>CM037641.1:5352244-5480699 GCA_015227895.2 Colaptes auratus | reverse complement strand
CCTGGGGGGGTTCCATGCAGGCACAGCTGGGTCCCTGGGGGGGTTCCATGCAGGCACAGCTGGGTCCCTGGGGGTTCCATGCAGGCACAGCTGGGTCCCTGGGGGTTCCATGCAGGCACAGCTGGGTCCCTGGGGGGGTTCCATGCAGGCACAGCTGGGTCCCTGGGGGTTCCATGCAGGCACAGCTGGATCAGTTGCCTGTTTTCCCCTTGCTCCTGTTGCAGGAGAGCACAACTCCAGGGTCGTGGCACACATTGGGGATGAAGATTTCACAGTGAGGATCAACACTGATGGAGAGGAATTCAACATTGAGGTGCTGCTGGGAGCTGGCTCCAGGGCTGGGAGGATGGACTGGGATGGAAGGGACCTCAAGGAGCATCCAGTTCCACCCCCCTGCCATGGGCACAGCCCAGGCCTCCATGCAGCCAGCCTCTGCTCCTCTCTGGCTGTGTCTGCCCACACTGCCTGCCTGTGGTGCTGCTGGGCTGGGGCAGGTGCTGCCCCTGTGCCCTCAGCTGGTGCTGCCCCTGTGCCCTCAGCTGGTGCTGCTCCCTTGCCCTCAGCGTGGTGCTGGGGGGGGGGGCAGGTGCTGCCCCTGTGCCCTCAGGTGGTGCTGCTGGGCTGGGGCAGGTGCTGCCCCTGTGCCCTCAGCTGGTGCTGCCCCTGTGCCCTCAGCTGGTGCTGCCCCTGTGCCCTCAGCTGGTGCTGCTGGGCTGGGGCAGGTGCTGCCCCTGTGCCCTCAGCTGGTGCTGCCCCTGTGCCCTCAGGTGGTGCTGCTGGGCTGAGGCAGGTGCTGCCCCTGTGCCCTCAGCTGGTGCTGCCCCTGTGCCCTCAGCTGGTGCTGCCCCTGTGCCCTCAGCTGGTGCTGCCCCTGTGCCCTCAGCTGGTGCTGCCCCTGTGCCCTCAGGTGGTGCTGCTGGCCTGGCTTAGCCTTCACGGTTCAGGTCCCCTCTGCAGTGAAGCAGAAGCAGGCCCTGGGTGAGAGCTGCCTGGGGTGAAGGGCTCAGGGGAGGCCCAGCCCCAGGAGCTGTTCAGATCCTGTGAGGGCTGAGTGGGATCCTGGGGCAGCTCCTGGGTGTGCAGTGAGCTGTGTGTGCCCCCAGGGCTGGGCAGCTTGGCTGGCACAGCCCAGCCCTGTGCCTTCCCGCTGCTCCTGGCTCGCTCCAGTGGTGCTCTGCTTCCCCTGGCAGCCCCTCTGGAGGTTTGTGGATGATGAGCAGGATGGAAGGCTGCTGGTCTACAGATCTGAAGATATCAAAGACTTCTCCAGGCTGCAGTCCCCCAAGGTGTGTGGTTATCTGAAGCTGGATGAAGAGGAGCTGCTGCCCAAGGGGCTGGAGGACAGGCAGCAGCAGGGAGGTCAGTGCCTGGGCCCTGGGGGAGTGTTTGCTGAGGGGGCCATGGGGGCACTGTGAGCACTGTGCTTTGGGACCCCTTGGGGCAGAATCCATCCTGAGCTGTGATGAGGCCCTGAGGGTCTGTCCCTTGTGAGGCAGCAGAGGTTGGGATGATCACAGAGGCACAGAAGGGTCTGGCTTGGAAAAGGCCTCCAAGATCCTCCAGTCCAGCCCCAGCCCACCCCCCCATGGCCACCAAGCCCTGGCCCCAGCTGCCATGGCCACAGGGCTCTGGAACCCCTCCAGCCATGGGGACTCCACCACCTCCCTGGGCAGCCTCTGCCAGCCCCTGACCACTCCTGCACCAAAGACATTTTCCTCCTCTCCAACCTGAACCTCCCCTGGCACACTCCAGGCCATTGCCTCTCCTGCTGTCCCCTGAGCCTGGGGAGCAGAGCCCAGCCCCAGCTCCCTGCAGCCTCCTCCCAGGGAGCTGCAGAGAGCAAGGAGGTCTCCCTCAGCCTCCTCTTCCCCACACTCAACACCCCCAGGGCCCTCAGCTGCTCCTCCCCAGCCCTCTTCTCCAGACCCTTCCCCAGCTCTGTTGCCCTTCTCTGGCCCTGCTGCAGCCTTACCCCAGGGCAGCAGTGGCAGTCTGAGTGTTGCTTTTCTGGTACTCCAAGTGCTGCCCTCAGGAAGCCTCCAGAGGAGGAGCAGAGCTGTGCCAGAGAGCTCCAGGAACACCTGCAAGATGCTGGTGGTGGCAGATCATCGTTTCTTCAAGTACATGGGCAGGGGGGAGGAGAGCACCACCATCAACTACCTGGTGAGTGGAACTGCCCTGGGAGCTGCTGCAGTCCAGCAGGGAAGCAGAGTGAGAGCAATCACAGGATCCCAGACTGGCTCAGGCTGGAAGGGACCTCAGAGCCCCTCTGCCCCAAGCTCCCCACCATGCCCAGGGACACCTCTCAGCCAGACTCAGCTGCTCAGGGCCTCATCCAGCCTGGCCTGCAGCACCCCCAGGCAGGAGGCAGCCACAGCCTCCCTGGGCAGCCTGGGCCAGAGGCTCAGCTCCCTGGCACTGAAGAACTTCTTCCTCAGCTCCACTCTGCCCCTGCTCTGCCTCAGCTCCAAACCATTGCCCCTTGTCCTGGCTCCAGCCCCCCTCAGCAGAAGTCTCTCTGCAGCCTTCCTGCAGGCTGCCTTCAGGTGCTGGCAGCAGCTCTGAGGTGCCCCTGGAGCCTTCTCCTCTGCAGGCTGCACAGCCCCAGCTCCCTCAGCCTGTGCTCCCAGCAGAGCTGCTCCAGCCCTGGGAGCATCCTTGTGGCCTCCTCTGGCCTCTCTCTCCACAGCTCTGAGTCCTGCTGGGGACCCCCGAGCTGGAGGCAGTGTGGGAGGTGGGGGCTGAGCAGAGGGCAGGGATCACCGCAGAGCTGATCCGAGGGCAGTGCTGCCAGAGCAGTGCCCTGCAGCTCTCTCAGGGGCTGAGGGCTGGGCTGAGGGCTGCCTCCCTCTGCCCGGCAGATCGAGCTGATCGACAGGGTGGACGACATCTACCGCAACACCTCCTGGGACAACGGAGCCTTCCACGGGTACGGCATACAGATAGAGCAGGTACTCACTGCCCCCCGCGGCCTGCCCCCCCACCCTGCCCCCCGCGGCCTGCCCCCCGCGGCCTGCCCCCCGCGGCCTGCCCCCCCGCACCCTGCCCCCCCGCACCCTGCCCCCCGCACCCTGCCCCCCGCACCCTGCCCCCCGCACCCTGCCCCCCGGCCTGCCCCCCGGCCTGCCCCCCGCACCCTGCCCCCCGGCCTGCCCCCCGCACCCTGCCCCCCGCACCCGGCCCCCGCACCCTGCCCCCCGGCCTGCCCCCCGCACCTGCCCCCCGCAACCCGCCCCCCGCACCCTGCCCCACGGCCTGCCCCCCGCACCCTGCCCCCCGCACCCTGCCCCGCACCCTGCCCCACGGCCTGCCCCCCACCCTGCCCCCCGGCCTGCCCCGGGGCGCGGCTGGGCTCCGGCGCGCCGCTGGCACTGCCCTGGCCCGCGCGGCTCACGGCCAGGCCGCTGGGGGTGCGCTGGGGGCAGGAAGGGGAGCCTGGGGGGGAGAAATGTGCTCCGGGTGGGGGGTTGGGCTCCGGGTGGGGTTTTTTGGCTCTGGGTGGGTTTTTCTTTGATCCAGATAGGGGTTCTGGCCCTGGGTGGGGGCTCATGGAGGCAGGGGGCATTGCTGGCCCTGGGTGGGGGTTCTGGCCCTGGGTGGGGGCGCATGGAGGCAGGGGGCATTGCTGGCCCTGGGTGGGGGCTCATGGAGGCAGGGGGCATTGCTGGCCCTGGGTGGGGGGTTCTGGCTCTGGGTGGGGGCTCATGGAGGCAGGGGGCATTGCTGGCCCTGGGAGGGGGCTCATGGAGGCAGGGGGCATTGCTGGCCCTGGGAGGGGGCTCATGGAGGCAGGGGGCATTGCTGGCCCTGGGTGGGGGGTTCTGGATCCAGCTGGGGTCTTTTGGATGCAGGGGGCATTTTTTGTGTCTGGAAGGGGTTTGGGCCCTGGGTGGGGTTTGGTTGGCTCTGGCTGGGGTTTGCTGAGAGCAGAATGTGAGCTGCAAGCTGGTGGTGCTGTGTCAGGTGGCTGCTGTGCTTGGTGTATCTGCCCCAGCTCAGGCAGCAGGCTGAGCCTGCAGTGTTCTCCTTGAAGACCTCTTGAGACACTTTGGGATTCCCCTGCAAGCTTTTCTGCAGCTACAAAACTGAGCCCAAGCCCTCTGGGTCACTGTTGCCCTCTTTGAACTGCAGATCATCATCCACAACGAGCCAAACGTGGTGAAGCCTGGAGAGAAGCACTACAACATGGCCAGGAGTCACCCAGACGAGAAGAAGGATGCCTGGGATGTGAAGATGCTGCTGGAGGTAGGCTGCAGCCCCTGGAGAGTGATGCAGCTCTGCTGCCTCTGTGTGCTGTGTGCAGCTGACCCCAAGTCAGAGCTGTGCTGCAGAAGGGCAGAGCACAGCCAGGGCTGTGTGGCCTGGGGCAGGGGAGGCAGTGCTGAGAGGTCTGGGCCTGAGCCTGGTGGCCTTGTGACCCAGGGACTGGGTTTGGTTCTCCCCTCTCGGTGAAAGGGGCAGAGAAGAGCCAAGAGATGGAAGTGCCCCAGGGCTGCCTGGGGTGCTGCCAGCTCCTGCAGCCTTGGAGGAGAGCTGCTTTGTAACCATGGAAGGGTTTGGCCTGGAGAAGGCCTCTGGGAGCATCCATCCAACCCTAGCCCAGCCCCCCCATGGCCACCCAGCCCTGGCCCCAGGTGCCATGGCCACAGGGCTCTGGAACCCCTCAGGCATGGGGACTCCCCACCCCCCTGGGCAGCTCTGCCAGCCCTGACCACTCCTGCACCAAAGACATTTTCCCTCTCTCCAACCTGAACTCCCCTGGCACACTCCAGGCCATTGCCTCTCCTGCTGTCCCCTGAGCCTGGGGAGCAGAGCCCAGCCCCAGCCCACTCCCCCCTGCAGCCTCCTCCCAGGAGGCAGAGAGCAAGGAGGTCTCCCTCAGCCTCCTCTTCCCACACTGAACACCCCCAGGGCCCTCAGCTGCTCCTCCCAGCCCTCTTCTCCAGACCCTTCCCCAGCTCTGTTGCCCTTCTCTGGCCCTGCTCCAGCTCCTCAATGTCCCTCTGGGAGTGAGGGCTCCAATCCTGAGCCCAGCACATCAAGCTGTGGCCTCCCCAGGTCTGATCCAGGGGCAAATCCCTGCCCTGCTCCTGCCCACACCGCTGCCTGCTGCAGGCCAGGTGCTGCTGCCCTTTGTGCCCACCTGGGCACCCCCTGGCTCATCCCCAGCTGCTGCCCACCAGCACCCCCAGGGCTTTCTCTGCTGGTTGGCTTCCAGCCACTCTGCCCCAAGGCAGGAGCCTTCATGGGGTGGTTGTGCCCAGGTTCAGGACCCAGCACTGGGCTTTGCTGCACCTCCCCCCCCGGGCTGAGCCTGGCCAGGGCCCTCTGCAGAGCCCCCCTGCCCTGCAGCAGACCACCACTGCCAGGCAGCCCAGTGCCCCCTGCACACAGCAGCTGCCTGCCTCCCCTGCCCCCTGTGGGTGTCTCACAGCAGTCTGCTTCTCTCCCGTGCAGCAGTTCAGCTTTGACATCGCTGAGAAGGCAGCCCACGTGTGCCTGGCTCACCTCTTCACCTACCAGGACTTCGACATGGGCACCCTCGGCCTGGCCTACGTGGGCTCCCCCCGGCCCAACAGCCACGGGGGCATTTGTCCCAAAGGCAAGGCCTCTCCTCTCCTGCCTGTGCCCTGGGAGCTCCTGGCTGCTTCACCAGCTTCCTGCAGCCCCTGGCGGGGGCAGGTGGCCGCTGGGGGGAAGGAGGGCAGTGACCGCCCGGGCCCAGGCCGTGTGCAGGCTGCTGCGGCCTGCCCGCCCCAGGGGCTGCTTCCAGGGCTCCAGCTGGGCCCTCCCTGCAGCACTGCAGCTGCTGTGTGCCTGCAGAGGCTCCCTGGGGAGCCTGGGCACAGCTGAGAGGCACGGAAGGGGTTGGGTTGGAAGGGACCTTGAAGATCCTCCACGGGCAGGGACCCCTCCCACCAGCCCAGGCTGCTCAGGGCCTCGTCCAGCCTGGCCCTGAGCACCCCCAGGCAGGAGGCAGCCACAGCCCCCCTGGGCAGCCTGTGCCAGGCTCTCCCCACCCTCACTGGCAAGAGTTTCTTCCTCCTCTTCAGTCTCAATCTGCCCTGCTCAAGCTTCATCCCATTCCCCCTCCTGCCACCACTGGAAGCCTTTGCAGAGCTCTCCCCAGGGCCTCCCCCAGGCCCTGCAGCCCAAGGGAAATGCCAATGCTTGTGTGCCTGTCCCTCCTGTAGCTTACTACAGCCAGATAGCCAAGAAGGACATCTACCTGAACAGTGGCTTGACCAGCACCAAGAACTATGGCAAGACCATTCTGACCAAGGTAGGGCAGCAGCCTGCTGTGCAGGGCCTGAGGGCTGGCTCTGTGCCCTGGCAGCGTGAGCAGCTCCTGGGCTTCCCTTGGGAGGGGACCCCTGGGGACAGGGCTGTAGGTCACACCCCCCACCCAGACCATGGCTGCTGCTGCTGCAGGCGCAGGCTCTGCTGTGAGTGGCAAATGGTGGGGGAAGGAGGCAGAGCTCTGCTGGGAGCTGTGGTGTGGGCCCAGGAGCAGCAGGGGGTTGGGAGCTGAAGATGAACTCAAATGTGTTCTGCTTTGAGACCCAGCTGCCCCCAGCCCCAGGCAGAGCCCCCCAGGCAGAGCAGGAGCACAGCACTGAGCACACTTCTGCCCTGCTGACCTCTGCTGGCTTCTCAGCTCTGCTTACCTCAGTGGTGTGTGGGCAGAGCTGGGCACAGGGGCTGGCAGGGAGCTGGCAGAGCACAGTGGAGCTTTGTGTGAGGGCTGGTGGCAGCCCCAGCCCTGGCCCTGTGCTTGCCTGTGGTACTCTCCAGCCTGCAGCTCTGCCCTGCAGGACAAAGGAGGCTGTCTGCTGCCTTGCCAGGGGTGGGCACAGAGCCTGGGGGAGGCGTGGGGGCCCTGTGGGGTGGTGTCACAGCAAGTGTGGCACAGTGGCCCCTTGGGGTGGGAAAGGCAAAGCCAAATCTGCTGCAAGCCCTTCCCCACATGGAGCACTGCAGTGCAGCTGGGCAGTGCCCAGCTCCTGCCCTGGGCACTGCTGGCTGCCTCCTGCCTCACTTCCATTTGTGGGTGCCACCCTGGGAGCCCCCCAGCCCCTGCTGCTGAGGGTCCTGGCATCAGTGCTGGCAATCATCCCCAGCAAGCAGTGAGGTTGTTCAGCACGCCCCAGGCCGGCCTCCAGCTGCTTCTGCCGGTTAAAGCCCACAGGGCTTGCCTGAGGGCAGTCCCTTAGGGGTGGCTGTGTCTTGCTTTCTGTGCCCTCCAGCTGGTGCCAAGGCAGCTGTGCTGCTGGGAGTGCCTGCCCTGCCCTGCCCTGCCCTGCCCACAGGCTGGCAGTGGTGCTTCTGGACAGCAGTTTGCCTGCAGCAGCATTCAGACCTGGGCCTGCAGCTTGGTTTCTGAACTGCACTGCAGTTTATCTTGCCCTCAGTTCCCCTCTGCTGAGCCCCCCAGATGTTCCTGCTGTGCCCTGGGGGTGCTGCTGGGCTGGCAGCAGCTGGCACCTGCTGTCCTGGCCTGCTTGGACTCTTGATTTGAGCCTTGGGGTTTGGGTCATGCACACAGGAGGCTGACCTGGTGACCACACACGAGCTGGGACACAACTTCGGAGCAGAGCACGACCCTGACAGCCTGCCAGAGTGTGCCCCCACCGAGGACCAGGGGGGCAAGTATGTGATGTACCCCATTGCTGTCAGTGGAGACCATGAGAACAACAAGGTACAGCTCCTGCCCTGCTCCCTGCCCCTTGCATGCAGGGTCTGGAGCCTGGAGCTCTCGGGAGGGCCTTGGGTTAGCCAGAGCAAGGCTCCTGGCAGGAGCAGCTCGGCTCTGGATCATGGAATCATGGAGTGGGTTGGGTTGGAAGGGACCTTCAAGGGCATCCAGTTCCAACCCCCTGCCATGGGCAGGGACACCTCCCACCAGCCCAGGCTGCTCAAGGCCTCATCAAGCCCAGGGAGGGGGACATCCACAGCCCCCCTGGGCAGCCTGTGCCAGAGCCTCCCCAGCCTCACTGCCAAGAATTTCTTCCTCCTCTCCAGTCTCAGTCTCCCTCTCCCAGCCCAAAGCCATTGTCTCTCATCCTGTCCCTCCCAGCCCCTGTCACAAGTCCCTCCCCAGCTCTCCTGGAGCCCTGCAGGTACTGGCAGGCAGCTCTGAGGTCTTCCTGGAGCCTTCTCTTCTCCAGCTCTCTCAGCCTGTCCCCACAGGGGAGGTTCTGCAGCCCTCTGCTCATCTTGGTGGCCTCCTCTGGACCTGCTCCAACAGTTCCATGTCCTCCTTGTGCTGGGGGCAGCAGAGCTGGATGCAGTGAACCAGAGCAGAGGGGCAGAATCCCCTCCCTGTCCTGCTGAGTTTCCCTGAGTTCACAGCTTGCCCAGATGCTGTTTAATTAGCTGCTTTTAATTAGCAGAGGCCACAGGCTCCTAAGAGCAAAGCATCTGCAGGAGGCCTGCAGCAGCACACAGGGTTTGGGTGCTCCATAGCTGCTGCTGTTGGAGAGAGCCCAAGGCCTTGAGCAGCCTGGGCTGGTGGGAGGGGTCCCTGCCCAAGGCAGGGGGGCTGGAGCTGGCTGAGCTTTGAGGTCCCTTCCAACCCAACCCATTCTGTGGTTCCCTGGTGACAGCACAGCAGTGGAGCTCAGCATTCCCAAGGGTCAGTGCTGTGCCTGCTCTGCAGGTGAGACCCAGGCTGGGGGGGGTGAGGAGACTGCAGGCCTGCTGGGCTGACCCAGAGCTGCAGCTTCACAGCACTCCTGGGGGTGCTCCTGGAGCCAGGGGAGAGCTGGAGCTGGTTCTGTCACCCTGAGCTGGGCCTCCTGCAGCTGTCCCTGCACTGCAGTGCAGCAGTGTCCTCCAGGGAGCCAGCTGGGACTTCCCCATCTCAAAACGCCTCCAAGGTAGCAAACTGGCAGCACAGAGGGAAGAACACAGCAGAGAGAGCAGCTGGGAGCTGTGGGGAGGCTGTGGCTGGCTGAGCTGCCATGCAGGAGAGGCAATGGCCTGGAGTGTGCCAGGGGAGGGCTGGGTTGGAGAGGAGGAAAATGTCTTTGGTGCAGGAGTGGTCAGGGGCTGGCAGAGGCTGCCCAGGGAGGTGGTGGAGTCCCCATGGAGGGGTTCCAGAGCCCTGTGGCCATGGCAGCTGGGGCCAGGGCTGGGTGGCCATGGGGGGGCTGGGCTAGGGTGGATGGATGCTCCCAGAGGCCTTCTCCAGGCCAAACCCTTCCATGGTTACAAAGCAGCTCTCCTCCAAGGCTGCAGGAGCTGGCAGCACCCCAGGCAGCCCTGGGGCACTTCCATCTCTTGGCTCTGCTCTGCCCCTTTCACCGAGAGGGGAGAACCAAACCCAGTCCCTGGGTGAGGGTCAAGGCCACCAGGCTCTCGGAGGCCTTCTCCAAGCCAAACCATTGCAGGTTCTCAGTGCTGCTCTCTCCCCTCCTGGCTCCAGATGTTCTCCAGCTGCAGCAAGAAGTCCATCCACAGGACCATCGAGATCAAGGCCCAGGAGTGCTTCAAGGAGCGCAACAACAAAGTGTGTGGGAACTCGAGGGTGGACGAGGGGGAGGAGTGTGACCCTGGGCTGCTCTACCAGCAGGCTGACCCCTGCTGCTCCTCAGACTGCAGGCTCAAGCCTGGAGCCAAGTGCAGGTGAGGGCACTGCAGCTGGCACAGGCTGCCCAGGGAGCTGGTGGAGTCCCCCTGCCTGGAGGTGTTCCAGAGCCCTCTGGCCATGGCACCTGGGGCCATGGTGTGCTGGTCAGTGGTTGGACTGGGTGCTCTCAGAGGGCTTTTCCAACCCACCCCACTCTGCTTGGCTGATTCTGGGGGCTGGGGCAAGAGGAATTTGGAGCATTTTGAGCAGAGCAGTGTCAGAGCAGCACCTCTGGCACCTGGGGCTCAGAGCTGTGGGGGCTGGCAGGGGGGGTGGACTGGATGCTCTCCGAGGGCTAATCCAGCCCAGGCAGTTCTGTGCTTCTAGAGCTGGCTGTGGGAGGGGGCAGGGAGAGGAGAAGGGGTTTGAGTTGTGGGTGAGTCCCTGGGGAGGACCTTTCCTCCCCCTCACTCTTTCTTCCCCGGGCCTGCTCCTGCTCCTGCTGCTCTGACCCCAGCGACCGGAACAGCCCCTGCTGCAAGGGCTGCCAGTTTGAGAGTGCCCAGAAGAAGTGCCAGGAAGCCATCAATGCCACTTGCAAGGGAGAGTCCTTCTGCACGGGTAGGACCTGCTTCTGTCCCCTCTGTCCCCTCAGCCAAGTGCTCCAGGCCGGTGCTCGGTGCCATCCGCTCCCAGAGCAGTGCCTTTGTTCCCCCCAGAGCAGCTGAGGGGCCCAGAAGTGCCCCACAATGGGCACCATTGTGTGCCAGGAGGCACTGGGGGCTGTGCTGCCCGGGGATGGGAAATGGCCCTTCCCCTTCCCCTCATTTCTATCTTCTTTGTGATTCTTTGCCTCCAAACTGCGTCCCTGGGAGGGGACAGGAGCCAGCTGGATTTTGCCGTGGCAAGGCTGGAGTTCCTGCAGCTCTGCTTTGCTTCCCCACTTGCTTGCTTCCTCCTCCTCATCTGCCCTGCAGCCAAGGAGTGAAGTCAGAGCTGCTGCCCTGCCAGGATGGTGCCTGCAGGCCGCGCTGGTACCTCCTGCTCGGGAGTGCCACTGTGCCCCAGCTGTGGGCAGCCTCTGGAGCCTGCAGGCCATGCTGGTACCTCCTGCTCAGGAGTGCCACTGTGCCCCAGCTGTGGGCAGCCTCTGGAGCCTGCAGGCCGCGCTGGTACCTCCTGCTCGGGAGTGCCACTGTGCCCCAGCTGCGGGCAGCCTGGGGAGGGGCTGCGGGCAGCTTGGGGAGGGGCTGTGGGCAGCTTGGGGAGGGGCTGCGGGCAGCCTGGGGAGGGGCTGCGGGCAGGCCGCAGCCCGGCTCGGGGGCAGGAGCGCCGGGCCCCGCACGGCTCCGGGTTGCCGTCGCCGCCCCCGTGGCCGCGCCGGGCCCGGGCTGTGACGCGGCCGCCCCGCCCGCAGGCAGCAGCAGCGAGTGCCCGCCGCCGGGCGACGCGCCGGACGACACGGTGTGCGTGGACATGGGCCGCTGCAAGGCCGGGGAGTGCGTCCCCTTCTGCGAGCGCCAGCGCAGCCTGCGCTCCTGCGCCTGCAACGGTGCGTGCCGCCCCGGCGCCTGCCCACGCCGCACGGCACCGCTGGCCCGGGGTTTTGTGGGGCTTGGGGCTTGGGTGTGAGTGGGGTTGGGTGGCGCTGGTTGGTTGGGTTTGATGGCATTGGTGGGTTTGGGGGCGTTGGTTGGTTGGGTTTGGGGGGCATTGGTTGGTTGGGTTTGATGGCATTGGTTGGGTTTGGGGGGCGTTGGTTGGTTGGGTTTGGGGGGCGTTGGTTGGTTGGGTTTGGGGGCTTTGGTTTGGGTTGTGTTGATAGGTTTGGGTGGGGCCGGGTGGGGGGGGTGGGTGGGGCTGGATGGTTTGCTTGGGCTGGGCAGGGACAGGGGCAGTGGTGGGCTGCAGGTGGCTGGTGGTGCCCCCAGCGCAAGCTTCCCCTGGCTGCAGAGACAGACAACTCGTGCAAGGTGTGCTGCCGCGACCAGCAGGGCCGCTGCCTGCCCGTGCTCGATGCCAACCAGCAGTTCCTCTTCCTGCGCAAGGGCAAGCCCTGCACCGTCGGCTTCTGCGACACCAACGTGAGTCTGACCTGCCCTGCTGCTGCCGCCGGCCTGGGCACCCCCCTGCCACCTGCCAGAGCCCCCTGCCGCCTGCCAGAGCCCCCTGCCGCCTGCCAGAGCCCTCTGCTGCCTGGCTGTGCTGCCAGAGCCCCCTGCCGCCTGCCAGAGCCCTCTGCCGCCTGGCTGTGCTGCCAGAGCCCCCTGCCGCCTGCCAGAGCCCCCTGCTGCCTGCCAGAGCCCTCTGCCGCCTGGCTGTGCTGCCAGAGCCCCCTGCTGCCTGCCAGAGCCCTCTGCCGCCTGGCTGTGCTGCCAGAGCCCCCTGCCGCCTGCCAGAGCCCTCTGCCGCCTGGCTGTGCTGCCAGAGCCCCCTGCCGCCTGCCAGAGCCCTCTGCCGCCTGGCTGTGCTGCCAGAGCAGGCACAGCTGGACCTGCAGCCTGGCAGTGTGTGTGCAGCTCTCCCAGGGTGTGTGGAGCTGCTCCTGCTGCTGCTCCCTGCTGCCCCCCCCGCAGCTAGCTGTGTGCAGGAGGGGCTGTGCTGGGCCTGCTGTGCAGCCCCTGCTGCTGCCCTGCTCTGCTCAGCCCAGGCAGCACAGAATGCCAGGCTGGAAGGGCATCCCCCAGCCCTTCGCCCAGAGCTGAACGACCAGGGAGCTGCTGAGGGCAGCCAGCACAGCAGGCCTGGGCAGCTCTGTAAGCCTGAGCTCTGGAGAGCTGCAGCCTCCCTGGTGGGTGATGGGACCTGAGGCTTCCGCACTTAACCCCCCCCAGCGCCTCCAGGTTCCTCTGCTGCACATTTCAGACATCAAAGCTTAGCTGGGAGCAGGCTGCAAGGGAGGTGGTGGAGTCCCCATCCCCGGGGGGGTTCCAGAGCCCTGTGGCCATGGCACTTGGGGCCGGGGTTTGGTGGCCATGGGGGGGTTGGGGTGGATGCTCCCAGAGGTCTTCTCCACCCCAAACCGTTCCCTGGTTCCGTTCAGTGCTGGAATGGAAGCTGTTTGCCAGCCCCAGGGCTGGGTGTGATCTGCGTTCAGCGCCCTGCCGCCTGCTGCCCTGCCGGCGTTTTGTGCCCTGCGCAGCAGGCTGCCGCCGTGCCTGGGTGCTGGGAGGCTGTGGTGTGAGGGAGGGCTTCCCCTGCAGGGCAAGTGTGAGAAGCAGGTGCAGGACGTGATCGAACGCTTCTGGGACTTCATCGACCAGCTCAGCATCAACACCTTTGGTAAGCTGCCCAGGGAGCCTCTGCTGGGGCTGTGCCAGGCAGCAGCAGCTCTGAGCTGCCCTAACCCCTTCCTGCCTCAGCA
Source organism: Colaptes auratus (assembly GCA_015227895.2). Lineage (NCBI taxonomy): Eukaryota > Metazoa > Chordata > Aves > Piciformes > Picidae > Colaptes > Colaptes auratus. Next base: position 5,467,764 of record CM037641.1, on the reverse strand, counting down.
CTGCACACCTTGCCTGCTCAAGCTGCAAGGAGGGGGAATTGTTCTGGGGCGTTCTGAGCATCTTCTGAGCTTGGAGAGCAGCGACTCCGTGGCTGAGCACCAGGAGGGGTGGCACAGAGAGGAGAGGGCAGAGCCGTGTGGGGGTCAGCTGGGCTCAGCAGCAGAACTCCTTTGCTCTCCTCAGCACACCACGGAGGTCACTCAGCCCCAGGCTCTGCCTGCTCTGAGGCACTGCCCAGACCTTGTGGAGGGGATCCCTGGTCTTGATCCCCACCAAGTGGGCACCCCCCAGTGTAACCCCCAGTGCCTCACTCTGTTACTGGGCCCCAGCAAACCCTGCAGTGGGAGCCTGCCCAGGCTGCTGGGGCTGCTGAGCCTGCCCAGCAGCTTGGCTGGGGGCTGCCAGTCCTCAGCTCTCACAAATGGCTCTTGGGTGGTGGTTAAAGCTCTTCAGCCTGTGCAGGCAGAGGCAGAGTGTGCCCCTGGGGGGCAGATGTGTGTGTGGAGGCAGGTCCTTGCCCCCTGGCAGGCCCTCATCCCACGGCAGTTCTGGGCTCCCCAGTCCAAGAGGGACAGGGAACTACTGGAGAGAGTCCAGGGGAGGCTGCAAAGCTGCTGAGGGGCCTGGAGCAGCTCAGTGAGGGGAAAGGCTGAGAGCCTGAAGAGCAGCCCCAGAGGGGAGCTGAGCAATGCTCAGCGGGGGCAAGAGGCTAGGGCCAGACTCTGCTCAGTGGTGCCCAGGGACAGGACAAGGGGCAAAGGGCACAAACTGGAACTCAGGAGGTTCCACCTCAACATAAGGAGGAAATGCTTCACTGAGAGGCTGCTGGAGGCCTGGAGCAGGCTGCCCAGAGGGGTTGTGGAGTCTCCTGCTCTGGAGAGCTTCCAACCTCCCCTGGCTGTTGTGTTCCTGGGCAAGCTGCTGGAGCAGGGGGCTTGGACTGGCTGAGCTCCAGAGGTCCCTTCCCACCACCCCTACGCTGGGATGTGTGTAAGACCAGGTTTTGGTGCCAGGCTCAGAGGAAGGGGCACAGCTGTGCATGCTTGGTGGGGAACTGATGGATCTGAACCCCTTTCCCAGGGAAGTTCCTGGCAGACAACATCGTGGGCTCCGTGCTGGTCTTCTCCTTGCTCTTCTGGATCCCCCTCAGCATCCTGGTGCACTGTGTGGTGAGTGAGCTGAGCTCACAGAGCACCTTCCTGGATGGCACGGGGTGGGCAGCTCTTGGCAACCCCCTTGGCCTTGGATCTAGCACACTTTGCTGCTCCTCCTGTGGGTTCCCCCTCCCTGGATGAGGCCTTGAGCAACCAGGGCTGGTGGAAGGTTGAAGATGCCCATGGCAGGGGGCTTGGAACTGGACGATCTTCAACATCACTTCTAACCCATCCTGGGTGCCCCTGCCCAGGGCAGGGGGCTTGGACCTGGGCAATCTTCAAGGTCCCTTCCAACCCAGCCCATTCCATGCATGCTATGAAACTCCAGCTCCCCTCTGGCCAATGCTTCCATGGCTGCTCCCTGGAACCCTTCCCAGCCTCTCCTAGGGAGGTTTCCTCCCTCTGCCTCTCAGATTGTACCTGAGCATCGTTTTGGTAACTTCCTCTGGAGTAAAAGTTCTCTCCAGCCCCCCGGAGAGACTGCCCCCATGTTGTGGGGAGGCTGAGCAGGAATTGCTCAGGGTTGAGCTTGGGGGTGGGTGGAGAGAGCTGGTGACAGCTGGGAGCGTGGGCAGGTGGGGTGGCACTGCCTGCTGGGGGGTCATGGGGGGGTGGATGGGAAGGGTGAAGAGCTCCATGCCCTGCTGTGTCCCTGCAGGGAGAGGGGGCAGGGACCTTGACTGGGGGCCTCAGTAATTCCTGATGTCCTGAGCTGCCTTGGTTTGTGTCCCAACAGGACAAGAAACTGGACAAGCAGTACGAGGAGAACACCAAGTCCCTGTTCTGCCCCAGTGTAAGCTGCTGGCTGAGTGGCTGTGTGTGAGAAGCCCCAGCCCTCGGGGGGCTGGCCGGAGCGGGGGCGGCAGCGGCCTGCCCCACGCCGCAGAGGATCAGCCCCCCAGGGAAGCTCTTTCCAAGCCCCAGCGAGGGCCCTGCCTTGGCAGCAGCCTTGCTAGAGTTGGGGAGTGCCCATAAAAGGCTCTTCCACCCCCAGCCCTTCTGTGAGCCCAGGGAAGGGCTCCTGAGAGCTCACACCTGACCCCAGCCCAGAAAACGCCAGGGCAGAGGTGCTGGGCTCCTGGCACCAGCAGGTCTGCCAACCAAGCCCTGTGTCCCTTGGGTCTGCTGAGGGCGCAGTGGTTGGCAGCAAGGGAAGGTGTCCTGAGCAGATGAGTGTGGAGCCCAGGGGGGATTCTTCCTGCCCAGAGAGCTGTGGCTGTTTCCCACACTGTGCTGGTCCAGGGGGCTCTGGCTTCCCCGGGTGTGATGGCAGCAGGCCCTGCACTCGGCCCCTGCACTCAGCTCCACGGGAGGGGAACTCCTCCTGCTGGAAGAGAGGAGTGAGCTGTGCCCTGCCCTGTGCCCTGCCCCGAGCTCTCCCTGGGCTTGGCCTTGCCTTTCCAGCCCCAGGCTGTGCCAGAGGCCGTGGTGGTCCTCCAGCCACCCTGCCAGGAGTGCAGCTGATCCCCAGAGGTTCCTCTCCCCTTTGAGCCCCCCGGAATGGTTTGGCTTGGAGAAGCCCTCTGAGCTCCCCCCCTCCCCAGGAGCTGTGTGGTGCCAGAGCCCGGGGCTGTGCCGGCTGCTCGCTGAGGCTGCTGCCTGCCTGTGTTGCAGAACGTGGAGATGCTGAGCAGCCTGGACTCGGCCTCGGTCCGCATCATCAAGCCCTTCCCCGCGGCGCAGCCCAGCAGCCGCCACCAGCCCCTGCAGCCCCTGCAGCCCCTGGGCCCCGCGCCCCCCGCGCCCAAGCAGGACCACCAGCGCATGGACACCATCCAGGAGGACCCCAGCACCGACTCCCACGAGGAGGCCTTCGAGCAGGATCCCTTCCCCAGCGCCGGCGCTGCGGCCAAGTCCTTCGAGGACCTGACGGAGCCGGCGGTGCGGCGCAGCGAGAAGGCTTCCTCCTTCAAGCTGCAGCGGCAGGGCAGGGTGGACAGCAAGGAGACAGAGTGCTAGGGGCTGGCTGCCCTGCAGGGCCTGGCTGCAGCCAGCCAGCTGCCACCCCTGCAGCCAGGCTGAGCTGCAGCCCTGGGGGAGCCGAGGAAGTGGCCTCCCCGGGGCCGGCCAGGGCTGTGACCTTCCTCCCACGCTGCCCCCTGCAGCCTTTCTCTCCCAGAGAACCCCAGCTGAAGCTGCCTTGGGCTCTGAAGCTCTCTTTGGATTTGTTTTGCTATCTCCCTTGCCCTTCACCATTTCCCTCTGGCCTGTGGTGCAGAGCCAGCTGTGCCCCAGCTGCTGGAATGTGCCCCTCAGCCTTTTTGATAATGGAATCGATACTTTGCAGTCTGAGAGGAGCCAGGGGCTTGCCCAACCCAAGGACATCTCCCACCTAGAGCACAGCATTGAGCACTCCAAGGGACAGGGCAGCAAAGGCCTGGCCAGACAGACAGCAGTGACAACAGAGCCTGCAGAGCAGGACGCTCAGAGCTGTACAGCTTCAAACCAAAAGGCTCCTGGGAGGCTGCCAAGCTCCTCCAGCCTGAGCCTCCTCTGCCTGTGGTGCTGAGGTTGTCCTCCCTCAGGGCAGGGCTTCCCTTAGTGCAGGGTGGGCACCCCCCCAGGGCACACAGAGGCTGCTGCATGGCAGAGGCAGGGGAGATGCCTGCTGGGGGGCAGGCTGGGGGCCCTGTTCCCAGCGCTGGGCCTTGGGCTGCAAGCTCTGGGTGGCCTCTGGAGGCTGCCCTGCAGCAGCAGCTGGAGAGGAGCATTTGGACCCAGGAGTGAACTAGGAACCAGGGAAAGGGGAGCCTCGGAGCCTCCAGCACTCAGCTCCCCACACAGGCACTGGGGTGGCTGTGGTGGTGGCTGTGAGGGGAAGGAGCCACCCCAGTGCTGGGGGGACTGGGGACACTGCCCCCTGCCTCCCCAGCCCAGGCCCCTGCTCCTCTGATACTTGAACCTGTGCCTTACCTGTGCCTGGCTGGCAGCTGCTGGTTCCTGCCCTGGGCTGGAACTCTGAGGGGCTTTTTGTTTGGGTTCCTGTTGGGTCAGTGCCAAGCCCACCTGGGAGGAGTTAATTTAATTCCTAAGACAATAAAAGCTTTTTATATTAAACCCAAAGTAGTTAACCAAGCTCTGCCTCTGCAGTCTCTCTGGCTAAGGCCTGAGCCCTGCACCTGCCTGCAGCTGCTGCCCTCGGGAAGGCCAGGCCCTGAGTGCCCATGGTGCAGCTCTGCCCTGCTTGCTCCTGGGGCTGGAGATGGCCTCTGCCTCTCTCCTGCACAGGCCCAGCTCGGCTGCCTGCTCGGCTGGCTCTGCAGGCAGGACACCTGCAAGGCACCAGTCACTGCTGCCCCCTGACAACCAGGAGCAGGGAGAGGTCTGGAGCAGCTCCTGGAAGCCAGAGTCCACCTCACCATCCGGCTGAGCTGTGCTCCAGGCACCGAGTGGCATCTCCATGGCTGGTTCCCAGCAGGAAGCCCCACAGCCCTCCAGGAGCCCTTCTGCTGCTCAGCCACTCTGCTGTGTTCATTGCAGCAGAGACAGGGTTCAGAGCCAGCAGCAGCTACAAACTCAAACCAGCCTCTGGCCTAGCTCCAGGCAGCTGCAAATTGGCCTTTTCTGCTGCAGCTTCTCACCCTGGCACGGAGCAGGTACCAGCTCCTAGCTGCTCAGAATCCAGCAGCTCCTGAGGGCAGCCTCTGTCCCTCTCCTTTGCTTCCAAGGCAAGAGCTGATCCTTCCCACAGCTGTCCAAGGCCAGGGCAGGCCAGACCAGCCACCCCCTGGCACAGTCCAAGTGGTGCCATCTTTATTCTCCCCCAGCCCAAGAGCTGGGGAGAGGGAAGAGCATTGACAGAGCTCTGCTCACTGCCCTGCTCCCCAGGGCAGCAGCACCTGTGGTGAGTTGCTGGGCTGCAGCCCGATGCTTGCTTGCAGCGCCCCCCAGAGGAGCTGTCACAGCAGGCTGGCCTCGGGGTCCCGGTGGTCCACATCTCGCCAGTAGGGCAGCAGTGAGGGCAGAGCTGAGAGCTTCTCTCCCAGGTGTGCCCAGAGCTGTGCTGCTACAAAGCTGTTGCCTTCTGCTGACAGATGGAGGCCATCAGACAAGTAGGAGGAGAAGTCCTGCAAGGAGAGGTTCAAAGCAGCTGTGAATGGCTTTGCCAGCTGCACACAGAAGGGCTTGAGGCAGCTCTGAGCCATCTCTCAGCCGGTGCCTGGCTCTGCTAGCTGGACACTGGGGGTACTGCTCATGAAGAGAATGCTCTGGGGGGCAAAGCCACTGCTGTGTGGCACTCAGGGACGTGGTCCAGTGCTCATGGAGGTGCTGGGTGGCAGGTTGGACTTGCTGATCTCAGAGGGGTTTCCCGACCTTAATGATTCTGATCCATGAGGGAAGGCTCCTGGGGAGGGAGAGGCAAGCACCATTCTGAGTGCTGCCCCGGGGAGCACAGGGGAGCACAGAGGCAGAGTCCAGAGCCATCTGCTGCCTCCAGGAGCCCCTTCCACCCTAAGCTCCTCCACCATTCCAGGGCCAAGGAACCCTGGACTGGCACTGCAGCAGGGGCAGGCTGTGTGCAGCACTCTCCACACCTCCCTCTGGAGCAGTCTGAAGTCTTCCCTTCCTTCACCAGCCTGGGCCACAGTTGCTATCACTCAGTGCTGCAGCAGCTCCTCTGCTGAGCCTCAGAATGGGTTTTGCTTGGAAAAGCTCTTTAAGAGCATGGAGTCCAACCAGCCAACCCCACCAGGGCAGGTGCTGGCCCATGGCCCTCAGCACCACAGCTCTTCCTCCTTCAAACACCTCCAGGGATGGGGATCCAGCCTCCTCCCCGTCCTCTCTACCACTCCCTGACCATTCTTGCAGCAAAGACATTTCTGCTCATCTCCAACCTCTGCTCCTATCACTTCTTAACAGGGAGCAGAGCCCAGCCCCAGCTCCCTGCAGCCTCCTCCCAGGGAGCTGCAGAGAGCAAGGAGGTCTCCCTCAGCCTCCTCTTCCCCACACTCAACACCCCCAGGGCCCTCAGCTGCTCCTCCCCAGCCCTTGTCCTTGGAGTGAGGAGCCCAGAGCTGAACCCAGCACTCAAGCTGTGGCCTCCCCAGCGCTGGGCACAATCCCTGCCCTGCTCCTGCTGCCCCACACTTTCCCACACATTCCCCAGTCCATGGCAGTCCCAAAGCCCTTCCCGGGGCGCCATACCTGATCCTTCTGCATCAGTGTCCAGAGGTCCAGCACATCTGTGCCGCAGGCCCTGGCCACCTGCACGCAGGCCTGGGCGTACTGCCCGGCGGTGGCATTGCTGCGATTCAGCCTCTCCCCTGGCAAGCACAAGGAGGGCACTCAGCAAGCCCAGCTGGCACGGCCTGCCTGCAGCCACGCTGCCCAGCACCCTTGGTCCCAGCAGCAGCCACCGCCAAGCACAGCCTAAGGCCCCAACACTGCAGCTGAAGTGGCTGAGGAGCTGCAGCAGGGGCAGCTCCGAGGGGCTGAAAAGGTTCCTGGGTAGCAGAGGAGCCGCAGGGGGGAGAGGCTGCAGCGAGGAGCACGAGGAGCACGCAGCAGCAGCAGCGTCCTCAGCTGCGGCTGCGCCCTCAGGCACTCGGGGAGAGACTCCCTGGGGTCTGTTACACCAAACCTGCCTGGGGCCTCCCTGCCTGCCCAGATCTGACACAAACCACGGCTGCTGGACCTTTCCCAAGGCACACAATGTGAGACCCCCTCCAGGCTGAGACCCCCTCCCCTCTCCAGGCTCAGACACCCCCCCCCCCCTCTCCAGGCTGAGACCTCCCCCATTTTTAGAATAGAACAGAACAGAATAGAACAGAATAGAATAGACCAGACCAGACCAGACCAGACCAGACCAGGCTGGAAGAGACCTTCAGGATCATGGCGTCCAACCCATCAACCAATCCAACCCACCCAAACAACTAACCCATGGCACCAAGCACCCTGCCCAGCCCACCCTGGTGGAAGCTGTTTCCCAGGGGCAGGCCCTCGTGTGAGGTCTGTGCAGGAACAGCTCAGACAACTCCAGAGGCAGGGAGCTGGTAGCTACTCCACCAGCTCACCCCAAAGCCTTCTCCACCAGCTCAGAGGACACAACTGCAAGCTGGCACAGCAGGAAGCTGATGACCTGCCAGCCTGGCACCACTGACTTGGTGTCTGCCAGCAAGCTGCAGAGACTGTGCCCCAGCAGCCCATGCCCTTACCTTTGGCAAGGCAGGCCTGCTCCCAGGCTGCCTCCTGAAGAGGAGGAGGGGTGATCAAGAGGACTCTGTCTTGAGTGATGCCCACCGAGCTCAGGTACTGCACCATGCTCTTGAGGTTGGCAGCATACTCCTCCAAGGGGACGTGCTGCTTGGGGTTGAGCTCTGCCGGGGGTGGAACACAGCCAGCGGTGATGCCAACTGCTGGCAGCTCTGTCTCACAGCGCAGCCTGCCCCTTGCAGCTCCCCCAGCCCTGAGGTGTGAGGGAAGTGCTGCCTCTCAGCACCCAAAGCAGACGAAGCAGAGCCTCAAAGAGCGTCTCCGAGAGCCGTGGTCACCTCCAGCCCTCCCGGGACGCAGGGAACCTGTTGGCAGCCTCCTGGGAGCCGCCACTGATGTTTGATCAGAAGAGCTCTGCAGCCTTACCTTGCAGAGCCCACAGGCCACCTGCCCTCACTTCCTCAAGCCCTCTGGCCAGGCACTCACCAGGCTGCTCTAAAGGCAGGAAAGTCAGCTAGGTGCCCAGCTCCAGGCTTAGGTGGTGGGTGCCCACCTCCAGCTGGAGCTGATGAATGTGCCACTGATTCTGACCCCCAGAGAGTCACCTGTCCAGAGCTGCTGAGGAGGAGAGAAGCAGAAGGCCTGCATGGCCTAAACACCACAGAACCATGGCATTGTTTAGGGTGGCAAAGCCCTTGGGGCTCACCCAGCCCAACCATGCTGCCTGCCAAGGCTGGGGCTGAGCCATGGCCCTCAGCACCACAGCTCTGCCTCTGGGAAACCCCTCCAGGGAAGGGCATTCAGCCACCCCCTGGGCAGACTGTGCCAGGCTCTGAGACCCCTTCCAGTCAATAAGTTTCTTCTCATGTCCAACCTGAACCTCTCCTGGTGCAACCTGAGGCCTTTTCCTCTTTGTCCTCTCAGTTGTTACCAGGCACAAGAGACCAACCCCCACCTGGCTCCAACCTCCCTCCAGGGAGCTGAGGAATAAAAGGATTGGGAACAATCCACTGTAAAAACGAAGAGAGGGCAACAGGAGCTGCAGCAGGACAGCTCTGTGTGACCTGCCTGTGAAGCTGTCCTGAGAGAGGAGCCCACAAAGAACCCAACCCCAAGCCCAACCCCTGCTGCTGTACCTTCCAGAGCACTGTCATTAGCTCCAAAGAAGAGAGTCACTGCAGCAACAGCCTCAGCACCAGCACCTGCAGGGATCAGCCTGGGAAGGAGCAGCTTGGCCCACCTGGAGTTGTACCCTGAGAACCCACGGTTGAGGACATCACATCTTCTGAAACACAGACACCCAGCAGCAAGAAACTCTTCAGAGTGAGGCTGGGGAGACTGGCACAGGCTGCCCAGGGAGGCTGGGGCTGCCTCCTGCCTGGAGGTGTTCAAGGCCTTGAGCCACCAGGGCTGGAAGAAGGTTGAAGATCATCCAGTTCCGGGCCCCCTGCCATGGGCTCTTCAACATCCCCTCTGCCCCAACCCATCCTGGGTGTCCCTGCCCATGGCAGGGGGCTTGGAACTGGATGATCCTTGAGGTCCCTCCCCCCAACTCATTCTGTGATCCAAAGGAAGATCTCTCCCTTGCCCACCAGAAACACATCTGGGGAAGTTCTGAACCGCTCTTGCTCCAACACCTGCCTCTGCCCCTCTCAGGAGCCAGGAGGTGTCAGTGGCCTTGGAACTTTGTGTCTGGGGAGTGCCCACACTGAGGGCACCTGCAGCACTCAGCTCAGAACCACAGAACTGTCTGGCTTGGCAAAGACCTCTAAGGGCACCGAGTCCAACCATCAGCCCAGCACCACTGTGGCCACCCAGAACCACAACCTTGGCTCTCACTGAGGAGTTTGCCCTTTCCCCTCAAGCTAGTGATGATTTCTGCCAGTGCTGGGCAGGCTGCCCCCAGGGCAGTTAGGCTTCACTAGAAGATGTCAATAACCAAACACATTCAGTGGCACCTTCTGCTGCCCCTCTGCGGGCACAGCTCCTGGCGTGGCAGATCTGCAAAGCCCTTCTGCAGGGTGGGCTCTTACCTGACCAGTCTCTGGGCAAGGAACGTCCCCCAGCCGCGCTCCTGGAAGGAGTACTGCAAGCAAGGGCCACAGTCAGAGCTGCACTGCACAAGTGGCCTCCCAGCAGCCCAGTCCCAGCCCCTTCCCTCCCCAGCAGCTCCTCCTGCCTCTGCCACTGCTGCAGCCGCCCCCTCCTGCCTCCCAGCCTGCCCTGTCCCTGCAGACATCCAACAGCCAGCAGCTCAGAGCAGCTGGGAGCCTTCCTGCAGCCTCAGCTGGCTGCTGTGCTTTCACTCTGGCCACTGTGCCTCTTCCATTTAAAAAAGGAAGTAAAAAAGTCCTTTTCTACTTTGTTTCTCAGATCCTCCCCCTGGGCCTTCCGCCTGGACAGCACCTGCCAAAACCCTCCATGGCTGCTCCAGAGGGCAGCTCAAGGCCCACCTCTTGGAATCACAGAATGGTTTGGGCTGCAAAAGCCCTTCCAGATCCTCCAGGCCAACCCTTCTCTGACCCTGCCCAGGCAGGGGCTGAGCCAGGGCCCTCAGCACCACAGCTCTGCCTCTGGGAAACCCCTCCAGGGAAGGGCATTCAGCCACCCCCTGGGCAGCCTGTGCCAGGCTCTGAGATCCCTTCCAGTCAGGAAGTTCCTTCTGATGTCCAAGCTGGACCTCCCCTGGGGCAGCTTGAAGCCAGACTTTCTCCTCCTGTCACTTGGTGCTCTCTGCAGCAGTGGAAGAATTAACCTCTCCTCCCCATCCCCACTGCTGCACTCCCTCCCCAGGACCTCGCTGCACCGTGAGCTGGTTCAGCTCTCGCCAAAGCTGACCTTTGTCCTGGCCAAAGCTCTGTGCCCCAAGCCACAGGGGGCAGGGACCCCGAATGAACACTAGAAGGCTGCTGCCGCCTCAGACGTTCACCAAGCCGTGGCCTGGGGACGCCTAGGCAGAAGCTGTCTCAGGGTGGGTGCAGGGAGCTGCACACACCAGGAGCCAGGAGAGCAGGGAGGGCAGGGCTCAGCACACAGCATCCACAGGGCGGGGGCAAGAGGCTGGGCCCAGGCTCTGCTCAGTGGTGCCCAGGGACAGCACAATGAGCACAAACTGGAGCCCAGGAGAAACTTGTTTGGTGTGAGGCTGCTGGAGGCCTGGGGCAGGCTGCCAGAGAGGCTGTGGAGCCTCCTGCTCTGGAGAGCTTCCAGCCCCCCCTGGGCATTGTGCTCCCGGGCAAGGTGCCGTGGCTGCCCTGCTGGAGCAGGGGCTTGGACTGGGAGAGCTCCAGAGGTCCCTTCCAGCCACAGCACTCAGGGACTGTGCCCAGGCTGTGCTCTCCGTCTGGAAAACGCCTCCGGAGCACCGGGAGCGACACCACCAGAGCACAAACACAGGAGGCGAGAAGCTGCCGCAGCAGCGCCCTGCCCCAGGGGGCCACACCGCGGCCGCTCCCTGCGGGGCTTTACAGCAGTGCCAAGGGCACAGTGCCCGGGGCGGCGAGGGGAGCCCGCGGGGCCCCGCAGTCAGCTCCTACCTCCGTGATGGAGTCCCCGAAGAGCACAACCCGCGGCCAGAGCAGCTGCCGGCCCCGGCACGCAGCCTCCGGCAGCGCCATGGCCGCGGCGGACGTCCGGGAGCTGGGCAGCGGAGGAGGAGCACGGAGCGGAGGGAGGAAGAGGAAGGAGAGGGGAGGCGGGAGGGAGGGAAGGAAGGAAAGCGAGAAAGCAAGCCGGAGGGAGGGAAGCGGCGGGCTCGGCGCTCTGGGGAGGTCTCCCGTTCAGACCCGCGCTGCAGAGCAGCTCCAGCCCCGCTGTAAGCCAAGGGGCAGCGGCGAGGTCACAGCCGGGGCTGAGCCCTGCGCTCCAGCGCTGCTCCCCGGGAGCGCTGGGCCGCAGGCTGCCAGCTCAGCTGGGCCGAGTAACCGATGCCGGCAGGGCTGGGGACTGCAGCCCTGAGGGGGGCCGGAAGATCCAGGGACAGACGCATTGCAGTTGGAGAAGCCTTAAAGCTCACCCAGTCCAACCCTTCTCTGACCCTGCCAGGGCTGGGGCTGAGCCATGGCCCTCAGCACCACAGCTCTGCCTCTTGGAAACCCCTCCAGGGAAGGGCATTCAGCCACCTCCCTGGACAGCCTGTGCCAGGCTTGGAGAAGCTTTCCAGTCAGGAAGTGTCTTCTAAAGTCCAAACTAAGCCTCCCTTGGTGCAGCTTGAAGACATTTCTTCTTCTGTCACCTGAGACGAGGGAAAGGACACCAACCCCCACCGGCTCCAGCCTCCTCCCAGGGAGCTGCAGAGAGCAAGGAGGTCTCCCTCAGCCTCCTCTGCTCCACACTCAACACCCCCAGCTCCCTCAGCTGCTCCTCCCCAGCCCTCTTCTCCAGACCCCTTCCCCAGCTCTGAACCCAGCACTCGGTGCAGCCTCCCCAGTGCTGAGCCCAGGGCACAATCCCTGCCCTGCTCCTGCTGCCCACACCACTGCTGATCTGGGGCTGGCTGTGCTGGAAATTCTCACCTCAGTGAAACAAAAGGCTGTAAGATACCAGAACACAAGGAAGCAGAAGAAACTTCTAACAGCAAGCTGAAGATGTAAAGCCTGCAGTGGGTGTTCCTAGTGACCCAGAGTCACACAATGGGTTGGAAAAGCCCTCTGGGATCGTCCAGGCCCACCAGCAACCAGCCCCACCATGGCCCTCAACCCTGGCCCCAGGTGCCATGGGCACAGGGCTCTGGAACCCCTCCAGGCATGGGGACTCCACCACCTCCTCAGACATCAGGATCCTGGCCCTGTGGCTGCTGCACACCAGGCGAGAGAAGGCACTTTTGGAACAGCCCTGAAGGCTGTCAGGCAGCAGCTCAGTCAGGTGGGGACCGGGGAAGAGTTGTGTGTCCCGGAGAAAGCCAAGGGGCAGAAGGCCCTTTGTGGGGCCGGCCCAGCATGCCTGCTCAGGAACGAGCTGACTGACTACTGCAGAGAAGAAAGGATTTATTCACTTCTGCAAGGGAGAGCCACGGCGTGGAACCTTCCCGGAGGCGTCCTGGGACCTGCGGGGTCAGCAGACCGGGCTGAGGGCGTCATAGAGCCTCTGAGCAGCCAGCTCCACCATCTCCCGCAGGGATTCGTCATCCTCGCTCCCCGGCTCGCACTCAACCGTCTGGAGGAGAGAAGGAAACCCTCTCGGAGCACCTGGCCCTGCCCCTGCCCGCAGCAGGGCAGGAGTGCCCCGGGGGGGAGGAGGCATGCACATGGAGATGAAGCTATCCAGAGCGGCACTGAGGCTCTGCCAGCACTCCAGGAGCTCAGAGGGAACTTGCCCAAGCCCTGCTGAGGAGCATCAAGCTTCACCTCCCAGGTTGTCAGGGGTTGGAAGGGACCTCCAGGGATCATCTAGTCTAGGCCCCCTGCCAGAGCAGGACCAGAGAATCCAGCAGAGGCCACACTGGAACACAGCCAGGCAGGGCTGCACAGGCTCCAGAGCAGGAGACTCCACCAGGGCAGCCTGCTGTAGGAGGTGTCCCTGCTGGCTGCAGGGGGTGGCCAAGCTGCCCTTGGAGGGTCCCTTCCACCCCAGCACACTCTGCGGCTCAGCCGAGGGCAACGGCAGTGAAATTGATGGGAAGTGAAGAGGCTGAAGAAGCTCTGGTAGCAAACATTCCTCACCCCCACCTCCTTAGCAGGTGGGCAGGTGGCACTCCAGGCAGCACTGTGCCCTGCATGGGAGGCACACCTGTGCCAGAGGAGCCCCCAGACAAGAGCCCTGCTGCCATACCCTCGTGTCCAGGGAGATGTTTGCAGTCTTCCCATCCACCGTGATGCAGAGCACAGAGCCATCCTTGGAGCTCACACAGTCCTCTCCAAACATGTCCCTGCAAGAGACCTGCCTGTCCCACAGCTGGCCACACACCAGCAGGACCTTGGCCTCCCTGCTCACTTCAGCTCCCACAGGCATCCTGCCAGCAGAGTATCTCCTTTCAGCAGCTGTGATTCAGCCCAGCCACCAAGCTGAGTGACCCTGGCTGGGCAGCCCAGGTCAGTGCTCTACTGACACAGATCTTAGCAGGGACACCTCTCAGCCAGACTCAGCTGCTCAGGGCCTCACCCAGCCTGGCCTGCAGCACCCCCAGGCAGGAGGCAGCCACAGCCTCCCTGGGCAGCCTGGGCCAGAGGCTCAGCTCCCTCCTTCTTCCTCAGCTCCACTCTGCCCCTGCTCTGCCTCAGCTCCAAACCATTGCCCCTTGGCCTGGCTCCAGCCCCCCTCAGCAGAAGTCTCTCTGCAGCCTTCCTGCAGGCTGCCTTCAGGTGCTGGCAGCAGCTCTGAGGTGCCCCTGGAGCCTTCTCCTCTGCAGGCTGCACAGCCCCAGCTCCCTCAGCTGTGCTCCCAGCAGAGCTGCTCCAGCCCTTGGAGCATCCTTGTGGCCTCCTCTGGCCTCTCTCCACAGCTCTGAGTCCCTCTCCTGCTGGGGACCCCAGAGCTGGAGGCAGGACTGGAGGTGAGGCCTGAGCAGAGCCCAGGGTGAGAATCCCCTCTGCTGCCCTGCTGCCCACCCTGCTCTGGCTGCAGCCCAGCACACAGCTGCCTGAGGGCTGCAGGAGGCACTGCTGGCTCCTGGGGAGCTGCTCAGCACCCAGCACCCCCAAGGCTCTTTCCTCAGGGCTGCTCCAACCCCCTCTGCACCCAGCCTGGATGTGTGCCTGGGGCTGGCCCAGCCCAGCTTTCTCTGCTGCACTGCTCACTCCATCTCGGGCTCAGAGCTGCCAACTCACTGCAGCATGATCTCCATCCTCTTCCTGTACACATCCATGTCAACTTTCTTGGGAATTTTCTGTACTGCAGCTGCAAAACAAAAGCAAGCAAGCAAAGTCAGGCTGTGACTCTGGGGCTTCCCCCTCAGAGGCTAACTGCCTCCCCAGCACATCCTCCTCCCTCCCTACAAAGCCAATGCAGACACCACCACGGAGAACTGAACTGGAGGGCAGGCAGGCAAGGGCAGGGATGTGCTGGTCCCTGGGCTCCTGACTGAGTATGGAAACTTCTCAGCTCTGATTCACTTTTGAATCCTCCTCTCATGGTTTTCACTCTCAGCTTCTCACCTTTCTTTTCCTTGAAGGTGGAAAGAATCTATTTGCAAGGATTTCCCTCTCATGAGAAGGAACATCACAGCCTGGGGGCTGGGAGCATGCAGGGACTCCAGGGACAGCAAACATGAGCAGCAATAATAGGGCCACAAATGCTGCCAGGGCTGGAGCAGCTCTGCTGGGAGCACAGCTGAGGGAGCTGGGGCTGTGCAGCCTGCAGAGGAGAAGGCTCCAGGGGCACCTCAGAGCTGCTGCCAGCACCTGAAGGCAGCCTGCAGGAAGGCTGCAGAGAGACTTCTGCTGAGGGGGGCTGGGGCCAGGCCAAGGGGCAATGGTTTGGAGCTGAGGCAGAGCAGGGGCAGAGTGGAGCTGAGGAAGAAGTTCTTCAGTGCAGGGAGCTGAGCCTCTGGCCCAGGCTGCCCAGGGAGGCTGTGGCTGCCTCCTGCCTGGGGGTGCTGCAGGCCAGGCTGGATGAGGCCCTGAGCAGCTGAGTCTGGCTGGGAGGTGTCCCTGGGCAGAGAGGGGAGGTTGGAGCAGGATGACCTTTAAGGTCCTTGCCAGCCTGTGGCAGTTTCAGGCTCTGCCTTTAACATTTGGCTGCTGGGTGTGGAGAGGAGAACAGAAGAGTATTGCAAACAAATTCAGTGCATCAGTGGCTGGGGTAAGGAAGCTGCATCCCAACAAGTCCTCACATCCCATTCCCACTCCTTTCTTCTTCCCTCCCAACCTTGGCTGTTAC
Organism: Colaptes auratus; assembly: GCA_015227895.2. NCBI lineage: Eukaryota > Metazoa > Chordata > Aves > Piciformes > Picidae > Colaptes > Colaptes auratus. The sequence continues at coordinate 5,452,641 of CM037641.1, read as the reverse complement.
TGCACTGGGAGGCAGTGCTGCTGCTGCTGGCCTTCAGCTAAGCCTAAGCCACTGCTTCCTCTCCCCAGTCCTCCTCCTCCCAGGTGCAGGGGGCTCTGGGAGGGGGCAGGGGAGCAGCTTCCCAGGCCTTCCTGACCAGGGGGCCTCTGTTTGCTGTTTGTCAGTACCTGTGCAGCGTTGTACCTCCTGGACACTCTGTACCTGTCCTCTGCACCCAGGGGAGAGTGCAGCCCTTGCCTGCCAGTGCAGCTTCCATCTGCTCCTAACTGAGCTGCTCTGGCTGAAGGGTCATGCTGGGGGAAACTCCCACCCAGCACACCCCCAAAGCACCCTGTGGGCCTGTCCCCCTGGGGTGGCTGTGTGTGGCCCAAGAGAAGGCAGGGCTGAGCTACAGCAGCAGGCTCCTACCTTTCTGTATTTTGGGGTTGGACTGCACCTCCAGGATCACTGTGATGACAGTGTCTGCATACATGTCATTGGCAGGGTTTGCCACCCACTGCAAGAGAAAACAACCACCGAGGGCAGGAGCTGGGCCACTGCCTGGGCTGGGCAGCAGAGCAGCAGAGAGCCCACGGGAGGCTGCCTGCACCCTTCACCCCCCTCAGCCCCTCCCTGCCCTGCTTCCTGCTCTCCTCCTCATTCACTTTTGGTTTGCTTTGGGCACTGAGTTTTCACTGTCATTTACTTTCATTTATTTACCTCTCTACTGACTTTCAGTTTAGTTACTTCCTGAGGCTGCTTTCAGCCATTTGCATTTGCTTTTGATTTTCTTCTTCCATTTCTTTTACTCGTGGCAGGGGGCTGCAACTGGATGACCTCCCAAGGCCCCTTCCAACCCAGTCCATCATTCCATGACTCTCTGAATCTCTCTGGTACTCTCTGCAGCAGAAAATCCTCCTCTGCCCCCAGCAATGCTCACCTCAAGGACCACCATGCCTGGCTCCTGGATCACAGTAATGGTCTTGAAAACCTTCAGGGCTGGTTTCTGTTGGATTTCTATTTCTTCCACATCACCTAAGGAGGGACAGCAGATGGTCAGCAAGAGGTCATCTGCAGGGTGAGAGAGGTGACCCTGCCCACAGCTGCCAACTGAACCAGCTCCTCTGACACCTTGCAAGGACAAGCCCCTGCCTGCATGGGCACAGAGCTTAAGCCAGGTGCTGAGCCCTGAGCACAGCTTTGCTCTTCTCTCCTGGTACCAACTGCAATCTGATTAGAGGAGATAAAAACATTCCTGAGCTTTAAATGTGGGAAGGGATCCTGCAGAGTGTGTGCCTTGGACTGGGACAGGAGCTGCAAGCAAGCTGAAGAGAGGCATCAAGGATGACACCAGAGAGAAATGGCCTCTGGCTCAGGAGCAGCCAACACAGGAAGGACCTGGAGCTGCTGGGGCAGGTCCAGAGGGGGCTACCAAAGATGCTCAGAGGGATGGAGAACCTCTGCTATGGGGCTAGGCTGGGAGAGCTGGGGCTGTTCAGCCTGGAGAGAAGGCTGCAGGGGGACCTCAGAGCTGCAGTTCAGTATCTGCAGGGCAGCTGCAGGCAGGCTGGGAGGGACTGCTCAGAAGGGGCTGTGGGGATAGCACAGGGGCAATGGTTTGGAACTGGAGCAGGGGAGATTTGGGTTGGACACCAGGAGGAAGTTCTGCACAGGGAGGCTGGGGAGAGACTGGCACAAGCTGCCCTGGGGGGTGGTTGAGGCTCTGTCCCTGGGGACATTCAAGCTCAGCCTGGCTGTGTCCCTGGGCAGCCTGCTCCAGCTGGAGCTGTCCCTGGGGCTGCAGGGCTTGGGCAGGATGCCCTTGGAGGCTGCCTCCCAAGCCAATGCACTCTGTGAGTCTGTGGAGCCCTTGCCTTTTGGGGAGAGACAGAAGGGGCTGCCTGTCACCAAGGAGGACAAGCCTGTGTGTTTATGAACAGCAGGGCACTTCCCACTCCACTCTGGGGCTGGAGACAAAGATTAATCAACAAATGCTACAAGAGAGTGGCTGCAGCACCCCCTGAGGGGCTGACAGGAGACAAAGGTTGGCCTCGGCTCTCTGGCACCGCATGCTGATGACCTGGGAATACAAGCAGAGCAGAGCCCCAGGAGGATGAGTCCTGGCCATGCCTTGCCCCAGACATACCTGTAAGCTTCTGCAGCTGGTAGGAGAGCAGGTTGAAAGGGCCTGTGTAGGGGATGGCCTGGGTCTGGGTGACGGTGCTCATGGCCAGGTCGGTGTAATCTGCAAGCACAGAGGACAAAGCCGGCCCTGGCATTCCCTGCCTGGAGAGCAGGGAGCACTGCAGACACACCACGGCCCTGACCCTGCCAGGCAGGGGGCTGGAGAGCACAATCAGCAGAGAGGAGGGTGGAGCATCCCCGGGGAGATCAGTAATGGGTGTGGGGCTAAGCAAGCAGCAGGAGCTTGCTGCTGCACCACAGCCATCAGAGAAGCAACCTGCCCTGGCAGGGGGCTGGGCCTGGATGCCTCCTGAGCTCCCTTCCAGCCCCTGACAGTCTGTGACCTGCTCCCTCCCAAGCTCTTCTACCTCACATTTAATTGCTGCTGTTCCTTTACTAACAGACAGCTCAGTCATGGCAAACAGCAGAGAGTAACAACCAGTCACAAACATTGCCCCTGGGGTGTAGCTTTTGACACTAAAAACTCAGGACCTGGATCCAGACCCCTGTGGCCACGGTGGGGCTGGGGTGCAGGCTGGGCTGGCTGATCTCAGAGGCCTTTTCCAGCCCAAAGCCTTCTGTGCCTCTGTGATGCTGACAGTTCTGCCCCTGGTCAGCACAGCTGAGCAAGGCTCTCAGCTCTCTCATCCACATCCAGGGAGAAGGTTGAAGTAACCAGAAAGGAACCAAAAGGCAACTTGCCTCTTTTGCTTACAGAGATCTGAGACTCAGGGGGCAGAGAGCTGAGTGCCTTTGCCTTGCTTCTCCCTGCAGCACCTCCCAGCTCAGGCACAACTACACCAAACTGCACCAATTGCTTCTCCAACACAAAACTACAGCTGCCCCCCCCACGGCTCACAGTGCTTTCATGAGGCAAAGAAGGCTGCAGCAAGGCTCAGTCCCTGCCTGTACTTACTGGAGAGGTCACATGGAGAAAGGATGTGGTAGTTAAAGTTTCTTTTAACCAGGATGCCAGAAATCCTCTGTCCTTGCTCTGGTTTCTTGTCAGCTAAAGATCCCATCACCTGCAGAGCAAAGCCACACAGCCTGCACCAAGGAAGGCACAAGGAAAGGCTGCAAGGCCAAAAAGAGAACCTCACCAAGACCTTCCCAGTGAGGCTGGGGAGCCTCTGGCACAGGCTGCCCAGGGGGCCTGTGGCTGCCCCCTCCCTGGAGGTGCTCAGGGCCAGGCTGGATAAGGCCCTGAGCAGCCTGGGCTGGTGGGAGGGGTCCCTGCCCGTGGCAGGGGGCTGGAGCTGGGAGCTCTCTGAGGTCCCTTCCAGGCCAACCCCTTCTGTGCATCTTTGAAAAGCAAGCCCCAGCTGCACCACTGAATGCAGAGCACTGCCTGAATCCCTCCAGCCAGGGCCAGCCCACAGCCAGGGCAGGGCTGGCTGGGAAGGAATGAGCACTTCTCATCCCAGAGGAAGCTCCCCTGCAGCAGGGGGGAGGAGAGGGAGCTTCATTCATTTGGTTTTTAAACACCTTGGCAAGTTTTTCTCCTCTGAAGTTCAGGGTCACAGCTTCAGTGTTCCTTGGGTTGTGAACTTCTATGTGGACTTCATCATTATCCTCATACTCCCTGATCAGGGCAGCCTTCAGCCTGGCCATCTCGTTCTGCTCTCCATGCACCAGAATCTGCAAGGGACACAGTCTGCCTCTCAGCAGGGACCCTCTGTCCAGCCAGAGGAGCCCAGGCTCTGAGCAAGCTGCCACTCTGCTGCTCAGCCTTACACAAATGTGCTCTCACCAGGTCACAGCACCCAGCACTAGCTCAGCTGTGGCTCAGGGGTCAGTGTCTGAATCCCATGCACTGATCCCAGGGCTGGAGCAGCTCTGCTGGGAGCACAGCTGAGGGAGCTGGGGCTGTGCAGCCTGCAGAGGAGAAGGCTCCAGGGGCACCTCAGAGCTGCTGCCAGCACCTGAATGCAGCCTGCAGGAAGGCTGCAGAGGGACTTCTGCTGAGGGGGGCTGGAGCCAGGCCAAGGGGCAATGGTTTGGAGCTGAGGCAGAGCAGGGGCAGAGTGGAGCTGAGGAAGAAGTTCTTCAGCAGGAGGCAGCTGAGCCTCTGGCCCAGGCTGCCCAGGGAGGCTGTGGCTGCCTCCTGGCAAGGCCAGGCCTTCACCAGGCTGCCCACCTGGGCCTGCCCTCCTGACTCCAGGCTGCCCACCTGGGCCTGCCCTCCTGACTCCAGGCTGCCCACCAGGGCCTGCCCTCCTGACCCCAGGCTGCCCACCTGGGCCTGCCCTCCTGACCCCAGGCTGTGAGGTGGTTTGCTGAAGGCCACTCCGGGATACTAACCACATGTGGGGGTTTGAGGGCCCGGATGAACTCACTGGTCTGTTGGTAGTCTGTGTGAGCAGAGAAGGAAATGTAATCCACAGACATCTTGAGGGGCAGCTTCTGCCCTGACATGGTTGTGATCTCTTCAGGCTCAGACATGATGTGCTGGGGAAAACAAGAGCACTGGAAATGAAACACTGGAAGCCTCCCACAGCCACATCTGCAGGTCAGGCAGCACTGGAGTGGTGCTGGGAGACAGCCACAATGTGAAGAACTGAGCACCCAACCCCCCCAGCTCCCCCCCAGCAGCTCAGCTGCTCATCCTCAGCAGACCTGGGAGTCCATTCCTCCTCCAGACACATCTGCCACATGTGCAGTGGAGCTCTAAACACTGGGAGACCTCTGCCTCTAAAGGCAAAGCTGACTGCTCAGGCTGCCCCTGGGAATGAGGAATTCCATGCCACAGGACAAGCAAAGCTGGTCCCTGACTCAGCAGCAGCTTTCTCTGAAGGCTTCCAACTTCACCAAGGCCTGGCCTGGGGTTCAGACTAACCCTGAGCAGCCTGGGCTGGTGGGAGGTGTCCCTGCCCTTGGCAGGGGGCTGGAACTGGATGATCTTTAAGGTCCCTTCCACCCCAACCCATCCTGTGATTCCATTCCTCCAGAATCAGGGCTAGGGCTTCCCTCTCAAAAAGTGAAATGGCAGAGGGGTCTGAAGATGAGGCAAGTCATCCATCATCCTTCCTGACAGGATAAAGAGCTCCTAGAAGAGATTTCCTGCACAACATCCTTGGGCATGGTCAGATGCAGAAGTCCTGGGAAGTTTCATTGGTGTCAGCCCAAAGCAATTAGCTTGGACTAGAGGATTCTGCAGAGCTGAGAACAGCCCTCCCAGCACACCCAAATACAGACAGCTGCTGCTGGCCAAGTGATGGAAGTGCAGAGCAGCAGCAACTCACCTTGGCCAGGGTTCCTTCCACACAGTAGCCTGCTATGATGACTCCATTCCTCTTGTCTGTGCACCAGCTCTCAAACAGCTCCCTGGAGAGGCCACTCTGCATCATCCCTGGGGAGGCCATCACCACACTGGGGCCAATGTCATCAAAGTGATCCATGCTCTGAGTGCAGACAGCAACCAGCAGCAGTGAGCACAGCTCAGGCCCAGGGCTGAGCAAGTGCCCCGGGCAGGGAAGCTCCTCCTGCTGCTGCCCTCAAGGAGCAGACTCTGTCCTGGAGGAAATGTTGGAGCATAAGCTGCCAGTACTGGGGCTCAGTGCTGGGGCCAGTTCCCTTTGATCTCTTTATCAATCACCCAGCTGAGGGAACTGAGGCTCCCTCAGGGAGATGGCACTAAGCTGGAGGGCAGGAAGGGTCTGCAGAGGGACCTGGCCAGGCTGGGTCCAAGGGCTAGGGCCACTGGGATGAGGTTTAACAAGGCCAAAGAGCCAGGGGGTGCCCAGGTGGGCAGGAAGGGCTCCAGCAGCCTGGCCTGGAGCAGCAGTGGTGTGGGCAGCAGGAGCAGGGCAGGGACTGGGCACTGCTGAGACCACCCCTGGAGTGCTGGGGTCAGCTTTGGGTTCCTCACTGCAAGAAGGACCTTGAGGGCTGGAGCAGGGCCAGAGAAGGGCAACAGAGCTGGGGAAGGGTCTGGAGAAGAGGGCTGGGGAGGAGCAGCTGAGGGCCCTGGGGGGAAGAGGAGGCTGAGGGAGACCTCCTTGCTCTCTGCAGCTCCCTGGGAGGAGGCTGGGGCCAGGGGGGCTCAGCACAGGTGGCCTCTTGAGTGAGGCCTGCTGTGTGGGAGCAGGGCCAGGGCAGGCTGACCTTCAGGTTGCTGATGTGCTTGAAGACAAAAGGGTTGTTGATGTTGATCTGCTTGCGGATCTTGTCGTTCATGGCGTTGACGTAGGTCTGGTACACGGCCATGCACTTCTTGGCCAGGGAGGAGGCATAGTAGATGGGGATGTCATGGAGCTCAGGGTGGTTCTGCCAGTACTCATCTGCACAACCCAACACAGCAGTGAGAGCCAGGAGCAAGAGAGCCCCACCAGGCCAGCCCCACAGCCCAGCCCCACCCGCAGCACTGCTCACGCTTGGTGTCCAAGCCTCCCAGCGCTGTGCCTCTGCCCCTTCCAGCACAGATCTCTGCCCCTGGAGCTCCTCCAGTCCAACCATCCCTAGCTCTGCCAGGGCTGGGGCTGAGCCATGGCCCTCAGCACCACAGCTCTGCCTCTGGGAAACCCCTCCAGGGATGGGCATTCAGCCTCCTCCCTGGGCAGCCTGTGCCAGGCTCTGAGAGCCCTTCCAGTCAGGAAGTTCCATCTCAAATCCAGTCCAAGTGCTGCTGCTGCTCCTCTTCCACTGGCAGGGGGCTGGACTGGATGGTCTCCAGAGGCCCCTGCCAGCCCCTACCATTCTCTGGTTCTGTGTAATGCCACAAAGAGTCTGTTATGGTCCTCTCATCTTTTTCTCCAGGCACTTCTTCATCTGGGTTTGTGAGCTAAAGGGCAGAGGCAGTGATCCTTTGGCCCTTTTTTCAGCTAGGTTTGGTGATGTGTAAGCAGAGTCCCTCTCTGCTGCACCCCTGCCTCACCAATGCCAAAGCCAAGCTCTTATGACCATGCCACTGCCCTCTGCTCTCTAGGTCTCCATCCTGCCCCACCAAGCACAGCTGCCTCAGGTGGCTGATTGGGTCTGGGCCATTCGACCAGGCAGCTGTTGCCACCCTCAACACCCTGCAAAGGGGCTGAGGAGCTGGGGAGAAGCTGAGAGTGCAGGTGAAAACATCCTGGGAGTGGATGGAAACTGCAGCCCAGGAGGTTCCAGCTCAGCATGAGGAGGGACTTCTGCCCTGTGAGGCTGCCAGAGCCCTGGAGCAGGCTGCCCAAGGGGGTTGTGCAGTCTCCTTCTCTGGAGCCTTCCCAGCCCCATCTGGCTGTGTCCCTGTGACCTGTGCTGGGTTCTATGGCCCTGCTCTGGCAGGGGCTTGGCCTCGATGATCTCCGCAGGTCCCTTCCAACCCTCACATCCCCTGGTCCTGGCTTAACCTGTGTGCCTCTGTTCAGAGCCAGGCAGGGCCATACCTAGGATGAGAAGCAGCTCCTGAGCCCTGCCCAGGGCAAAGACCGGGATGAGGCCTCGGCCTCCCCTGTTGACGATGTCGTGGACGGTGTTGCAGAACCTGGCCTCGCGCTCCTCCCGCTTCTCGTGGATGTGGGTGCCGTAGGTGGACTCCTGCGGGCACAGCGCCCTCAGCAGACCGACCCAGGCTGAGCCCTCCCTGCCCCCGGCACGCCCCCTGCAGCACGCCCTGGGCTAGCATGGAGAGGAGGGCAGGGGAAGGGGCTAGAGAGCAGGGCTGGGGAGGAGCAGCTGAGGGCCCTGGGGGTGTTGAGTGTGGGGAAGAGGAGGCTGAGGGAGACCTCCTTGCTCTCTGCAGCTCCCTGGGAGGAGGCTGAGGGAGACCTCCTTGCTCTCTGCAGCTCCCTGGGAGGAGGCTGCAGGGAGCTGGGGCTGGGCTCTGCTCCCCAGTAACAACTGACAGGTAGAGAAGAAATGGCCTCAGGTGGCCTCAGGGCAGGGTTGGGTTGGAGAGGAGGGAAACTGGAGAGGAGTGGTCAGGGGCTGGCAGAGGCTGCCCAGGGAGGTGGTGGAGTCCCCATGCCTGGAGGTGTCCCAGAGCCCTGTGGCCATGGCACCTGGGGCCAGGGTTTGGTGGCCATGGTGGGGCTGGGCTGATGGCTGGACTGGAGAATCTTGGAGGCCTTCTCCAACCATTCTGTGATGCTATGAATAAACCAAACCACCCCAAATTCCCCCAGACACCTCCACCAAGATAGATAACCAACACTTCCCCTCCCCAACCCCCTCCCAGGAATTTAGAGGGCTTCCTGTAAAGAAGGGACTCTAAGGATCATCCAGCTCCAGCCCCCTGCCACGGGCAGGGACACCTCCCACCAGCACAGGCTGCCAGGGCCTCATCCAGCCTGGCCTGGAACACCTCCAGGGAGGGGACAGCCACAGCCTCCCTGGGCAGCCTGTGCCAGGCTCTCCCCAGCCTCACTGCAAGGAGTTGCCAACCTAAGGCAGTAGTTCTGCAGCACTCACAATGATCAGGATATCAGGTTTGATGTTGGGAATCTCAGCTGCCATCAGGTGCCTGTCCTCCTGTCTTGAGAAATCTCCTGTGTACAAGAGCTGTTGGGGACAGAGAGAGCTGCTGTGGCCACAGGCCCTGCCAGGGCAGCAGCCTCCACACAGCAGCTGTGGCAGAGGGGAGGCTTTGGCAAGTCACTGGCACTTGACCTGGAGGCACCTCTGAGGCGGGCAGGGCCAGGTCTGCAGTACCAGGACGCTGCTGCAGCACAGTAAGTCAAGCAGCACCACAGCTCCACCACCACCAGGGACACAACCACCAGGGTTTGGCTCTGTGCATCCAGGTGACCTCTGTGCTTCTTTGAACCTTCCTTTGTTTCCCAGTTCTCAATCATTCTAAACCAGGAACCAAGTGCTCCAAGGCAGCAGGGCTCAGGACCACCACCTCTCTTCCCTCTTCAAGGCTGCAGGGAACTATTCCTGAGTGGTGGTCACCCTGCTGAAGCCCAGCCCAGGAGATCAGCTTCCAGCCCCTGGGTTTGACACAGTGCTGCCTCTGATTTCCTCTTTGCACCTCTCAGTGCCTACAATTAGCAGTAACAACCACCCTGCTGCTTCAGGTACCTGAGCAGAGGCTGCTGGAGCAGAGTGACAATGCCCTGTGAGCAGCCAAGGCAGGCAAAGGCGAATCAGCAGCTGTTGGGAGACCCTGCTGCAATGCAGCTTCCACCAGACTGCCTCAGCTGTCAGCTGCCTCTGAGCAGCCCAGCAAGAACTGTTCCTGGGTCCAAGCTCGCTCTGTGAACCCCAACCATCCCTCCTGCCACTTGCTGCTGCTACTCAGTGGGAAGATAACAAGTTCCAAGGCAAGGCCCCACCTCCACTTGGGTCCCAGTCTATGTGACAGCTCCAGCCACACTGGGGGCTTCACAGACACCAATAAGCAAGGAATGACTAAACTGACTCCAGCTTTGGCAGGAGAACACCTTCACTCCAATCATGAACCTGGCTGCCCCCCTCCATGACTGAGCACTTGGCCTCAGCTCTGTGAGGTCATTACCTTCACTCCAGCTCTCTCAATCATGAACCTGGCTGCCCCCCTCCATGACTGAGCACTTGGCCTCAGCTCTGTGAGGTCAGTACCTTCACTCCAGCTCTCTCTGGCATGAACCTGGCTGCCCCCCACCATGACTGAGCACTTGCTCTCAGCTCTGTGAGGTCAGTACCTTCACTCCAGCTATCTCAATCATGAACCTGGCTGCCCCCCTGCATGACTGAGCACTTGGCCTCAGCTCTGTGAGGTCAGTACCTTCACTCCAGCTATCTCAATCATGAACATGGCTGCCCCCAGCACGTGGCCTGCGTGGTAGCACCAGAACTTGATTCCTGCCACCTCTTTCACTTCATGGAAGTTGATGGTCTCGATCTTGTCCATGCTCTCCTCCAGGTCTGTTTCTGTGTAGAGCATGTCATCTGCTGAGATGTTGCTGGATGGAAGGGAAACAGACACAGATCAGCTCAGGATAGGCAAGAGCTGGAGAAAACACTGCCTGGAGTGCTCCCCACTGACAGCAAGAGGCCAGCAAGACCAAGCCTGAACAGCAGCAGTCAAGCCCAGGCACCCCAGTGCAGCAGCTACAGCACCACAGAGGGGATCTCTGCAGATCCTCCCCCTGCCAGAGCAGGCAGCAGCCCTTTCCGTGGAGGATCTGGCCTGGGCTTGTCTGAGGGTGCCAACAGCTCCACTTGAGGAGCTGCAGAGCTCCCTTCCAGCCCTGCCACTCTGACTCCCAGCCCACGGGCAGAGACCTGCCGCAGTCTCTGACAGTCCTCAAAGCCCAAACGGAAGCACACTGCCCCCAGCCCAGGACCAGGGAGTCACAAGAGCAAGGTTTAGCAAGGTTCTGCTGAGGTGAGATAAGCTCAGGCCCACAGCTTTCATGTGTGCAGTAACAGAACAAGAGAGAACCACCCCAGCCAAGAGCATGGGGCAGAGCACTCTGCATCCATTGCATAGGGAATCTGCTCTTGTCCTGAGGGGGGATTTGTACTTTTCCAGGCCTTAAAACTCCCTACTCCTGTGAAGCTCAGGGAAAAGCAGACATGAGAAATGCATCTTAAGAGACAGATGGGAGAAGGGCACTGTGAAAGGTCTGAGTAAAGCAAAGAGAGAGGATGAGAGGCAAGAAGAATGATCTGGTTTGGGGGCTGACAGGAAATTGAGACATCATCCACGGGCAGCGAGAGGTGGCAGAATTCATGACCTGAGGAGGCAGCCCAGGGCCTTACCTGACCTTGACATAGTCTGAAAGCAGCCATCTGTAAATGGCTTTTGTGGCATGAGTCATGAATGTCCTTCCTTTGAAACTTGTCTTCTGCAGGAACCATGGCAAAGCCCCACAGTGATCTAGATGGAAACTTCAGACAGAGAAACCCAATGCACACAGACCCCACACTCAAGAGATCTCCTCTCCCCCTCTGCTCCACTGAGTTCACACCATGAAGATCCAGCCCAATCTTCCCCTCACTGTTAACTCCCCTGCTCTACACTCTGTGCTCTGGTGAGCAGAAATGGGACCCAGAACAGCTACACCAGGAGAGCCTCCCTTCACTGCAAAGGGTTTCTCCACATAGCTGTTAGCTCAGAGAGAGAAGGAGATCAGAGAGCAAAGACAACCAACATCAAACCACCAAGCCAATGTCCCAGCTGCCATCCACACACCACCTCCTGACACCTCTCCCCACCTACAGCTCACAGCTCACAGCGCAGCCTTGGCTGCTCCCTCGCTGCCACTTACTGACTGATGAGGAGGAGATCAATCTCAGCAGGATCTATCAAATCAATGTAGGAAGAGCATCCATTCCTTCCAGGCCTGGGTGGATGCCACAGTCCAGCTGCAAATGCAGTGACAAGTTCAAGGTTTTTCACAGACCATCTGACAAAGGCTCTTCCAGTGGGGGCTAAAACAGACTCAGGGAGTGGGTAGGGTTGGAAGGGACCTTGAAGATCCAGCCTGGGCAAGAGCCCATGGCAGGGGGGTTGGAACCTGATGATCTTCAACCTCCCACCAGCCCAGGTTGCTCAAGGCCTCATCCAGCCTGGCCTTGAACTCCTCAAGGGAGAGAGCACCCACAGCCTCCCTGGGCAGCCTGTGCCAGTTGGAAGTTATCTGTGACAGAACCCAGCCTTGCCCCTAAACACTGCTTTTAGCCTCAGCTTTCCCACCTCAGGCTTCTAAAGGACCCAGGACCAGCTTCCCAGGGCAGCCCTTTCCAAGAGCCCTGCCTGTAACTTCTGTCTACACACACCTTCAGCCACACCACTAACACCTGACCCCACTGCAGGCAGCTCATTGCAGCCAACCCCTGCAAGGGCAGCAGGGAAAGGGACAGAGGGGATGACTGTGTTTGGAGCATGTGGCCAGCCCCAGAGCTCACACACCCAAGCTGGGGCTGAACTGAACCCCTGACACCTTTGGTGTGCCAGTGAGGAGCACAAACACACCCAGGCCACAATTACCATGATCTTCCTTCCTTTAAACTCCAGAATGATGCAGGACCTTCCTACCTCTTGACCAGCACCACTGCAAACAGAGATCAAAGCAAAATTAACCAGAGCTCAACTGGACCTGGAGAAGGGCAACAGAGCTGGGGAAGGGTCTGGGGAGGAGCAGCTGAGGGCCCTGGGGGTGTTGAGTGTGGGGAAGAGGAGGCTAAGGGAGACCTCCTTGCTCTCTGCAGCTCCCTGAGAGGAGGCTGCAGGGAGCTGGGGGTTTGGCTCTGCTTGCAAAAGGCCTCTGAGAGCATCCAGTCCAACCCCAACCCAGCACCACCACAGCCACCAAACCCTGGCCCCAAGTGCCATGGCCAGAGGGTTCTGGAACCCCTCCAGGGATGGGGACTCCAGCACCTCGCTGGGCAGCAAAGAACTCTTGCAGCACTGAAATGTTTCCTCCTCTCCAACCTAAGCCTCCCCTGGTGCAACTTGAGGCCATGACCATGCAGCCCAAGCCCCCTGCTCCAGCAGGGCAGCCACAGCAGCTTGCCCAGGAGCACAACGGCCGGGGGGGATTGGAAGCTCTCCAGAGCAGGAGGCTCCACAACCTCTCTGGGCAGCCTGCCCCAGGCCTCCAGCAGCCTCACACCAAAGCTTCTCCTCAGGTTTAAGCGATGCCTGCTGTGCCCTGCAGGCTGCCTGCTCGCTGCGGAACCCAACCTCGGAACACCGCGGGCGGGGGAGACGCAGCCGGGGGGCGCCCAGGCCCCACAGAGCCGCAGGATGTTAGGGGTTGGAAGGGACCTTCAGAGATCATCGAGTCCGAGCCCCCCGAGTCCGGCACGCCCGAGCCCGGAGTGCTCGGGGCACTCTCTCGCCACCCCTATCGCGACAGCACAGCCGGTGCGGGGGGGGGGTGGGGGGAGCCGGTGCCGGGGGGAGGGAGCCGGTGCCCGCAGCTCCTCCGCGCAGCTCAGGGGTGCTACTCCCGGCCGGCCGCCCCCCGCCCCGCCGCCTGCCCCGGGCGGAGCCGCTGCGCTCACAGGGGCCGGATCAGGAGCTGGTCGCTCTCCTCCGCCGGGATCAGCGCCTCCGCCTTGCGCTTGGCCGCCATGGCGCCGCCTCCCGCCCGCCCTGCGCTGCCTCCCTGCCCCCCCGGCGCCTCCTTCCGCTTCCGCCGCCCGCCGGGGCCGGCGCCGCCTCCCTGCGCCTGTTCCGCCTGCGCCCGCGCCTGCGCCCTGCGGCCCGCGGGCGGCGCCGGGTGCGGGGAGCCGCGGCACCAGGTGAGGCTGGCGGCGGCCGGGGCCGGGCCCTGCCCTTCCCGGGCGTGCGGCCCCGGGAGGCTGCGGAGGGGCCCTGGGCCGAGGGAGCGGGGCCGGGCGGGGCAGGGGCCTTGCCCGGGCGCTCGCCCCTCCCTGGGCAGCGGCTTCTGCCGGCCGTGCCAGGCCGTGGCTCTGCCGTCCCGGCCTGGTTGCGGTGCGGGGCTGGGGGGCGGAATCAGAATCGTTAGGGCTGGAAGAGATCTCTGAGTGGTCGGGGGCAGGCGACAAAGCAGCTGGGCAGAGGAAGGAGGGAAGGCAAGGAAGGGGCTTGGTGCCACCCTGAGCAGCCTCTCTGGGCTCATTGTGCAGCTCCTTGGGCTGGGGAAGCGCAGCCTGAGGGCATCGTCTGGGTGCTGAGCAACAGCTGCAGGGAGAGCGTAGGGGGGATGCACACAGGTCCTTCCCAGTGGTGCCCAGTGCCAGGGGCCGTGGATGCAGACTGGAACACAGGAGATGCCACCTAAAGATGAGGAGAAAATTATTTCCTCTGGGGTGACCAAGCCCTGGAGCAGGCTGCCCAGGGGCACTGCGGAGTCTCCATCTCTGGAGGCATTCCAGCCCCACCTGGCTGTGTCCTGGGTGCCCTGCCCTGGCAGGGGGCTGGACTGGATGAGCTCCAGAGGCCCCTTCCAGCCCCCACCAGGCAGGGGTTCTGTGGTTCTCTGTGCCTCAGCCCTCAGAACCCACAGACCGAGGCAGGACTCGATGCTTTGTGCAGCCGCTTCTCTTCTCAGAGTCCTTGAGCAGTGTCCATTGTGTGGCCCCCCGCACACAGGCCTCCCTCCCTGGCTGCCAGCGCAGCTGTGGTGTGCGCTGTTCCTCCCTGGAAGCCTTCCACGAGCCAGCGATGAGAAGATGTTTAGGAAAGGCAAGAAGCGGCACAGCAGCAGCAGCTCCCAGAGCAGTGAGATCAGCACCAAGAGCAAGGTGAGCTCAGCCTGGGGCCTGCTCTGGGGAACCCCTGGGCTTTGGCAGAGAGCATTCTGCGGCTCCTGCTCAGAGCACCTCTGGGCTCCTCGGGGTTCCTGCTGACCCTGTAGCAGCCTGACCTCCACTGGGGCAGAGGGAGGAGGTGGTGGTGGTGCTCTGCCTGGAGCAGCCAGAACTTGAACACTTAGTTTACTGTTTATAAAGAGGTGAGGCAGGGCAGCTCCAAGTGATTTGTTCTTCTGCTCTCTGTGACTGTCTGATGGTAACTGCTGTGTTTTGTTCCTCAGTCTGTAGATTCCAGCCTGGGAGGACTTTCCAGGTCCAGTACTGTGGCCAGTCTAGACACAGACTCCACGAAGAGCTCAGGTATGGCATCAGAGTTCCAGCAGGGAACCACTGAGGCTGGAAAACGCCTCCAAGACCACCAAGTCCAACCTCCCACCCAACACCTCCATGGCCACTAGGCCACGTCCCAGAGGGCAGCTGCTGTGGGCAGGGTTAACTGTGTGGGTGTTTGTCTAAAGCAGCAGGAAATGGGAAGGGTTAACATTGGCCTGCTGAGGGTGAGTGAGGCTGTGCTCAGCCATGCAGGCAGAGCTCTGGCCTGCTCAGGTGTCATTGTTGACTCACCTGGGCTTCAAAGTGGTTTCCAAGCAAAGTGTCTGAGCAAGGGAAACTTGGTTGTGTTACCAGCCTGATACACAGCACAGGGTTCCCAGGAGCACAGCAGGGCTTGGCTTGGAAGAGACCTCAGAGCTCATCCAGTTCCAGCCCCCTGCCACGGACACGACACCTCCCAGCAGCCCAGGCTGCTCAGGGCCTCATCCAGCCTGGCCTGGAACACCTCCAGGGAGGAGGCAGCCACAGCTTCCCTGGGCAGCCTGTTCAGGGTTCTCCAAGCATGGCACAGCCTGCCCAGGGAGGTGGCTGAATGCCCTTCCCTGGAGGTGTTACAGGGAGGCAGAGCTGTGGTGCTGAGGGCCGTGGCTTAGCCCCTGCCCTGGCAGAGCTGGAGCAGGGTTGGACTCCATGACCTTCAAAGTCTTTTCCAGCCCAGCCCATGGTGTGCTTTGTATGCTGTAACTCTGCTGTCACTCTCTGGCAGTGACTGCTGCCCTCACAAGGTTCCCTTTGCTCTGGAACCATGGAAGCTGACTGCCCACCAGCTCCCAGCACATCAGACCCCTCACTGACCACAAGCAGCAGCAGCTTCTCCAGCTCTTCTGGTGCCAGGTTGTTCATTCCTGACTGGGTTTGGGACCAGCAGTTCTGCCTCCTGGATTGATAGGGAATGTTGCCTCTCCCAAGGAACCCAACTCAGCTCAGGGCTGTTCACTGGAGAGGGGAACTGGCACACTCTGGGGTGGTGAAGTGCCAGGATGCTGGAGCTGATCAAGAGTTCCCTGGTTTGCTTTTGTTGCAGGACAAAGCAACAGCAACTCTGACACCTGTGCAGAGTTCAGAGTGAAATATGTTGGTGCCATTGAGAAGCTGAAGCACAGTGAGAGCAAGAGCCTTGAAGGGCCTCTGGACTTGATCAACTACATAGATGTGGCACAGGTAGGGGGACAAGGGACACCAGCCCCACACCTGAAGCTGGGCTGTTCCTTTCACTTTGCCAGGTGACCTGAGACCTGACTGGGCAAGTTCTAGGCTCTGTGGCTGACTCCAGACAGCACTGAGACAGGAATCTCAAAGGCTGTCAGCCACAGTTCCATCCTGCTGAGGCACTGGGGGAGATGCACCCAGAGAGGCCACCAAAATGAGCAGAGGGCTGGAGCCCCTCCCCTGTGGGCACAGGCTGGGAGAGCTGGGGCTGTGCAGCCTGGAGGAGAGAAGGCTCCAGGGAGACCTCAGAGCAGCCTTGCAGTACCTGCAGGGCTCCAGGAGAGCTGGGGAGGGACTTGTGACAGGGGCTGGGGGTGACAGGAGGAGGGGCAATGGCTTAGAGCTGGAGAGAGGAGATGGAGAGGAGGAAGAAGTAAGTCTTGAGAGTGAGGCTGGGGAGAGCCTGGCACAGGCTGCCATGGGGGGCTGTGGCTGCCTCCTGCCTGGAGGTGTTCCAGGCCAGGCTGGATGAGGCCCTGAGCAGCCTGGGCTGCTGGGAGGTGTCCCTGCCCATGGCAGGGGGCTGGAGCTGGGTGAGCTTCGAGGTCCCTTCCAACCCTGTGTAGGATTCTGTGAATGCTGTTAAGGGCATTGCCCACAGCCTCTTCAGCACTGCCAGGCCTGGGGCACCACCCAGCTCTGCAGGAAGCCTGGTTGCAGTGTCTGACCACCCACCTGGTGGGGAAATGCTTCCTCATCTCCAGTCTGAATGCCTGGGGGGAGGCTGGGGCAGTGCAGGGGTGGCAGGGTGGGAGCAAGGCTGGGGCTGCTGCTGCCCCCCTGGGCTGGGGGGCACACAAACATTGTCTGCTGTGTATCTTGGTCACTGGTGTTCTGCTGGCTGCACTAAAGGCTCTTGTTTGTTTCCCTCCAAAGCAAGATGGCAAGTTACCTTTTGTTCCAGGTGAAGAGGAGTTCATCATGGGGGTGTCCAAATATGGCATCAAAGTCTCCACCTCTGACCAGTATGTAAGTGCCTGCCAGCAGGGGGGCTGATGGGGTTCATCCCTCTGATGGCAGAGTCCCTGATAGCACAGAAGGGGTTGGGGTGGAAGGGACCTGAAAGCTCATCCAGTTCCAAGCCCCTGCCCTGGGCTGGGACACCTCCCAGCAGCCCAGGCTGCTCAAGGCAGCCAAACCATCAGCAAAGGTCTCCCAGCAGCACTGCCTCAGGGCAGGGCTCTGCTGTTCCCTGCTCGGAAGTGCTGCTGAGGCAGAGCAGCAGACAGGAGGCAGCTGCCCTCAGCTCCCCCCCCGATGGCACCAAGGCTGGGAACAAAGCTGAGGTGTCCTGCAGGAGCCCCCAGGGGTGCTTGGGGCAGCTGTGCAGTGCCAGCTGTGCAGGGTGCCATGCAGTGCTGTGTGGGGTGCAGTGCCAGAGCTGTGCAGGCTGCAGCAGTGCAGGGTGCACGTGCAGGGCTGCAGCAGCGGCGTTCCCTCGCAGGCTGTGCTGCAGCCACGCGTGCAGGGTGCAGTGCAGGGGCAGAGCAGTGTGTGCAGGGCTGCAGCAGCGGCGTTCCCTCGCAGGCTGTGCTGCACCACCACGCGCAGGGGTACATGGGTGCAGGGTGCCGTGCAGGGCGCCATGCAGGGCTGCAGCAGTGTGTGCAGGGTGCAGTGCAGGGCTGCAGCAGCGGCGTTCCCTCGCAGGCCGTGCTGCACCGCCACGCGCTGTACCTGATCGTGCTGATGGTGTGCTATGACGACGGGCTGGGCGCCGGCAGGAGCCTGCTGGCCCTCAAGACCACGGACGCCGCCTCGGAGGAGTGCAGCCTCTGGGTCTATCAGTGCAGCAGCCTGGTAAGAAGCCCTCCCCAGGGGCTGCAGCCTCTGGGTCTGTCAGTGCAGCAGCCTGGTAAGAAGCCCTCCCCAGGGGCTGCAGCCGCCTCGGACCCTGCCGGAGGCTGCCTGGCATGGGGGGGTTTGCTCAGTGCCATGAGGGGTGGGGATGTGGAGAAGCAGAAGCCCCTGGGGTGGGGCTGGCAGGGAAGGGCTGTGTCTGAGGGAGCTCCCTGGAGCCTGAAGAGAGCTGCCAGGGCTGAGCACAATCCCCCACTGCTCTGAGACCAGGGGAGCAGCTCTGGTGACGGCATGGATGCAGCCGAGCGTGGGCAGCGATGGCTCCAGAGCAGCTCCTGGGACAGGACACAGCCCCAAACGAACTGGGGGCACACAGAGAATGGCAGAAGGGGCTGGGCTAGAAGGGATCTCAAAGCTCATCCAGTGCCAACCCCCTGCCACGGGCAGGGACACCTCACACCAGGCCCAGGTTGCTCAGGGCCTCATCCAGCCTGACCTGGAACATCTCCAGGCAGGAGACAGCCACAGCCTCCCTGGGCAGCCTGTGCCAGGCTCTCCCCAGCCTCACTGCCAACAATTTCTTCCTCATCTCCAGTCTCAGTCTCCCATCTCAAAGCCATTGGCCCTTGTGCTGGCACTCCCAGCCCTTCTCCAAAGCCCCTCCCCAGCTCTCCTGCAGGTAGTGGCAGGCTGCCCACAGTGACTTTCTGCACACTGTGCTGGAAGCTGCCCCTCTGCCCTGTCTCAAGGAGCCCATTTCAAACAGCTTCCCCCCTGGCAGGCAGAGCACAGGAACCACAGCAGCTCTCAGTCCTTGCACTCCCCTTTTGCACAGCTGCCAGAGGAAGGAGGGAGGTCAGCTCCTGCTTGAAGGGAGGCTGGGGCTGTTGGAGGCTCCCCTCAGTGCTGATGTGGGTGTTGTGTCTCCCTAGGAGCAAGCCCAAGCCATCTGCAAAGTGTTATCCACAGCCTTCGACTCAGTGCTGATGTCAGAGAAGTCCTGATGCCTGCAGCACAGCAGCTGTGAGGAGGAGGCAGGCTCCAGTCCCCCCACAGGGCCAGGGCAGAGCCCCAGCCTGGCACAGGGCAGTGGGTCATGCCCAGGCAGCACTTGAAGGAACCATTCCACCCTCAGCTTCCAGCCAGGGCAGAGTTTTGTATGTCACTGCTCTTGTGTCCCTAACCCCTGTTTTGTACATTAATGTCAATAGAGATGTGGAACAAACCTGACACTGCCCCTGGCACTCTGACAGCTCCGGGCCCAGGGCTGCTTCACCTGCGTGGGAGAACCACCCCGGAGGGCTCAGGCTGGGAGGGACCTCAGAGCCCCTCTGCCCCAAGCTCCCCACCATGCCCAGGGACACCTCCCAGCCAGACTCAGCTGCTCAGGGCCTCATCCAGCCTGGCCTGCAGCACCCCCAGGCAGGAGGCAGCCACAGCCTCCCTGGGCAGCCTGGGCCAGAGTCTCCCTGCCAGAGCTCTGCCTGAGCCCTGCAGAGGAGCAGGAGGCACCAAAGGGCTTTTAAAAGTAGCTTTTATTTATTGTTCTGTAATTCCAGACCTCGAGGCTGGTTACCAAGAGTAAAACTTCTTCACCATGCTCTAGTTACAAATCACTGCATCCAGGAGATGGAAAATAAGAGCTGCTCTGAGGTTATACAAATATGTACAGTTGCTCTGCAACTAAACAAAATAAACCCAAGGGGAATTGAATATTTTACATCTCACTCTAAGCTGCATCTCACTGGCTCCTTGGGCAGCAGTTAACAGCAACCTGGCAGCTGGCCCCTTCACAGGCAGGGCTTCAGGCACGGGTGGAATCGGAGCTGGGAACTCAGCCAGCATGTTGGGCTTCAAGTTCTTCATTTCATGTTATAAAGATTATCTACAGCCTCTGGAATTGCCTTTTCCCCTCTCTTTTCCCCTTCTGCCAGAGAATCCACTCCAGAAAAACCCAGAGGTGCCTTGTGTTTTGCTCAGCTGCTCCTCGAGGGGTTTCTGTGCCTGCACTCCTGGGGGTGCGGGGAAGTTGCCTTCCACAGCTTCCTAACGGAGCTGGGAGCTTCTCAAGTGTGGTTTCCCCCTGCTAGCAGAAGGGCTGGAGGGGAAATCTGCATCCTTGTGGAACCAGCTGATGCCATACAACTATAAGATTCTGTGTTAAAAATACTGTACAGCAGGAGATCTGTGCAAAATAAGTCTGCCCTCCCCCCTCCAGCTCTCTAAGCAGGGACAGGAAGGTACAAGAGTGGCACAAGCTGAACAGCCCAGGGAGGTCAGTCCCTGGCACTCAGCTAGGGCTGGAGTTTCACTGGGAGCTTGGGAAACACAACCTCATTGCTTCAGCTTCCAACAAAACAGCTCCACACCTTCCAGTTTGTTCCCTCTTGACACTGCAGCACCAGCAGCTGGGGGATGGGAGTCAGAGAACCAGAGAAGGGGCTGGGAGGGACCTTGAAGATCCTTTAGTTCCACCCCCCCTGCCATGGGGGAAGCCCATGGGGGAAGCACCCCATGGCAAGGGGGTTGGGAGCAAGTGATCTTCAAGGCTTCATCCAACCTGGCCTTGAACACCTCCAGCACTGGGCAGACACTAAAAAGTCCTCTTGATAAATCCAGAGGGGCGAGAAAGGCCCAAAGCCACCGTGAGCTGTCTCCAAGCCCATCCCAGCAGCTGCTCTCCCTGCAGCGTGAACCAAGCCTGGGTGGGGTCCCAGTATCCAAAGGCTGCTGGGCTTTGGGGGCTGTTCTGATTCCCACCAACCAGCTGGGGGCTCGCCCCTGGCCTTGCCCTGCCTCACAGGTCAGCCCAAGCTCACTCCAGGCCAGTGTAGCTACCATAGGTGTGGGGATCTCCTGTGCACAGAGCAAACCAGCAGGGCAGTGGCAAACGAAACCAATCCAATGTAGTGTGGTGGGGAGGGGGCAGACGCCTGGCTGACCCCCCCCGGGGGTAGTGTTCTACCAGACAGCTTCTCCCTGTGGACACCTTGCTGGGTGATGTGAGGGGACTCAGGGTCTGAACCTCCCCCCAAGGCTCAACCCTCTGCTGAGAGGAGCTCAGGAAGCGCTCTGCAGTCCTTCATCCGAGCTCAGCACACGTCAGGCGCGCAGGCTTCCCGGCCTGAGCTCAGGGAGCAGCCCAGGGCAGCTCAGCAGTACTGCCCAGGTTGGGCAGCCAGCAGCAGTCCCATCCAGTGACCCAAAGGGATGGCACCTACCTACAGAACATTCCAGAAACAGGCTCTACACACGTGCAGCATGGGAGGAGGACACAGGCTCACGCCCACAGGACCAGGACTGGGAAGTCCGACGACTAACGTGAAGCAAATATCTACATCCGCCCCGGGGGAAGGGAGCTGCTCCGGGGGCAGCTGAAAGGCTTCCGCCTGGCCAGAGCTCAACCCACTGCTGCTCTCACTCCTGGCACCCTGGGTGGCACAGTGCTGAGGGAGGCCTGCTCAGAGCCAGCCAGCAGCTTGCTGCTTGTGGTTCCAACGCTTCCCAGGGTGGGGAGAGCAGAGGTCACTGCCCTGGGAGGAGCAGAGTGCCTCTGGCTGGGGAAGCAGCACCGAGCTGTGCCGCGGTCAGGTTGCAGCGGGGGGAAGAGCAGGACAGGGGCAGGACTGGACAGAGCCACTCCTCAGGTGGTGCTGGAGCTGGGCTTGCAGCTCACCTCGGCAGGCACAGGAGGAGCTCTTGGCTGTTCTCTTCAAGTGTAAACTGCTCGTCAGAAGTCCTCCCGCGTAGAAAAGGTTTGGGAGCGCCCCGGGAGCAGGAGGATGCCGGTGGGAGAGGTGAGCTGCAGTACCTGGGGCCGGGGCAGTGCTGTGGCAAGGTGCCTGCAGGCAGGGAGATGAAATGAGCCAGAGCCAAGCGCTTGCCTCTGGGTGGTGCTGGCAGGGGCGGGCTGGGGCCGCGGCCCCGCCTCAGTCCACGATAAAGTGCACGAAGGAGACAGGGAAGGCTCCCTTGCGGCACGGCTCCCCCTCCAGGTGGCCGATCTGAAAGAGGCCAGAGAGCAGAGGTTACCCACACCCGGCCTGCCCTGCAGCAGGCCTTGCAAGGCACCAGGGACCAGCTGCTCCAAGCCCCTGCCACGGGCAGGACACCTCCCACCAGCCCCGGCTGCTGTGCTGCAGCCACGCTCCCAGGTCATGGAGGGGGCGGGTCGGAAGGGACCTCGCAGATCATCCAGCTCCAGCCCCCCTTCCGTGGGTCCATGCCCATGGCAGGGAGTTGGACCTGGATGATCTTCAAGGTCCTTTCCCACCCAGCCCACTCCATGAAGCTCAGGGCTTCTGCTGCTTCCCAAGGGTGCTGAGAGCACCTGGAGGAGACTCACCCACCACTCCTGGTCCTCCTCACCATCCACCACAATGATGTCCCCCTCTGAGAAGGTCAGCTCATCAGGGTTGTCTGCCACACAGTTGTAGATTGCTTTCACCCTCTTGGGCTTGGTTTTGGACTGCAATACAAACACAAGTCCAGGTCAGTGACGCAGCACAGAGCAGGCAGCAGAGACTTGGAGCTGATGAGAAGGCCCCCAGAACTGCCGCCTCCTCTGACTCCTGACAGGGCAGAGCTCAGCTGCACCTCCTGTGCAGGGAGCTGCTGCTTCAGGCTGCATCTGAGAGCAGCCAAAGCCTTTTGCAACCACTGCACCACCACCATGGGCCAAGCTTCCCTCAGCAACCTTCCACCTTGGCTCAGCCAAGCCTCTCTCAGCTCTGCACCTAGGCACTTGGTTCCTGACTATGGGGGCTGCAAGATCAAGCAGCAGCAGTGGCAGAGAAAGGCCTCAGCCACAGTCATGGTTGGTTTGAGACCTCTGAAAGCATCCAGTCCAACATCAACCCAACCCCCCATGGCCACCCAGCCCTGGCCCCAGGTGCCATGGCCACAGGGCTCTGGAACCCCTCCAGGCATGGGGACTCCACCACCTCCCTGGGCAGCCTCTGCCAGCCCCTGACCACTCCTGCACCAAAGACATTTTCCCTCCTCTCCAACCCAGCCCTCCCCTGGCACACTCCAGGCCATTGCCTCTCCTGCTGTCCCCTGAGCCTGGGGAGCAGAGCCCAGCCCCAGCTCCCTGCAGCCTCCTCCCAGGGAGCTGCAGAGAGCAAGGAGGTCTCCCTCAGCCTCCTCTTCCCCACACTCAACACCCCCAGGGCCCTCAGCTGCTCCTCCCCAGCCCTCTTCTCCAGACCCTTCCCCAGCTCTGTTGCCCTTCTCTGGCCTGCTCCAGCCCTCAAGGTCCCTCTGGGAATGAGGGTCCCAAGCTGACCACAGCACTCAAGCTGTGGCCTCAGCAGTGCCCAGTACCAGGGGCACAATCCCTGCCCTACTCCTGCTGCCCACACCACTGCTGGTGCCCTTCTTGGCCACCTGGGCACACTGCTTCTGAACCTTACCCAGCTTCAAGGAGCCGAAGCCTTAGTTCTTGGACTGGTTTGGTCCCACTGGGACACAAAGAATCCAAGCTCCTTGACTTTGGGTTTGGTGGTGGTTTTTTGCTCACCAGTCAGACAGAATCACAGTATCATAGTTTCAGTCAGGGTGGGAAGGGACCACAAGGATCATCCAGTTCCAGCCCCCCTGCCATGGGCAGGGACACCCCACACTAGAGCAGGCTGGCCACAGCCTCATCCAGCCTGGGCTTAAACACCTCCAGGGACAGGGCCTCAACCACCTCCCTGCACAACCCATTCCAGGGCTTCACCACTCTCATGGGGAAGAACTTCCTCCTCCCCTCCAGCCTGAATCTCCCCACCTCCAGCTTCATTCCATTCCCCCTAGTCCTGTCACTGCCTGAGAGCCTGAGCAGTCCCTCCCCAGCCTTCTTGGAGCCCCCTTCAGATCCTGGAAGGCCACAATGAGGTCACCTGGGAGCCTTCTCTTCTCCAGACTGGACAGCCCCAACTCCTTCAGTCTGTCCTCACAGGAGAGGTGCTCCAGCCCTCTGCTCCTCCTCCTGGCCCTGCTCTGGACACCTTCCAGCACCTCCAGATCCCTCTTGCAATAGGGGCTCCAGAACTGGAGGCAGTATTGCAGGTGGGGTCTCACCAGAGCTGAGCAGAGGGGGAGAATCCCCTCCCTGGCCCTGCTGGCCACACTTCTCCTGCTGCAGCAAGAGCAGCAAGAGAAGCCAAGCTCTGCTCCACCCTTAGCAGAAGTCACCCAGGGACCCACCCAGGGTGCAGGCTCTGTGCTTTCCCTGCTCTCCCAGCCCCCCAGGCCAGGCCACGCTGTGCTGCCACCAGTGTGGCTGGGAGCAGGTGGAGGAGTGCCACAAACCCTCCCCCAGGCTGCCTGCTTACCATTTGGGATTTCCTTGGCATGGGTGCTGGTGGCTGGATCTGTGCCAGGGGGTTGGCTGTGGAAGCAGGCTGTGGCCCTGGGGTGTCACAGGCTGAGGATGGCTCTGCTGCTGGGGAGAACAAGGCAAGCTCAGCCCTGCTTCACGAGCAGGTGAGAGTCAGGGCCCAGCCTGCAAACTACCGAATTGCTCTTGAAAGGACACAAAGAACTTCACAGCCTCTGAGTGTTTCCCTTCTCAGTGGTTCTAAGGAACTGGGCAGGACTGGATTTTATCCTTTTCCTTACCAAAAATGCCTCAAAGAATTCCTCCAGACCTTGCATGCTGCTGGAAGAGAGCCAAGCGGCAAAGCTGGCGAGAGCAGACCCAAGCATCTCACCTCCCCCTCTGCCCACTGCAGACTCCCTGCCCTCTCAGCCCTTCCTGCCTACTAAACCCCTCCCTAGACCTCCACAGAGTGGCTTAGCTTGGAAGAGACCTCAGAGCTCATCCATTCCAACCCCTCCCACCAGCCCCGGTTGCTTAAGGCCTCAGCCAGCCTGGCCTTGAACCCCTCCAGGCATGGGGACTCCACCACCTCCCTGGGCAGCCTGTGCCAGCGCCTGGGAACCCTTGCTGGGAAGAGATGGTTCCCAGTATCCAACCTGAGCCTCCCCTGGGACACCCTGAGGCCACTTCCCCTTGCCCTGTCACTCACACCTTAGCCACTCTGTGGTTGGTTTTCACTCCAGGCCTCTCACCCCCAGTCCCATAGCTCTGTCCATGCAGAGGAGCTTCAGGCACCAGGGCCTGCAGCACCAAGAGGAGGAACAGGACCGCTGGTACTGCCTGTACAGAGCCACTGAGGTGGAACAGAGCCCAGCCTGGCCCCCAGGCTGCTGTGATGGCAGCTTCATGACAACCCACTGATCTCCAAAGCACCATTACCAGTTTGCTGCAGAGCCCCAAGTCCTCTGGACTGCCCTTTGGTGGTTAAGGCTGATGACTTCTCAGGC
The DNA here is from genome assembly GCA_015227895.2 of Colaptes auratus. Taxonomy (NCBI): domain Eukaryota; kingdom Metazoa; phylum Chordata; class Aves; order Piciformes; family Picidae; genus Colaptes; species Colaptes auratus. The sequence continues at coordinate 5,427,633 of CM037641.1, read as the reverse complement.
CTGTGCAGAAGGAGAAGCATTTAAGAACCAAAGCAGAACCTGAGCCACAACCAAGGCCTCTCCCATGTGATGCTCAGGCTGTGGCCACCTCTTCAGCACACCCTGGGGGCAGCTCTCTGGCTGCAGCTTTGCTCCTGCATTTTTGCTGCCCCCCTGTAAGCTGCACTTAGCTGCTGAGGTGAGGCAGGGGGAGGACACAAGGTCAGCAGCTTGGGTAGAGCAGAGCCATGCAACCTCCACCCCCCAGGCTGCCTGGGCTCTCACTGGCACCTGCTGCCCCAGTGCCTGCCTTCTGCCCCTTGCCATGCTCCAGCAGACAGCCCTGGCAGCAGTGGCCACGCTGCAGAGGTGGTTTGGGTGCTCTCCACCACAGAGCTGAGCAGCTCTGGGTACCTCTGAGGCAGATGGAAGAGCAAAGGGACAGCAGTTACCCAGCGAGAGGCTTCCTCTGAGGTACTCTGCTGGGAGGCTGTGGAGGCAGCGGAGGTGGTGCTGGCTTGCTCTGTGCAGCAGCTGGAGGCTGCTTTGCCTGCTGGTTCAAGGCTTCTATGATGCTGGCTGTCTTTGCCACGGGAGGGGGTGGTGCTGCAGAAAGCACATCTGGAGGAGAGAGGCAGAGAGGAACAGCAGTTACACTTCTGTCACCTGCCTGGACCTTGTCCTGAGGGGTTCGCTCCGGGGGGTCCTGCTCTAGCAGGGGCTTGGACTGGATGATCTCCAGAGGTCCCTTCCAACCCCCCTGTGCTTGAGATTGTGTTTCTTGGGTTCTCATCTCAGGGTCTCCTGTTAGAGGACTCGCCCCACCCAAGATGGGTGTTTTGTTCCCTGCAAGCAGAAAGCAGCCCTGGCCTTGGGAGGAGGTTCACCTTCTGCTTCACCCAGTCAAGGGGAGAGAGAGCTCTCCAGCACCTCACTTCCATCAAGCACCAGCAAAGCCTTACCCCAGTCAGCCACAGCCTGCAGATGGTAGCCCAGAGCACATTTAACTAAGGGCTGACACTGCTCCATCAGAGCCTTCAGCCTGTGTGATGGAAGAGCAGCCAACTGAACAGCATCTGGGGGCTTCTCTTCAGAGGAAGCCATGTGCTGGAATGCTCTCAGCTGCCTCACTCCATGCTGGCTCCAGCAATCAATTCAAACTGCCAAATGAGGTAGAAGAATGAAAGCTGCTGAACTGCTGGAGTCCTGCAGCCACCACAGCAGCAGCTCTGCATGACAGAATCAGAGACTGGTTTGGGTGGGAAAAGCCCTCTAGGATCATCAAGTCCAACCATCAAGCCAAGACCATGGTCCACAAGAATCAAGCACAAGGTGGAGACCTGGCCTCAGGCCTACAGGCAGCACTCAGCCTTACAACCAGGGAGGAGTGCAGCACTGGATCCAGAGATATATCCCCTGGAGCCCCAGAGATATCCACTGAACCCAGAGATATATTCCTTGGAACCAGAGATACATCCACTGGAATCCAAGAAACATCCATTGAGAGCTTGAGATACATCCCCTGGCCCCAGGGCCACCTCCACTCCCTAGCAGGTGAGGAGCTGTGCTCTCAGGCTGCAGCTCGTCTGTGCTGCTGGCCCTGCGCTGCAGCATGCAGCCCTGGCTGGAGCCCCAGAGCAGAAGGTTCACAGAGAGGTAGTGGATGGCAATGGCAGCCCCAAGCCCCAGGCAGCAGCAGCAGCAGCTATGGAGATGGAAGCAAGCAGGGGCAGGGTCGGGGCGGGGGGAACGTACTTGTCGAGGTGAGCCGCAGGGGCGGCACGGGGGCATGGACTGCTGGAGGGTCTGAAGAGGACCTCTGCCTGCTTACACTCTCCACTCCTAAAGAATTTGTCTTCCACACTGCATTAGATGAAGAAATTGTCTGAATACCACTGCCAAGAACTGAAGGCTGCACTAAAACGAGAGGAAAATACTGCATTAGTGCTCACCCCCAGCGGCCCGGCCTGGGGCACCCTGCTCAGCCCCTGCTGGAGGCCACGGCACAGCCCGGAGCCCCCGCCGACACCCAGCCCGGCCTCAAGCCTTACTCCACGCTCACAGCTCTGCTTCTGGAGCACTGTGCGCAGCTCCTGCACCCTGCGGGATGCCAGAGCACACAGAACCTGCTGTCCACAGCTCTAACTCAAGCCTTACTAACGATTCACCTAAGGGGAATCTGTCCCCAGTCATTACTTCGAAGTGCCTCAGGACTTGGCAAGGCAGGGATGGCTCGACAGGAGCACAGGAGGCAATGCCTGCTGCCTGCTGCCTTCTGCCATCCCTGACTGGCAGCTGGCATCTTCTCAGGTGCTGCCAGAAGAGGACCTCCCTCTCAGGTGAGCACTGGCAGATGGCTGCAGGTGGAACATTCCGTGGGACCTGGCTTGACAGACACCTGCTGAATCTCACCCAGACAGGCAGCTGAAGAGCTGCCCAGGGAAGCCTGACAGAGCACAGCTTCTTCAGGGCCTCCTGGAGGTCTCCATCCTGAGGCTGCAGAGCTGCCTTCCCATTTCACAGAATCAGAGTGGGCTGGGCTGGCAGGGACCCCTGCAGGTCCCCCACCCAACCCCTGCAGGCAGCAGGGACATCCTCCACTAGATCAAGCTGCCCAGAGCCCTGCTGAGCCTCACCTCGAGTATCTCCAGGGATGGGGCCCCAACCACCACCACACTGCATAAAGCCTCCTCCCTACTCAGCACTTGAGCACCAGAGCGAGAAGAGATGCCACAGAGTAAGGAGTGAGTAAATATTAGGTTGCAGGCAGAAGCATAAAAGGCTGAGAAGCCCTGGGGAGCAGCCTGGAGCCCAGAGGGTAAGGGAGCAGCAACAGACCATAAGCATCACGCCACCAGCAGCAACCAGCAGGCTGAGGGCAGTGAGACCACTGCAGACTCAGCTAAGGACATTAAGAGCCTGAGACACTGCTGCAGTGAGGAGCAGCAGCTAAGGCTCTGGGCCAGGCAGCCTGCCTGGCAGGACTGGCACTGCACCGGTGCCTAGGAGGCTGGGGCTGGCAGTGGCATTAAGTGACCCTCTGGGCAGTGTCCTGAAGGGCACACAGGGGGCAAGGCAGGGGGGCAGCAGTAAGAGACCAGCAAAGGGCAGAGCAGCCCTTTGGCAGCCCAGCTGCCCTGCTCAGGCAGAGCTGGAGGCCAGCAGCCAGGTGAGGGAACCTTCCCTGGGGACTGTCCTGCTTGGGGGGGGCAAACATTTCCTCCCAGCAAGCAGAACAAGTGCCCAGACATGAAGCTTGGGGTGCAGCAGTGCTAGATGGAGGGCATCCCACCTGGGCTCAGGTGCTGCTACACCTCCCCCAGAACAGGGTATGTCCCCCCAGCTGGTATGCAGCAGCCACTCCTCTGAGTCCAGTGGGAGACATCTCATGTGACACACGTCCCATTTGCCACTGTGTCTGGAGCCTGGCACCCTGGCCCCTGGCAGGAGCCCCAGAGCCATTCCCCACTGCTGTCTCCTCCTCTGGAGCCTGAGTTTTACAGCAGCAGAGGAAATCCTTCTGGACTGGAGCCTTCCATTGATGCAGCAGCCCTAAAGCTGCTGGCCTCACACAGGGACTGACCCCAGGAAGCACACAGATGATGTACAGCACCCAGAGGAGCTGCAGAGGCTTCTTTCTGCTCCATGTGAGCCCAACCAGCTCAGGTATGAAGAGAAGAACCAAGCTCCCAGCCCTCCAGAACCAGGATGAGCTATGGGGGTTTGCCATGGTCCTGCTGCTCAGGGCACCACCTCCAGTTGCCAGCTCCATGCCAGCTACCAGGGCTCTCAAACCATCCAGCTCCCCACAGCAGGACACTTAGGCTTCTACTGCAGCCACCCTGGAGCAGGATTTACTCAGAAGACTTTGCCAGGTTAAAGCTCTCCTGTTTTGCAGCCACTCTCCACTCTCCCAGGTCAGGGAATGGGTTGGAAGGGACCTTGAAGGTCATCTGGTTCCAGCCCCCCTGCCATGGGGAAACCAGATGACCTTCAAGGTCCCTTCCAACCCAGGTTGCTCAAGGCCTCACCCAGCCTCACACCTCCAGGCAGGGGACATCCACAGCCTCCCTGGGCAACCTGCTCCAGGTGTTAGACAGTTCTGCACAGCAGCCAAATGCTCCTCCAACAGGAAAACCACAACACTTGCTGGACTGCACTGCCTGCAGCCTGCCTGTCAATGGACTCTCCTGGGCTGACCTGGGCAAACCCTGTGGTGTCTGCTCCTGCACACTGAAAACCCAGCTGGGCCCAGCCTGGGCAGCTTCCCCCCCAGCAGATCCACTCAAGCCCTCAGCAACTGCTTCCAGGCCTTACCTGTGCAAAGCCCTGCAAAAGAAAAGCCTCTCCCAAAGCAGCAGTGCCAGGAGCTGCTCCTCTCCCACCGCCCAGCACACCCCGGTGCCTGCTGCGGGCTGTACCTTTGCCAATGTTCCTCGGAGGCAGCGGAGGAGCACTGCTCGCGCCAGGCACCGCAGGCTGGCCGGCGGCAGGGCTGCCGCTCAGGAGGGCGCCGTAGGTTTCGTTCTGCAGCAGGCTGGGCAGGAAGCCTCTCTGCTTGTCCTTGGCCATGCTGGCTGCGTCCCTGGCCAGGGAGGCTGCGCTGGGCTGCAGCTGGCTGGCTCCAAGCTGGTAGAAGCTGACAGGTCTGTCCTCCCTGCGGTTGGGGCTGGGTTGCTTAAAGACAGGAACAGAAGGACTCCCTGACGCCCCTGCACCTGAACTCACCTCAGAGAGCACTGAGTGGTGGGGGGTGGAAGGGACCCCCAGAGACCATCCAGTCCAAGCCCCCTGCCAGAGCAGGGGCACCCAGGAACACAGCCAGAGCAGGAGACTCCACAACCTCTCTGGGCAGCCTGCCAGAGGCTCACCAGAGCTGGAGGCAGGATTGGAGATGAGGTCTGAGCAGAGCAGAGCTCAGGGGCACAGGGGCAGAATCCCCTCTCCTGCCCTGCTGCCCACACTGCTCTGGCTGCAGCTGCCTGAGGGCTGCAGGAGGGCCCTGCTGGCTCCTGGGGAGCTGCTCAGCACCCCCAGGGCTCAAAAAATAACAGACTGGCACCAACCTGCAGCTTCTCATCCACATCATCATCACTTTCATCCAGGTCTTCATGGAGTAACCTCCACTCATACTCCACATGGACATGAGAATTAAATCTTCCAGAGAGTGCCTGAGTGAGCTGAGGAAAAGAAGATGACTGCTGGCACCTCTGTCCTGGCCTTGCTCTAAACCAGAACGGTTCAAACACAACCAGAAGGGACCTTGGGCTCTAACTACAACAAGAACTTCATTCTGAAAGCCAAGTCTCAGCAGCCTGGGAAGTTACTGCTCTGAGCTGAAGTTCAGAGATTTAAGCTCTGTGACCTAAACAACAGAAGTGACTCAAAGGAAAAAGGTTTTGATTGACCTCTGCAGGTCCAGTTCCCCCTGCAGGGACACTCTCCACTTCCTGGCAGTAAGCATCACACCATCGGGGGCTTGCTTTAGGGACTTCAAGTCAAACGAAGTGCAGTGATGGGGAGCAAGGAGCCCTGCCCCCACCTGTCTGCTTGTCTTGCTTACTGAAAGCAGTGACGGTGCCAACACCTCTGCAAGGAATTACACCATGGGCTGCCTTTGGATGGACCTTTAAACATCACCTAAGTCCCACTCCTCCCCAGCCCTCTTCTCCAGACCCTTCCCCAGCTTGGTTGCCCTTCTCTGGCCCTGCTCCAGCTCCTCAATGTCCTTGGAGTGAGGAGCTCAGAACTGACCCCAGCTCTCAAGCTGTGGCCTCCCCAGGTCTGATCCAGGGGCACAGTCCCTGCCCTGCTCCTGCTGCCCACACCGCTGCTGCTCCAGGCCAGGCTGCTGGTGGCCTTCTTGCCCACCTGGGCACCCCCTGGCTCATCTTCAGCTGCTGTCTATCAACACCCTGAGGTCTTTCACAGCATCACAGTATTTCTCTGCTGGGCAGTTTCCAGCCACTCTGCCCCAAGCCTGGAGCCCTGCCCCCACTCACCAGCTCCTCACAGTGAGTGTGCTTTAAACGTTTAGCGATGTCCAGCGGTGTCTCTCCTGCTTCATTGGCTACAGCAAGAGCAAGAGGGGGAAGTTAGGAGGACAGGCATCACCGTGGCCATGACTAACGATAAAGCCAAGCCTGCGGGCAGAGTGAGCTACCAGACCAACACACTGCAGAGTTCCTCTCCTTCCTCCTGCCCACCTCTGCACGAGCGCCGCGGCGCGGCGGCGCGCGGGGGGGCGGCGGCGCGCGGGGGGACGGCCGTGGCACGGCGGCGCGCGGGGGGCAGCCGCGGCGCGGCGGCGCGCGGGGGGGCGGCGGCGCGCGGGGGGGCGGCGGCGCGCAGCTGGCGACAAGGCACCAGCTACAGCCCTCAGGATGTGCCCGGGAAACATGGCGGGGCGGCAATGGCAAACTGAAGGCAAGCAGCGAGGAGTGGTTGGGTTCCACACTGAAGGTTGTGTGGGCAGCACTGTGCCAAGCAAGAGAGGAGAAGGTGCAGCTCCTGCCTCTGGCCACCTGCAGCAGTGCTAAGCAGGGCACTGCGGCCCGCATCAGCCTCCTACCTATTTCAATGGAAGCCTTCCCTCTGAGCAGCAGCTTGAGGCACTCCACGTTGTCTGTGAGGCAGCAGTAGTGCAGGGCTGTGCTGCCCTTGCATGTCTGCTTGTCCAGGTTGCCACTGGTGCAGCGCAAGGAGGAAGGGAAAAAGCTGATGAGACTCAGCTCCCTCTGCCAACCAACCCTGCTCAGGACAAGACCTTTCACATCCTAAGTTCCACCTGCAGAATCAGTTCTAGTGTTTGCATGCACAGAAGGGGTTGGGTTGGAAGGGACCTCGAAGACCCTCCAGCCCCAACCCCCTGCCACGGGCAGGGACACCTCCCACCAGCCCAGGCTGCTCCAGGCCTCATCCAGCCTGGCCCTGAGCACCTCCAGGCAGAGGGCAGCCACAGCCTCCCTGGGCAGCCTGTGCCAGGCTCTCCCCAGCCTCACTGGCAACAATTTCCTCCTCATCTCCAGTCTCAGTCTCCCCTCTGCCAGCTCAAAGCCATTGTCCCTCCTCCTGGCACTCCCAGCCCCCTGTCCAAAGTCCCTCCCCCAGCTCTCCTGGAGCCCTTCAGGTACTGGAAGGCTGCTCTGAGGTCTCCCTGGAGCCTTCTCTTCTCTACCCAAGTGTTTCTACCAAACCATTCTCCCCCCAGTACTTGTATTGCTTGACATAAAATCATTATTACTACTGCTATTGTTACTGCTGCTGCTGTTCATGGCTATTTTGCTTGTTACCACAGGTGAGTCAGACAGCAGTGTATTGATTATGGGTTATTATTTATTGCTGTTACCATTATTTGTTCTCATCATCATCTATCCATGCATGCCTGCTGCTCTTTCTCTGGCCACTCACCTGTTCTGCACTAAGAAGTCAACTATGTGGAGGGAGGTTCTGTCCACTGACCTCACAGCAAGGTGCAGAGCTGTCTCATCCTGCTCCTGAGAGGAACAAAACCAGAGCACATTTGGGTTTTTCCCTCATCTACAGAGAAGGAGAAATTCTGCTAAGTCCTCATGAGATCAGCTAAAGGTTTCCTTTCCAAGTGCTCAGGCTTGCCACCACCACACCGCTCTTGGGAAGACTTCCACTGCTTCCCCTCTGCTCCTTGAAAGCAGACACTGGCTGGACACCAACAGCCTGAAGGATTCCATGGTTTGCTGCATCTAAATTATCACAGAATGGGTTGGAAGGGATCTCTAGAGGTCTTCTCCAACCCCTCTGCAGTCAGCAGGATCCTGGATCAGCTTGGCCAAGGCCCCACCAAACCTGACCTTGAATGTCTCCAGGGATGGCTTTAGGACCAGGCAAGATTTTCAGTTTCAAACCATCATGCACTGGCTTGGGAGAGACCTCCACAGCTCACCCAGTCCAACCCCCTGCAGCCAGCAGGGACATCCCCAGCTACAGCAGGCTGCTCACAGCCCCAGCCAGCTTGACCTTGAACGGCTCCAGGCCCCAGCAGCACCACTGGGCAACCTGTCCCAGCGCTCCACCACCCTCCCTGTGAAGAGCTTCCTCCTGGGGGTGCCCACCCTCAGCGCCCCCTGCTCCAGTTTCACACCACAGCTGCAGATGAAGCCACTGAACCTCTCCTTTGGTGACTGCCCCATGGCCTCAGCACAGGGCAGGTGTTCAGAGCAGTGCTGCAGGGTAAAGCCAGAGCTGAGCTGAGGAGAGCACACTGCACTGCCACCCACAGCAGTGCCACCACTTACGTGGCCATTGGCCAGTGGAATCTTCTCTGTGAGGTCCACCCCATCAGCATAGACTTGGACTAAGCCCAGGATGTCTCTTGCCTTGACTGCTTCACACAGGGCATGCAGCTTAGCTGCACTGTCAGAGTGCTTCTTCCTTGCATACTTCCTCTCGATGTACTTGGCAGTGATGTAATCCTTCCTGGCATTCCTGGAATTGAGCAGGAGTCACAGCTGGCCATGTCCTCCCCTGTGTGCCAGTCCCCTCAAAGACAACTGGCCAAGACCACCTCCCATTCATCAGAGAGCCACAGAGCTGGCAGGGCTGGAAGGGACCCCAAGGCTCAGCCAGTCCCGGCCCCCTGCCATGGGCAGGGACACCTCACACCACAGCAGGCTGCTCACAGCCACCTCCAGCCTGGCTGCAAACACCTCCAGGCAGGAGGCTGCCACCACCTCCCTGGGCAGCCTGGGCCAGGCTCTCACCACCCTCCTGGGCAACAACTTCTTCCTCACAGCCAATCTCAATCTCCCCACTTCTACTTTTGCTCCATCCCCCCCAGTCCTATCCCTCCCTGACACCCTCCAAAGTCCCTCCCCAGCTTTCCTGGAGCCCCCTGCAGATCCTGGCAGGCCACAATGAGGTCTCCTCAGAGCCTTCTCCTCTCCAGCCTGCACAGCCCCAACTCCCTCAGTCTGTCCTCAGAGCAGAGCAGCTCCAGCCCTCTGCTCCTCCTCGTGGCCCTGCTCTGGACACCTTCCAGCACCTCCAGAGCCTTCCTGGAGCAGAGGCTCCAGAGCTGGATGCATTGTTCTGTTTAAATATGCACACCAGACATGCAGCCTTGGATTTCCAGCATGGAATGCAGCCCCAGGAGCTGATTCCAGTAGCCAACATGAAGGAATTTCCCCCTCTGAACCCTGGTGGGAAGCTGAGATGGAGGCTGCCCTAAAGATCCATCAAAGCCTCCTGTTGGTGGTGTGCTAAGAGCAGCCCTGCAGCTCCATGTCTGCCTGGCTGCTATCCTGCACCTGCTGCCTCTTAGGGAAGGCACAGAGAGGTAAGTTCCATCAGGCAGACATGCAAAGCCCCAGGGAAAAGGCTTCCTCCTTGGCATTCCAGATCCCCTGGGGCCTGCTGGGGCCACCCCACGGGCCCCAGCCATGAGCAGTGTGAAATCCAAAGCCTGCCTGTGGCAGAGGAGTGGCTCTGTACTTACATGTCACTGCTGGGGCTGGGTTTGACCACCTCCTCAGCTGGCAGGCAGCACTCCATGATCTCATTGAAGCCAGCATTCCCAATGTTCTTTGCAAGCTGTTAACAGAACACCAGCATCCCCAGCTCAGCAACTGTGTTCAGCTACTGGCCAGAACAAAGGAGAAGGGGACTTGGAGTTGCTGCTTCCTAGCTCTGCTGTGGTGGCAGGTCCCATCAGCTGAGGAGGGACCTTGCTGGAGGGCAGCTTTCAGCTGGGGGCTTACCAGAGGAGCTGCAGAATAATCCATCAGGACACCAGAGCCACCAGCAAATGCAAATGGCTCTGAGCTGGCTAAGGGCTGGCACAGGGCAGCTGCTGCTGGCATGTGGCAAGCCTTGGTGCAGCAAAGCTGGAAGGATTTCCTCCCTTGGAGGACTGAAGTTAACTTCCAGAATAATGAATGGAGAAACTGTTTGGGAAGTCCTTCACTTCTTCATGAGAGAGGGAGGCTGAGGGGCAAGCAGCTGTGCCCCTCCAAAGCCAACCAAGGGGAGAAGGCCTCCAGGTACAAGAAATACAAATCAGAGAGTCCTGGAATGGCTCAGGCTGGAAGGGACCTCAGAGCTCCTCTGCTCCAAGCTCCCCACCATGCCCAGGGACACCTCCCAGCCAGACTCAGCTGCTCAGGGCCTCATCCAGCCTGGCCTGCAGCACCCCCAGGCAGGAGGCAGCCACAGCCTCCCTGGGCAGCCTGGGCCAGAGGCTCAGCTCCCTGGCACTGAAGAACTTCTTCCTCAGCTCCACTCTGCCCCTGCTCTGCCTCAGCTCCAAACCATTGCCCCTTGGCCTGGCTCCAGCCCCCCTCAGCAGAAGTCTCTCTGCAGCCTTCCTGCAGGCTGCCTTCAGGTGCTGGCAGCAGCTCTGAGGTGCCCCTGGAGCCTTCTCCTCTGCAGGCTGCACAGCCCCAGCTCCCTCAGCCTGTGCTCCCAGCAGAGCTGCTCCAGCCCTGGGAGCATCCTTGTGGCCTCCTCTGGCCTCTCTCCAGCAGCTCTGAGTCCTTCTCCTGCTGGGGACCCCAGAGCTGGAGGCAGGACTGGAGGTGAGGTCTGGGCAGAGCCCAGGGTCAGAATCCCCTCTGCTGCCCTGCTGCCCACCCTGCTCTGGCTGCAGCCCAGCACACAGCTGCCTGAGGGCTGCAGGAGGCACTGCTGGCTCCTGGGGAGCTGCTCAGCACCCAGCACCCCCAGGTCTTCTGAGCTGTTCTCAACCCACTCTGCTGCCAGCCTGGACTTTGTGCCTGTCCCCTGCAGTGTAACTTGCAGAACCTCCTGCAGTTGCCCCTGGCCCACTTCTCAAGCCTGTCAAGCTCCTTCTGGATGGATCCCTGCCCCCAGGGGAGCCCAGCAGAGCACACAGCTTGGGGCCACCAGCAAAGCTGCTGAGGGTGCCTCTATGCACTGCCCATGTTGCTGACAAAGATGTTCCAACACCACTGGAGCCAGCACAGACCTGTGAGGAGCTCCACCTGGGCACGGAGCCCTTGGAGTATGCCCACCCAGCCAGTTCCTTATCCAGCCCATGGTCCCCCATCAAGCCATGGCATGAAGCCTCTACTAATGTGAATGCCCAAGTCAGGCAAAGTTTGCACTGAGACTCTGGCTTAAACTGCAAGAATTGAGCTTCCTTCAACTCTGGTTTTGCAGAGGCAACTTCCAGGGTGACACAAAGCCCCCCCTGGCAGGTATCTGCTGGCACCAAAGCTAACAGAAGCAACTTGATTACCAAAAGCTCAGATGTTCCCAGCACATCCAGTGTGAGTGACTGCATCCTGGAATAGTGGACACCAAGCTCCCTGTGGATTCCTGAGCATTCAATGCAAGTTAGGATTCCCAAATTGGTTGAAAGCCAGGTGGGATCTGAAAGAGAAAACATCCACAGCATCAACAGCCAGAACTGAACTGCACAGCACCACTGCTGGCTGGCAATCAGCAGCTTTGCAAGTGCAGGTCTCTACACTTGCTCTAGAGGGAAACACAAACCAGGAGGGTGTTTAAGGGAAACAGCAGAGGTTAAGGTCAGAAGCCCCAGGGTTTGTTCTGGAGGGAGCACAGCAGAGGTTCAGGTCAGAAGGCCCAGGGCTTGTTCTGAAGGGAACACAGCAGAGGTTCAGGTCAGAAGGCCCAGGGCTTGTTCTGGAGGGAGCACAGCAGAGGTTCAGGTCAGAAGCCCCAGGGTTTGTTCTGAAGGGAACACAGCAGAGGTTCAGGTCAGAAGCCCCAGGGTTTGTTCTGAAGGGAACACAGCAGAGGTTCAGGTCAGAAGCCCCAGGGTTTGTTCTGAAGGGAAACAGCAGAGGTTCAGGTCAGAAGGCCCAGGGCTTGTTCTGAAGGAAGCACAGCAGGGTTTTTGAAGGGTGAAGGAGTGAAGCCCTGGAGCTCCCCTGGTGAAGGCCTCTGCTCTGCAAAGGGAGCTGCCCAGGCAGCCCAGCTGGCCACCTCCAAGGGCTTCCAGGAGCTGCATTTGCCCCAGCCCCGTGGTGGTGCCACCTCCTCAGCTGAGGTTCAGGCTGGCAGGACAACGCCTGAGGGACCTCCTCTGCACTTCAGGTGCAGGGCTGAAGCGAAGCAGCAGTGAATGTGAGGCACAGGTGGCACCACCCTGCCAGGGGCTTTCCCTCCACTCTTTCAGGCACCCAGGCTCCAGCTCCTCTCACTGCCCCTGCTTCTCTCTCCTGGTGTTTTGCATCCTGGCTGCAGTGCTCCCAGGCAGACCACTTCTGAGGAGTCAGGCAGCTCAGACATTCAATTGTTTGGTGCAGGTTTGGGAGCAGCCATTTAGAATCTTCTCCTTCAAAGAGTGAAGAACTGACTCCTCCATAGTTCCACACAGTGTCTATTGATGGAAGCAACTATTGATTGATAAAGCAAATCAATAGAGCTTCAGACACTGATTTACTTCATGTACTGATGCCTAAAGCAAATCAACAGAGCTTCCAGCCTCGATTTACTTCATGTATTGATGTATAAAGCAAATCAACAGAGCTCCAGAGATTGATTTACCTCATGTATTGACTGTTATAGCAAATCAGTAGAGCTTCATGTACTGATTTTCTTTGTGCACTGATTTGTATTGAAGCTCTATTGATATATTCATCACACAGCTTCAGATCTGAGGCTCTCAGCTACCATTTCAGATCAGTGCCCCCCAGGTGCTGCAATGCTTCTGGGACAGCAAAAGGGCACAGCAAGGGCAGGGGTTTACCAACTCCTCTGAGAAGGATTCAAGCAGGAATCCCTCCAGCAGCAGACCCAACCCTGCATCACTGCCAGGGGAGCACAATCCTGGCCACACTGCCTGGCTCGCTCCCAAAGCCAAACACCAAAGGAAAGCAAACGGAGATGCAGCAAGAAAACCCTCCAGCATCTCACTGCTGCCCAGCTGAATGTGAATCTTAGGTACAACATGGGCTGACAAAGTAAGTTCCCCTCAGTCACAGCAGGGAAAGTTGCAAGTGGCAAATACCTGGGAGAAAAAACCACCAAACCAGCTCCAAAGCTGCTTTTGTGCCCACTGCCAACTGGGACAGAGCAACCCAACCCTCCTACAGCAGTGCCCTTCACTGTTAGCACATCCTAGGGGGTGGGCAGGATTTGGGAGGCAGGGAGGGGGAGAGAAAGCAGAAAACATCAGCTTAAAACCCTCTGATCAGACACAGAAGTGGTACCAGTTAGAAGGATGCTTGAGAGAGTCACCTTGTGCTCCACAGTCACAGCACACATCATTCCCAGTCATCCTCTGGACTTCGGAGATAATCTCTTTGGTCAGTTCCTGGACAATATTATTTTCTCCTGTGTTATCATCTCCTTTGAATGCATTATTTAAAGCTTCCTCTTTGCTGTTCTGTAGCACAGATGTCCATCTAAAATGGCAGTAATATGTTGCTATTAAAGGTTTCAGCACTCCTGAGGTTCAAGGCAAGGTCCCAGCAGCACAGCAGTACCCAAAGCAAAGTTAGCCAAGCCACTCACATTTGACACTCCTGCTCGTCCTCTGCTTGGAAGTGGTAGGTCCTGTCGTCTGCACAAGAAACAAGCCACAGGCTGGTTACAAACACAGGGCTGGGGGAGCAGCTGGGGCTCAAACCTCTCAGGAAAACCTAAGAATCACAGAGAGCCTCAGGAGCACCAAGCCCAGCCATGGGCCTGCTCTGCAAGGCTCACCCCTGAACCACAGCCCCCAGCACCACAGCCAAACCACCCTGAGACCCAGCCAGGCCTGGGAACTCCACCACCCCTGGGCAGCACATTCCAGCCCCTGACCACTCCTGCTTGGAAGAAATGTTTCCTCCTGCCCAGCCTGAACCTCCCCAGTGGCAGCTTGAGGCCATTCCCTCTTGTTCTGTCACTAACTCCCCAGGAGCACAGACCAGCAGCAGCCTCTCCACCTTTCAGCCAGGACCAGCTCCTTCAGTCTCTCTTCATCAGATTTGTTCTTCAGGCCCTTCCCAGCTTCCTTGCCCTCCTCTGCCCTGGCTCCAGCACCTCCACATCTCTCCTGTATTGAGGTGCCCAAAAGTGGCCTGAGGTGTCCCCTGGAGCGTGGGCAGGCACAAGGTCTGGCTTAGGGAGCTGTGCTGCCTGCAGCTCACCCAGGTCTGTAGAGGGTGGAGTTGCTCTCTGCAGGCAGGAGCTGCTCTGTGCAGTGCCCAGCAGCACAGCATGGGCTCCAGATTCCAGATAAAGAACCGCAGAGCTCTGGGCAGCCTGATCCACTTGAGGATGTCCCTGGGTGACCTTTGGGGTCACTTCCAACCCAGACCATTCTGTGATCACAACCCTAAAGCTCTGCTGTGGTATTGAGAGTGGGACACAGAGTGCCTGTATGAGTTCATTTGTGGAGGGGAGAAGGATTTCAAGTGTCCAAATGAGCTCTTTAGGCCACAGTCAGCCCAGAAAAGGCCAAACACCAAGCCCAGACTACCACAGGCAGAAGCTCTGAGCTGCTTCACTTACACCAAGCTCAGAAAGGTCCTGCTCTGAGCATTGCTACCAGGGTGAACTATTAAAGAGAAAAGTCTGTGTCATTTGAAGTCCAGGAAACAAATGAGGTCTGAGGTAGCTTCATGAGCAAAGGAGGTGTGAGGCAGCTTCATGACTGAGCTGGAGTTAAAACCAGCAGAGGTGGGGAGAGGAGCAGAGCTAAAGCCACTGTCAGGAGGAGATCCTGGGCTGGAAGTTGCTTCCCTCTGGAAAACACTCAGGCCAGAAAAGAAACTAAAAGGTATTAGAAGAGCTTTTCCAGCATGGAGAAGATGAGGAGTGATGATGTGTGATGAGGGACATGGGTTAGTGCTGACCCTGCAGTGCTGGGCCAGAGGCTGGACTGGATGAGATCCATCCTGGGAGTCTAGGAGAGGACAGAAAGGCAAGAGCTGGCTAAGGAGGAAGGAGTTTTGTCTTGCCCTGACACAGCAACCTGCAGCTCCTAAGCAGTGCTTCCCACCTCTCCAGTGAAACAAAGTGAAGCAGTGCTGTGGGGAAGGCCCAGAGGCCGGCAGCGCCGTGCCTGGGCCTGATGGGCCAGGTGACAGCGCTGGGAGGAGCTGCACAGGGCAGAACCTGGCGAGGTCATCAGCCAAGGCAGGGCAAAAGCAAACCCTGTGGAGCTTCCCTGTTTGCTGGGCACCTGCAGAGAGAGCTCTTGCAGAGAGGGAAAAGCTGTGCCCCGCATCCAGAGTGCCACAGCTCACACCTACAAGCACAGCACAGCTTCATGCTCTAAGAAGGGAGCAAAGAGGAACAGATCCACACTCTCCACTCCAGATCATCTCAGGTCTCCCAGCTGTGTGTTTGCACTGCCTCCACTAACAGATTTATTCTTTTCACTCCAGCTCATTCCAGATCTCTGTTTGTGTATTGCCTCCATAACAGAGTCATTGATTCTCTTCTCTCCAACCCTTTCAGGTGTCAGTCTGAGTCGTGGGGTTTTATTGCCTCCATTCATACAACAATTTACTCTCCCCACGCCAGACCATTTCAGATGCCTGTCTGAGCTGTGTGCTTTCATGGCCTCTGTTAAGAGAGCAACTGCTACTCTTCTCTCCAGGTCATTTCAGATACCTATTAGAGCTGTGTATTTCTATTGCCTCCCCAAACAGGAGGCCAAACTGTCCCAGGGAGACAACAAAGAAACATTCCTCTAGCCCATCTTGCATCATCCCAGCCAATGCCCAAGTGCATCCAGTCTTGGTGTTTTCAGGAAGCAGCTTCTTTATCTCACCTTTGTACCTGTTCTGAGACCAACCCCCCACTAAATGCACAGACCCACGACCCTCCCAGGTCACCCTGTCCAATCCCCCTGCAGTCAGCAGGGACATCCCCAGCCAGATCAGGCTGCCCAGGGAAAGGAAGCTGCCAGGGGTTTCTCCACAGTTACACAGCAACCACTGTGCTGCTTTTAAAAGCTTCTTTTGAGCTGGTACAGAAGTCCTAACTTGCTTTTGATCTGCTGTGACAGACACCTGCAACACCAGGAGTGATGTCACAGCACAGAGATTCTCACCCTGCTGTAAGGCAGCACCAAGTGGCACAGACAGGAGGAGCAAAGGCAGCTTGTAGGCTGGATGTGAGGAAGAAGCTCTTCCCAGCAGGAGAGATTGGCCATGGGGATGTGCTGCCCAGGGAGGTGGTGGAGTCCCCACCCCTGGAGGTGTTCAGGAAGGGCCTGGATGAGGCCCTTGGTGCCATGGTTTAGTTGATCAGATGGTGCTGGGTGAGAGGTTGGACTGGATGAGCTCAAAGGTCTCTTCCAACCTGGTTAATTCTGTTCTGTTCTATTCACCAGAAATGGTTTCCCAAAGACAGAGGTGCAGCTGGGAGCAGGAAGCCAGTGACCTCCACCCTGGCAGGGGAAGGGCAGCACTGCCCAGCTGCACCAAACCTCCTGCAGCTCACCAAATGCCAAACTCTTGGACAGCAGCTGCAGCCAAAAGACCTGAAGGACAAACCTACGTGATATGAGGTCAAAACACTTCTTCTCCTCGGGGTTGGTCTTCACCTGGCAGGTTAAGAGGTTGAGCTTTGCTGGAGGTCTGTTGGCCTGTGTGAAGAGAAAGCAGAGTTCAGTGCAGGGCTGCTGACTGAGCCCTGCTCTCTGAGAGCACAGGGGAGCAGCTCCCTGGCCAGAAAGGTTTCACAAATGGCTCTTGCTCTAATTTTGGGGGGCACACAGGGTTTGAGCTCTGTTCTCATTGGCATCAGGCTTTGTAAGCTGCAGTTTCTTGTATCTGCCTCTTGCTCACTGGAGAACTGGACAGACCCAGAGCACTGAAAGGGGAGAGAGGCAAAAATCACTGCAGTTCCCACTGCTCTGATCACCTTCCCAGTAACACTGATCTGAAGGCAGCAGGAATGACAGAGACAGATTCAGCTGAGGAAAGCTCAACCCTTCAACATTTGGCTTAAAGGAAGTTTTCAATGGTCAAATCATTTGAGTCCTGCTAATGTCTTTACAGAGCCTCAATAACCACCTGAGAACAAATTCATAGCTTCATAGAATGGGTTGGAAGGGACCTTGAAGATCATCCAGTTCCAACCCCCCTGCCATGGGCCTTCCAGTACCTGAAGGAGGCTACAGGAGAGCTGGGAGTGCCAGGAGGAGGGACAATGGCTTTGAGCAGGGAGAGGGGAAAGGGGAGACTCAGACTGGAGATGAGGAAGAAATTCTTGCCAGTGAGGCTGGGGAGAGCCTGGCACAGGCTGCCTCCTGCCTGGAGGTGCTCAGGGCCAGGCTGGATGAGGCCTTGAGCAAGCTGTGCTGGTGGGAGGTGTCCCTGCCCAGGGCAGGGGGTTGGAGCTGGATGGTCTTGAAGGTCCCTTCCAACCCAACCCATTCCATGGATCACTGAAGTCTGAAGAGTGCAGATGTCCCTCAAGCAGCCTGCTACAACGATGGAGCTGGCCAAGAAGCCATCCCCCTCACACCTGAGACCAGAGGGGGGAAGCCTAAAAGTCAGAAGCACAGAGAAACATAAGAGAGGAAGCAACTGTGAGGAGCTTTTCCCTGCCTAGAGAAGGAGAAAGCAAGCAGCAGAGTGTCCCTGGAGAGCAGCTGATGCTCTGCCTGCCACACGCAGCAGGCGAAGTCCCAGCTGCCGTGAGCCACCAAACCTGCAGGTCCCTTGCTGGGCAGTGTCGCACGAGCTGAGCCCAAGGGGGGGTTTGGAGGCAGCAAGAGGACAATGCATTGACAAGCACATTGCATCCCCTGCCTAGCAAATGGCTTTCCAAATGCAGGCCATCCCTTTTACCACCAGAAGCCCACAGACTGTGCTTCAGCTCTGCCTAGCAAAGAAGGAAGCGAGCAAACATCTAGGAAAGGCCAGCCTGGGGCCACTGCTCAGCTGCACTCAAAACCTCTGCATGCCCACAGCACAAGCTCCCAGGGGTTGGGCTCTCACTGCCATCCTTACTGACACTTCTCCCAGTGTCCTGAAGCTGCCTGCAATGAACACAGCAAGTAAAGCAAAGACAAGTCAGGAGGGAAGCAAGTAAGCCCCTGGGCAACTCATCTTCACCCTTCCCACAGGCTCCACGAGAAAGGAGGCAAAGGAAAGTAACCTCAGGCTGTGAAAGAATGCACTCAGCCCAGGGCTCTGTGCCTGTCAGGATGCTGGGAATCCCACAGATCCACACCCACACAGCAGCAGCTACCTCAGCAAGGGATTCCCACAGCTACAGCTCACTGCCTGCAGTGGGAACCTGCTGCTGCTAACACTGTCAGCCCATCTGGCAGGCAGCTTAGGAAAAGCACAGCAGCAGCATCTTGGTAGCCTCAGTAGCTGTGCTTGCCTGGGAAAGACTTCAAATTCTGGTCCCCAGAGGGGCCTGGGAGCCTCTGCCAGCTCTGAGCTGCCCTAGCTACAGCCCTGCTGGGCCCACCACAGCTTGCCCACTGCCAAGTGTGCCAGCAGCAGGTGGGACACTGCTACAGCACTGCCAGCCTGCTGGCTGACCATGGCAGCCATCCACACCAGGGATCAACTGCTGCACAACTGCAAAGCCACAGCAGCCCTCTGCCTCTGCAGGCCTGGCCTTGCACTCCTGGTGGTCAGCTCAGTTCTGGAGCCTCTGTGCCAGGAAGGCTCTGGAGGGGCTGGAAGGTGTCCAGAGGAGGGCCACGAGGAGGAGCAGAGGGCTGGAGCTGCTCTGCTCTGAGGACAGCCTGAGGGAGTTGGGGTTGTGCAGGCTGGAGAGGAGAAGGCTCCCAGGAGACCTCCTTGTGGCCTTCCAGGATCTGCAGGGGGCTCCAGGAAAGCTGGGGAGGGACTTTGGAGGGTGTCAGGGAGGGATAGGACTGGGGGGGATGGAGCAAAGTAGAAGTGGGGAGATTGAGCTTGGCTGTGAGGAAGAAGTTGTTGCCCAGGAGGGTGGTGAGAGCCTGGCACAGGCTGCCCAGGGAGGTGGTGGCAGCCTCCTGCCTGGAGGTGTTTGCAGCCAGGCTGGAGGTGGCTGTGAGCAACCTGCTGTGGTGTGAGGTGTCCCTGCCCATGGCAGGGGGCTGGGGCTGGCTGAGCCTTGGGGTCCCTTCCAGCCCTGACAGTTCTGTGGCTCTCTGAATTCAGGAGGCAATGGCTTGTGGTCAGAGGCACAAACCAGAGTCTGATTAATTTTTGCTGCCAGGGTCAACTTGAAGCCATAGCAACAGGGCACAACAGGGTGAGGAACAGAAGAGTTCAGAAGCAGGGCTGTTTATCAGGCCAGGAATGGGGACTGCTGCCATGGAGCTGAATTTTGCCTTAAGGAACTTCCTCAGAAGTTTTGGAAAGCACCATGAAAAACAGAGCAAAGAGCTCTGGGCTGCTTCTGCTTTCCCATTCTAAAGCCAAGTGCTCAAAGGGCCAAGAGAGGGAAGTGAAGTGGAAACTTTAAGACCTAAAGCATATGAGAGGTTTGTTAAATGTCTTTCAAATGTTGGTAGCAGAGCCACAGGGACCTGAAACTCTGTCCCTTTGCCACTCTGCAGAAGCTGCCTTCAGAGCTGAGTTCCCCCCACAGCTGTGGCCCCAGGCAAGCTGCCTGCAGCACAGAGCACCACAGAGAGCCAGGCTGGGGGAGAGAAGAGCTTCAGCCTTCCCTCACTGTGTCTTGGGAACACAAGAAGTTGTCCAACCTATCCCTCACAGACTCACAGGATGGTTTAGGTTGGAAGGGACCTTCAAGACCATCCAGCTCCAATCTCCTGCCACGGGCAGGGACACCTCCCACCAGCCCAGGCTGCTCAGGGCCTCATCCAGCCTGGCCTGGAACACCTCCAGGCAGGAGGCAGCCACAGCCTCCCTGGGCAGCCTGTGCCAGTGTCTCCCCACCCTCACTGGCCAGAACTTCCTCCTCATCTCCAGTCTCAATCTGCCCTCCTCAAGCCTCAATCCATTCCTTCCTCTCCTCTCAGTCCAAGCCCTTGCCTCAAGTCCCTTCCTGGCTGCCTGAGCCTGTGTTTCCCTCCCCTGTGTACCAGCAGAGTCTCCTCCTCTCAACACAAGGAAAACAAAACCAATTACACCCCAGAGCTCTCCCATCCCAAACCTGATGAAGAACCTCTTTCTCTCTCAGCTTGCTCTCAGCTCACACTTCCCACCCTTCTGTGGGTGTGCCCTGCCCATATTCATTTCCCCTGGGTGATGTTTCTGCCTCCCCTTGTAAAGCCAAACAACAAAGGAGCAAAGCAGAGCCCAGCAAACCCTCTGCCTGCTCCTGGCTGGAGGCTGCTCTAGTCCCAGCTGCCTTTTGGCACTGAAGTGTGTAGTGGCTTCTGGAGTCGATATGGAATCAGGACTGCTGTAAAGTGAAAGATGGCTCAGTGCTCAGCCAGACCTTCCCCAGCAACCCAAGTCAGACCTGATGGGGTTTAGGTAGTCTGGCAACATGTGAGCAGCTCGGATCAACTGAGTCATGACAAAAGCCTTCCTTTGCCCCTCTCCCAGCACTACAGCAGTGTGGGTTTGTGTGTGTGTATGTACACAGAAAACACTTTGTGTTTTTAGCTCTGTCCTGATATGCTTCTGAAAGGCTGCCCCAGAACCCAGCAAGTGTCCATCCTGCTCAGCAGAAGGAACCCAGCTAGGTCCAGCTGAGAAGTAGAGAGCAGCAGGCAGAGCTTGCCTGGCTGTGTTAGCAACCATGCACAGAGAGCAGAGTAAACAAATACTTACTGTACCATGGGAAATGGTAAGAAACCCATTTTTAACTGAGCACTTCCTCTTCTGCCACACTTTTCTGATCCTGGGTCAAGAGGGAGAAAAACACCAGCCCCAAGGCAAGGAGGGAGTCAGTTGTTAGCACAGTCGGCAGCTCTCGGGCCTGGGGGCTTGGGGGCAGGTTCTGTGCCCAGCGGTACTCACCCATCGCTCTTCTTGTAGAGGCTGCCATTCCTCTCAGTGCCATGCTCCTTGTTTCCCTGAGGCTGGTGTAAGCTGTAGGCTGTGCTCTGCCTGATCTGGGAATCCTGCAACACACAGAGCAGCAGCTTGGGATGCAGCCCCCCCCGATGCCTGAGCTCTAGAGGTGTCCCTCCCTGCTCCAGCCCTACAGCCCGAACCCAGGGGACTTCCCTCCTCAGGGAGAGAAGGAGATCCAGGCCTTTCCTCTTCCCAGAGGGCAAAACAACATCTTTCAGAAGTAGCCATTGGCAGCACCTCCCCCTTGCCTGGCTTCATTAATAGCTGGGGTTGCACCCCCAGCCCAGGTGAGCAGCAGGCTGGCTTCCAAGCCCTGCACACACACAGGCACTACAGATCAATATTACCTCTGATCCCACTCTGAAAAAATTACCCCAGTGGGAAGAAGTGGCTTTGCCTCTGGAAACTGAGGCAAGCAGCTCTGGGAAAAGCAGAGGAGACCTCCTGGGAAGGCAGCTCAGGAGCCACACAGGAAAACTGAGAAGTTCTTTCCAGCAGAAGAATGCTTTAACCCCAAACATACTGAGCAAAGCAGAATGGTAGGGTAGGAAGTGACAAAGGATTAACTAAACCTTTCCCACTGCTCTCTAACCCACCCAGGGGCAGGATCCATGGCTGCCAAAGCCCCCTGGAAGCCCAGCCCCTGGAAGCCCAGCCCCGGGAAGCCCAGCCCCGGGAAGCCCAGCCCCGGGAAGCCCAGCCCCGGGAAGCCCAGCCCCGGGAAGCCCAGCCCCGGGAAGCCCAGCCCCTGCAAGCCCAGCCCCTGCAAGCCCAGCCCCGGGAAGCCCAGCCCGCAGCTGAGGAGGGATGAGAGGTGCCCTGCAGTGCCAGCAGCAGCACCATGGTGGGATGGACTCTGCCACCTAACAAAAACTACCACCAGATTCCCTGGTTCCTGCTCTCTCTGCTCCAAGCCCCTCTGATCCGTGGCAGCCCAAACAACTACAGCAGGGAAAAGCCCTCCAAAGGCAGCTGACTGCAACCACTGAGCTACTCTAACCACAACCCTCCCAAGCTGACACAGAAGCCTCTTTTAGGAGGAGTGTGCCTCGGGCACAGTGGGAGAGCATCACCAGGGACATCCTTTGGGGTTTCCAGAGCCTGCAGCTGCTGAAGTCAAACACCCAGGGACCTAAAGAGCCTGAATTCAGATGGCTCCTCTCTAAGCACAATGAGCTTCACAGGCTTGGTCAGCCCAAGGCACAGACTGGGCAGAGCAGGGGAAGAAGGCAGCTAAACTGCAGAACACCCCTGGGCTGAGCTCCAGCTCCCAGGCAATGCTGCTCCTGCACCAGCTCCAGCACCCCTCTCTGCTACCACAGCTGCCAATGCAGCCAGAGCTAGCCAGGGTCAGTGCCCACCCATGGCAGGGAAGGAGCTGCCACTTGCAGCCCTGCCCACAGCACTCAGGGCTCCACAGCTCATCCTGAACCCAGAGCCCTGAGCACCGGGAGCGGAGCTGAAGGCAGGCTGCAGCAGCCCCTGGGGCTCCTCTCCAGCAGAGCAGCCCCTGCCCCATCCCCTGCCCCTCAGCTGGAGGTGTGGGAAGCAGGGTGAGGCAGCCACAACAGCCCTTGAGTCACTGAATCCCAGCAGGAGCAACAGCTCAGAAGCACTCCCAGCACTGCTGCGGAGCTGCTGCCTTCTGGACCAAGGGGACCTGCCACTGCCCACCGCGCCCCAGCCCTGCCTTGATCCCTGCCTCCCATCAGTCAGGAAAGGAACTCCAGCCCCAGGAAGCTCACAGGAAATTCACTCCACTTCTCCACATCCTCAATTAAGGGAGATCCCAGATGACCTCCAGTACCTGCCCACAGCAGCAGCCCCAGCCCTGCAGGAGCTGCTGCCTCTCAGCCTCTGGCCACGGGGAGCCAGGAGCTCCAGCTTCCTGCCTGCCTTCAGCCAGAGAGGAAGCTCTGGGGCTGGTGTGGATTTCCACACACTCAGTACCAGCAACAGCAGCTGGAAGCAAACTGAGCTAATTTCATGAGCAGGGTCACAGAATGGTTTGGGTTGAAGGGACCCTCAAAGGTCATCCTGCAGTCAGCAGGGCCATCCCCAGCTACAGCAGGTTGGTCACAGCTCCATCAAGTGTCTCCAGGGACAGCTTCAGGAGCAGGCAAGGAGACTTCCAGTTTCAGCCTGCCCTGGGTTGGAAGGGCCCTCAGAAGGCCACCAAGTCCAACCCCCTGCCTGAAGCAGGGACATCCCCTACAGGATCAGGCTGCTCAGGGCCCCTTCAAGCCTGACCTTGAACGCCCCACAGACAGCATCTCCTGGTCCAGGCCACAGCCAAACCACAGTGCCCAAAGTGATTGCCAGGTGACTGTTCCCCACAGCTCTCTGGCCAGCAAGTTCATAGAACCATGGAACTGCTGAGGCTGGAGGAGACCTCTGAGATCAAGCCCAGCCTCCAGCCTCCAGCTCACAAGCCCACCACGAGCTCATGGCTCTGAGCTAGCTCCCAGGGCAGGGGATGGCACTCCACAAGTGGCCAGCACAATCAACACCTTGCAGGCAGCTTCAGCTCCCCAGAGCACCTTCCCTCACTCCTGCTTGGCATCTGGCACATAACAGGAGCACAAATCACAGACAGCAGGCTCAGGGCCAATGGCCTCATTGGAGGGGCAGGAACCACAGGGGAAGAGAGGTCAGGGACTGGCACAGGGAGGTGGTGCAGTCCCCAACCCTGGAGGTGCTCCCTGGGTCTTCATCTGTCCTTACTTGAGCTCTGTGACCAGGACTGCAGGGGCAGCACCTTTCAGGCCACCTGGAGCCAGCCCAGGGGCACCCTGCTTGCACAGTGGCATTGGCAGCTGACCAGTTTCATCCCTGCTGTGCTGAGAATGAGAGGAGATGGCCTGGAGTGTGCCAGGGGAGGCTCAGGCTGAGAGGAGGAAAATGTCTTTGGTGCAGGAGTGGTCAGGGGCTGGCAGAGGCTGCCCAGGGAGGTGGTGGAGCCCCCACGCCTGGAGGGGTTCCAGAGCCCTGTGGCTGTGGCACCTGGGGCCAGGGCTTGGGGGCCATGGGGGGGCTGGGTTGGGGTTGGGCTGGAGGATCTCAGAGGCCTTTTCCAACCCAAACCATTCTGTGGTTCTATGTGGAAGCAGCAGGAGCACATCCCAACACTACAGCAAGGCCACCTCCAGAGGGGACAGAGGGAAGAGGGGATGAAGCCATTGCCACTCCAAGGTTGGCTGTGAGGCTTGCAGAGCTTGATGGTCTGCAAAACCCAAGCCTGCAAACCACAAATGCCAGAGGTGTGCAGAGAGTGACAGTGCAGAGCAGCTGCCACTGCAGAGCAGCTGCAGGGAGGGTCTGTGCACGAGGAGGTCACCTCCACAGGCACCACAAAAAGAGTCACCAGCAGGGCTGGGGTCTTTTTTTTGCTTGAAAACACAAGGGACAGCTTGCCAAGGTGCTGCCACTTCACCCAGGGAGTCCACCTGAACTGAAAGGAAGCACAAAACCTTGCAAGAACATCAAGAAAACCTAATCAAGCAACTGGATTTGATGCCCAGGGGGAGTGCAAAGGAGTTTCCCCATTTCTTTGGCAGCAATTTTCTCTCCCAGGAGCAGTGTGAGAGCTCCTGGAGGTTGGAGGGGGCCTGGGGGTTTGCTTTTGGCAGCACAAGAGAAGAGGACCAAAAACCCCCACAGCAAGGCAGAGCAAGAGCCAGAGGAGGCAGGCTTGCCATACCCACAGGGAAAATCCAGTTTCTTGACAGGGAGGTGGAAGTCATGCCAACTATTGTCAGGAAAACAGAGCAACACTTACTCTCCTAGACTTGGGTCACAAAAGGTAAATGCATTCCAGGAAGGAAAAAGAAAGCAGTTACAGCACAGGAAATGACAGTGCAACAAGAGCCAGGTTAGTGGCTTCAGCAAGAAATTCCACCAGCAGTGCTTTGGCATCCCACTGAGGGCAAACACACCCCACACCAACCCACTCCAGAGCAGCTCAGGCTGTGCAGGTGAGCAGCTCCAGCAGCTGCTGCTGGATGGAGCACAAAGCCTCTCAGACCCCTGGGGCTTCAGATGCAGCCACAGCAGTCCCAGTGATCAGCTCCTGGGGGGTGTGACACTGATCAGGCTGGGAAAGTGCTCACATCTCCCCCAGACACTGAACAGCACCATGGGGAGGAACACAGAGCATGGAAACCTGCCCAGCACAGCCAGCTGCCTCCATCAGCCTCCCTCTCCCAGGGGAGCCCAGCTCCACACTGCCTCCAGCTCGGGGTCCCCAGCAGGAGAAGGACTCAGAGCTGTGGAGAGAGGCCAGAGGAGGCCACAAGGATGCTCCCAGGGCTGGAGCAGCTCTGCTGGGAGCACAGGCTGAGGGAGCTGGGGCTGTGCAGCCTGCAGAGGAGAAGGCTCCAGGGGCACCTCAGAGCTGCTGCCAGCACCTGAAGGCAGCCTGCAGGAAGGCTGCAGAGAGACTTCTGCTGAGGGGGGCTGGAGCCAGGCCAAGGGGCAATGGTTTGGAGCTGAGGCAGAGCAGGGGCAGACTGGAGCTGAGGAAGAAGTTCTTCAGCAGGAGGGAGCTGAGCCTCTGGCCCAGGCTGCCCAGGGAGGCTGTGGCTGCCTCCTGCCTGGGGGTGCTGCAGGCCAGGCTGGATGAGGCCCTGAGCAGCTGAGCCTGGCTGAGAGGTGTCCCTGGGCATGGTGGGGAGCTTGGAGCAGAGGGGCTCTGAGGTCCCTTCCAGCCTGAGCCATCCCAGGACCCTGTGGCCTCCCCTGAGCAAAGCCCAGGCCAGCACAAGGAGCCTGCAGGCACGCCTTGAGCACAGAGCCCTTCCTCAGGCAGGTGCTCAACAGTGACCCCAAAGCAGTCACCCTTCCCACGGGGCTCTGCAGCCTGTCATCCTGCAGGGCTCAGATTTGCCACTTCTCAGTCACTGCAGCCCTCAGGGAGTCCTAAGGGCAGGCAGGACCCAAGAGAGTGCCTGCACTGTGCTGCAAACAGCCACCCTCACAGACTGCTCCTGGCAACACCAGCAGAAGCCAGGCCTGAGGGCCAGCAGGAACAGCAAGGAGCTTAGGGACTTCAGGGCCATGGAGGACATCAGGGGCTTAGGGGGAACATGAGAGATGCCAAGGGCTCTGTGGACACTGAGGGACATGGGAGGCCACTGGGGACATGAGGAACATCAGGGACCTTGGGGCCACTGAGGATCATCACAAACATCAAGGAGCTTGGGGGCCTCGGGGACCTTGCAGATGCTGAGGTCATCAGGGACAGGAAGGAGCTTGGGCACACCAGGGACAGCAGGCCTGCAGAATGGCTGGCTTGGAAGGGACCTTCAAGGGTCCCCCAGTCCAGCCCAGCCCGTGGGCAGGGACACCTGGCACTGCAGGAGGCTGCTCACCACCAGCAGCTGGCCAGAGGCAAGAGCCAGGAGCCAGCAGAGCCTTCAAGGGCAGATGAAAGCAAGAGGTGAAGGAAGCTGAGCTCTGCAGACTGAGCAGCTCCCCTGGCAGCCCTCTGAGCAGGAGAGCCTGCAGGGAGGGCAGGGGGCTGCTCCTCACTGCTGGCCCAGCAGCCACACAGGGAAGCTGCCTGGCACTGCTCTAGATGAGGAGGCAGCACCCAGCAGTGTGAAACAGCAGCTGAGCCAACAGGTAGGGCTGGACTGCAGAGCAGATGCTGCCTTCCAGCCCAGGGGCTGCCAACCACAACTCCTGCAGAGCACCACAAGCCCAAACCCCCTGGGTGCTCAGCTGGCCAGAGCCACTCAGCTCTGGCACATCTGAGGGCTGGCACCTTGCAGCAGAGCAGCCAACTGCACTGTCACTTGGCAGGTGCTGACAAGAGCTGTCTGGGGATCTGAAGCCTCAGCTGGACACAAGCCCTCTGCAGCTTGGAAGGTTACTGGGGGCCAAGGCTGCACTCCTGGGGGCTGCTCGAGGCTGCCAGAAGTCTTCCATTCCCAGCTGAAGGCAGCCACCATCCAACCACATTGATTATTAGCAATAGCTATCAGGTAGGTTATCAGCAGGGAGAGAGATGATTGTCAGTAACAGCCCCTGCCTGGCAGCCCACAGCCAGGGCAGCAGCTCAGGACTTGGCCAGGCTGGTACCACACCCAAATCATTTTGCAGCCAGTGCCTCACTGCCAGGGGGAAGGAGGTCTCCAAGAGCCCTGCCTCTGGCAGCAGCATTCAACATCAGCACCACAGCACAGCTGGGTGAGCAGAGGCACTGAGGTGGGTGGCAAACAACTGCCTTGCAAACACTGTGAGCTGAGAAGAGGCTTCTCCCAGCTGAGCCATTTTATGCTCACCTCTTTCTGATCCACCTGGAGTGCTGCCTTCAAAATGTCTCTGAGCTGTGTCAACTGCCTCCTTTCCTCATCCTGTGCTTGTTTAATCTGGAATGAAGACACACACTCAGCTGAAGAACACCTTGACTGCTGCTTCTCCACAGAGTGCTTCCACACCTGCTGCCTAACGGGGGCAGCCTCCTGGGGAGGCTTCAGCCACAGCGGAAGCACAAGGAGAAAAGGCAACCTGAGAGCTTCAGCTGCCTCTGGACCTCCAGAAAGCTGAAGATGTTGCTGGGCTGAGAGCCTGAGATCACCTCACTGCTCTGGCTCCCCTCTGCTCAGCCTGGAACCAGATGTTAGCCCCCAAGCACTTCAGAGCTCAGGCTGCTTACTGGCAAGTCACTCAGCAGGGGCCTGATGTGAAGCTAGGGCTTGTGAAACAGGACCTGAAGGCAGCCTGCAGGAAGGCTGCAGAGAGACTTCTGCTGAGGGGGGCTGAAGCCAGGCCAAGGGGCAATGGTTTGGAGCTGAGGCAGAGCAGGGGCAGAGTGGAGCTGAGGAAGAAGTTCTTCAGTGCCAGGGAGCTGAGCCTCTGGCCCAGGCTGCCCAGGGAGGCTGTGGCTGCCTCCTGCCTGGGGGTGCTGCAGGCCAGGCTGGATGAGGCCCTGAGCAGCTGAGTCTGGCTGGGAGGTGTCCCTGGGCATGGTGGGGAGCTTGGAGCAGAGGAGCCCTGAGGTCCTTTCCAGGAATCCATAATTCAAATGCTGACTGTTGGGACAGCCAGGGCTGGAGCCTCCAGCACACCAGCCAGCCCAGCTGGGCCCAGAGGAGCCCAAGTGCCCAGCAGCAGAGTCCAGGTTGCTACTCACTGTATAAAGGTCTGTGGAGAGCATCTCAATGGAAGGCTTGAGGCTTTCAACTGCTTTTAGCCCATCCTGAAAGAAACTTCCAGAGAAAGACAAAGAGAGAAAGCAAGCTGCAGTTAGCCTGGCTTTGCACTGGCTGCTCAGCAAGCTGCCAGGAGGAAGGGGTGCAGGGGTGCACATCACTGCCATGCCCCAAGCCTCACAACAGCATCCCCCTGATGACCTCTGCCTGATCCACCCCTTGACTGTCACTGCTTTGTTTTGACCAGTGCTTAACTGGGGAGGGTTTGGCCACTCAGGATCCCCAGGTTGATGCAGCACTGCCCCAGGCCACTGCCAGGTAGCTTTTCCTTATCTCACAGCTTCACAGACTGCATCAGGTTGGGAGGCAGCCTCCAAGGGCATCTTTGTCCAACCCCCCTGCAGGCACAGGGACAGCTCCAGCTGGAGCAGGCTGCCCAGGGACACAGCCAGGCTGGGCTTGAATGTCCCCACAGCAGGGCCTCAACCACATCCCTGGCAGCCTGTGCCAGTATTCCACTCTCAGATCCAAGGCTCTCATCCCATCTCCTGAGGGCCCAGAACAAGCAAGATTCATTGGAGAAGAGCAAAGGCTCTGCAACAAGTGAAAGCCTTTGTGACCTTCTGGAGTCACAGCTCTGACACCCAGCTGAGTGCTGCAGCTGACATCCCACTGCTTGTGCAATTTACTTGTCCTGAGCACAGGATTAATTTAGATCCTTGCTAGATACACTCAGAGCAGCTCATCACAGCCCCTGGACCACTAACAGAGCAGATGAAGAGCTCTGCTTCAGGAGCAGTTTATCCAACATGCCAAATGACTCTGCAGCACTTGCAGAATGGGAGGGGTTGGAAGGGACCTCAGGAGATCAGCCAGTCCAGCCCCCAGCCAAGGCAGGGCAGGGCACCCAGAACACAGCCAGGAGGCTCTGGAATGACTCCAGAGATGGAGACTCCACCACCCCTCTGGGCAGCCTGCTCCAGGGCTCTGGCAGCCTGCAGTCACACAACTTCCTCCTCATGTTCAGAGCAACTTCTGCTCTCCCACTCTGTGCCCCTTACCCCTGGGGCTGTCCCTGGCCACCACTCAACACAGCCTGGCCCCAGCCTCCTGCCCCCCACCCTTGGAGGATTGATCAGCATTGATCAGATGCCCCTGGGGCTGCTCTTCTGCAGGCTCTCAGCCCCAGGGCTCTCAGCCTCTCCTCCTCACAGAGCTGCTCCAGGCCCCTCAGCACTGCTGCAGCCCTTTGCTGTGCCCTCTGCAGCAGTTCCCTGTCCCTCCTGACCTGGGGAGCCCAGAGCTGGACACAGAGCTCCAGGTGTGGCCTCAGCAGGGCAGAGTAAAGGGGAAGGGGAACCTCCCTTGCCCTGCTGGCCACACTCTGCTTGCTGCCCCCCAGGATGCCCTTGGCCTCCTTGGCCCCAGGGGCACATTGCTGGCTCCTGGTCACCCTGCTGCCCACCAGGGCTGCCAGGTCCTTCCCCCCAGAGCTGCTCCTTTGGGACAGACAGTCAGATCCCCTGGGATAAGCCCAAGCTGATGGCATGTTTTGGGACACAGGACCACAGGCCATCAGTAACCTGTGCCAAAAGCCACTTGTAAGAAGCCATCAGTGAGAACAGCTGGAGCTGGGATTGACCTGAAAAAAGCTGGAAAATGGAAAAATAGCAAAAGCTGAACCCCAAAACTTGCTGCAGTTAGTGTGCAGCTGTGAGGAAGCCCAAAACCTACTTGCACTGAGCATGGAAGTACTTGATCAGGTTCTGAAGCAAGTCCACTCCCTTCTTGATCTTGATTTCATTGACTTTCAGGAGGTACTGTTCAAACAAAGGACAATTCACTGTTAGTGCCAACAGGAATTCATTACTGCTGCTGCAGGATCTTTTACCATTGCACTCTCAGGTTATTTCAGCAAGATTCAGCAGCTGGAGACTTGGAATGCACCAGGCAGTGGCTTCAAGGGCCAACCACACAGAAGCCATTGCTGCCACCACTGCTCTTCGATGCCCTGTGGGGACAGCTCACAGAGCATCCTTCATGGCCTTGGTCAAGGAAGCACAGAAAGGGGCTGGGCAGTAAATGGGGAACCCTAAATACTGAACCCTAGCAGCCCATCCAGGTACCTCCCTCGCCAGTTGAAGTCCTTGCTCAAGAGATGCCAGGGGTGCCAGGGAGGCTGGACAGCTCCCTGAGAGAAGGGAGGCATTATTTTAACCCGGGGTTTATCATGAGCAGTTCCTTACCCACTGTAAGCACTGCAGCCCCAAAGTGGCCCAAGTGTCCTTTGCCACCAGGCACAATCCAGGGCCACACTGAGTGCCAGCTCCTCACCTAATGCCACAGCACCAGAGGGCAGCCATGCAGGCAGAAGAAACATTCACCAAGTATTGCCAGGAGTCCCTTAGCTCCCCATGAAATGAGGTAGTTTTTAACCCCTGCTTAGATAGCAGCTCCAAGCAAAGGAGCAGTTGGGGCTGCCTCCTGCCTGGGGGTGCTGAAGGCCAGGCTGGATGAGGCCTTGAGCAGCTGAGGTGTGCCTGGGCACGGGGGGGAGCTTGGAGCAGAGGAGCTCTGGGGTCCCTTCCAAGCCATGCTGTGACTCATGCTGTGGCACTGAGTGCTGCTGAGCTCTGGTGGCACAGGAGTGAGCTGAGCTCCAAGTGTCAGAGCACAGCCAGGAGCAACACTCTGGAGGAGCTCTGACTCAATGCCCAGGAAGAACAAACAGCAACCTGAACTCCCTGCCACGGGGCCTGGTGTGCCCTCAACCATTCCACCCAAACCCTTCACCACAAAACCAGAAAGATCTCAAGGCAGAAACCCTCTGAAGCATCCTGACAGGCAGCTGGGTGCCAGCCCAGCCCAGCTCCTCCCTGGCAGCCCAGCAGCGTGCCAGGCCGGAGCCTCTGCTTGCAGCACCACAGCAGCTGGCAGGGCAGGGAGCAAGTCACACAACGATTCAGGGCTTAAAATAACTTCCAGTGAAGTAGCAGAGCAAAGGCTTATTTCTGCTCATCTCTTGGTGCTCAGCTGAGCTCTGCATTACTGATTCTCAAGTCTGGTCTTCGGGGGGGTTAGGTGAAATCAGAAGAGCTCTGAATTCCCTCCCAGGGCCGCACACCAGGATTAAAACTGAGCCTTAGCAAGGGCAGCCCCCTAAGAACTTGGCATTTTCCTTTCA
This sequence comes from Colaptes auratus, assembly GCA_015227895.2. Lineage (NCBI taxonomy): Eukaryota > Metazoa > Chordata > Aves > Piciformes > Picidae > Colaptes > Colaptes auratus. The sequence goes on along the minus strand of CM037641.1, from coordinate 5,396,410 downwards.
AGGCCACAGCTGCTGCTTACCCAGCTGTGGATCTGAAGAGAGAGCAGGAGAGTCCCAGGGAACCTCACCTCACACATCTGTAACTGGAAGAACCTCCTCTCCTTCTCCATCTCCTCTGCAATTTCAGCCCCGCTGATCTCGGTGCGGATCATGCCGTGCAGCTTCGCGTGCTCCTTCTTCTCCTTCTCGATCTTCGTGCTAAAAGGCAAGGGGCCAGGGAGTGAGGGGAGAGATCCACAGCCTCCCAGGACAGCTGATCGCTCCCAGGGGCCTGGGGGCGGATGCAGGGCCAGACTCTCGCAGCTCCGCCTGTGACACAGCTCCAGAGCGACAGCCGCTGAGGAGCAGCAGCGACAGCAGGAGCTGGCATCTAGCCCAGGCATCTGCTAAGAGATTGTCCTGACAGATACTCCAGAAGAAGATCCTCAATGAGAGAGGGACAACCCAGCTCTGGTACTGGAGAATGAAAGGAACAATGATGATGATAACCCAGAAGCAAAGAACTGGAGCTGACAGGGTAGGGGACGCTTCATCTGGGCTGCCAAAACGCTGCTCCAGAGTCCAGCCCTGCCAGCAGGCTCCTTGAGCCTTGCTGTCATCAGGGCCTCTTCTGTCTGTGAAGGATCCTCTCTCTCTCTGTACTCAGGGCTTCCTCAGCCAACAGCACAGTTGCCATCCCCCTTTGCTCCTGAGCCAGCTGGCACTGGGAATGCCACCCAGCCAGCCTGCCAGACCAGCTGCCCCCGTTCCCTACAGCCTTCCAGCAGCAGTGTCCAAGAGCCCTGCAGGCAGCAGCCTCTCCTGCAGAACAGCAATGACTAAGCAGTGCCTGCCACGCAGTGTGGCTGCCCAGAACACAGCTGGGCACCTGGGGCAGCCCAGGATGCTGCTGCCCAGCTAGACAAGCCTGAGCTGGAAAAGAAAGCTACTGATGAGGGTGGCTGCTCCGGGGAGGAAGAACTGGAGTTTGCCACTTGTATCACTTAGAGGCTGGAAACTGTGGCAAGAGCTTCCTGAGGAAATGCTCAGCTGGTTTGGAAGCAGAGGCAGCACTGCACAGGACTCCAGGAAGCAGAGGAGCAAACGCCAGCTGCAGTGCCCCAGCTCCTGCGGGGCGGGCAGGAGTCTCTCAGCTCAAGCTGGTGTTAACCCTGCCCTGCCAGCCCGGCACGGGGGAGGCTGCCAGCCGCACAGCCTCGGCACGTGGCCCAGGGGAAACTGCCTCCTCCTGCACCTCCGGCAGCAAGGGAACGCCAGACGTAATCCCATCCTGCAACACCCCCACAGGGGAGCACTGTGAACAGCCAGGCAGAAAGCCTCACAGTGCCCTCAGCACGGCAGAGCCAGCCCTGAGCACAGCTCAGCAGCCTGACCATCCGGCCAAGCCCTTGCCTTCCCCCAGCAGCACCTCACAAGGGAAGCTCCTCGCTGAAAACCTTCCCTGGCCTCAGCCAACCTGGACTCCAGAAGGTTCTGTTTCCCCACAGAGCAGCCTGCACTCCTACACACCTACTGCCACCCCAGGAACAAGAGCACAGGCTGAGGGAGCTGGGGCTGTGCAGCCTGCAGAGGAGAAGGCTCCAGGGGCACCTCAGAGCTGCTGCCAGCACCTGAAGGCAGCCTGCAGGAAGGCTGCAGAGAGACTTCTGCTGAGGGGGGCTGGAGCCAGGGTTTGGAGCTGAGGCAGAGCAGGGGCAGACTGGAGCTGAGGAAGAAGTTCTTCAGTGCCAGGGAGCTGAGCCTCTGGCCCAGGCTGCCCAGGGAGGCTGTGGCTGCCTCCTTGCTGGGGGTGCTGCAGGCCAGGTTGGATGAGGCCCTGAGCAGCTGAGTCTGGCTGAGAGGTGTCCCTGGGCATGGTGGGGAGCTTGGAGCAGAGGAGCTCTGAGGTCCCTTCCAGCCTGAGCCATCCCAGGACCCTCTGATATGATTCTGTGGGACCTGGGCATCAACCTATGACTCTGGCAGGCTCCAGTCCTGCTCCCTCTCACACAGGCACTTCAGGTACTTACACTTTTGTCTCATAGTCCTTCCAAGCTTTATCAAAGGGCTTTTTCAGGTCCTGCCAGGAGAAAAGGAACAAACCAGAGCAGGTTATTTCCATCACCAGGACTGTGGATCCTCACCACCTGCAGCATCTGCTGCAACAAGGGGCTCCTCTTCTCCTTGCACAGCACCTGAGGGCTGTGTCAAAGCAGCTCTGGTGGTCTCTGTACACAGAGCTAACACTTCCATGGCTCGAAAAGCACCTCCAGGATGCTCTTCACTCTGCTTGGTACAGCTCCATTAAACCCTGGGGAGGTGCCCCCAGGCATCATCCCCACAGCACCCATGCAGTCCATCAGCCAGCTCCTCACCATGCACCTCTGGCTCCAGCTGTCCTGAGGCTGTGCTGCAGCCTTGGCTCAGGCTCTGATTCACTCCACTGAGGCTAAAATCCATATTCCCCTGCCTTAATGGGAGCAGTGCAGGCCACACAGCTCAGCAGAAAGGATCCTGTCAGGGTTCTGACTACTTATGGGCCAAATTCTTCTCTCCCCCACCCCCCCCCAGTATGGATAAAACAAAGATCTTAACAAGTTGCAACCAGCAGCTCAGGAACCTCCAGGTCCCCTCCTGGTTTCAACCACTCTGAAATTCACTACAGCAGCAGCTGATGATTTTCTCAAGTCAGGAAGGTGGGGAGACACCACTACAGTAACAGTCTTTATTCTGCCCTTGCAAAAGAGGAGAGCAAGAGGAGTGAGGTGTGGTGAGCAGGCAGCCCAAAGCCCATCAGCCTCTCTAAAGAACCCTTTTATCCTCAGTCCTGACTGCCTGCTCCTGTGGGCTCTGCAGGGCTGCCAAGGGTGAGAGGTGAGAGCAGCTGGGCAGGGGGCAGCACATGAGGCACTGGGTCCAGTTCTGGGCTCCTCACTCCAAGAAGGACATTGAGGGGCAGGAGCAGGGCCAGAGAAAGGCAACAGAGCTGGGGAAGGGTCTGGAGAAGAGGGCTGGGGAGGAGCAGCTGAGGGCCCTGGGGGTGTTGAGTGTGGGGAAGAGGAGGCTGAGGGAGACCTCACTGCTCTGTGCAGCTCCCTGGGAGGAGGCTGCAGGGAGCTGGGGCTGGGCTCTGCTCCCCAGGCTCAGGGGACAGCAGGAGAGGCAATGGCCTGGAGTGTGCCAGGGGAGGGCTGGGTGGAGAGGAGGAAAATGTCTTTGGTGCAGGAGTGGTCAGGGCCTGGCAGAGGCTGCCCAGGGAGGTGGTGGAGTCCCCATGCCTGGAGGGGTTCCAGAGCCCTGTGGCCATGGCAGCTGGGGCCAGGGCTGGGTGGCCATGGGGGGGCTGGGTTGATGCTGGACTGGGTGAGCTCAGAGGACTCTTCCAGCCTGAACAATTCTGTGAGTCCAGGATTTACAGAGACCAGTTTTAGTCTGTGGACATTTTCCTTCTCCCCTCAGTGCCCCAGAACAATAGCTGCCAGTTGCTTCCTGTTTGCTCAGCAGTCAATGAAGTGGAAGCCAAATAATTTGTTGGCTACAGGCTTTGAAATTTGTTACAAACACTTCAGCAGTGGAGCCCTCAGCTGCTGTGATTTCAGATAGGAACTATCCTCAGGGCACCAGGGAAGTCCTCTGCTCCTGAGTCTGATCTGTCTGCCTCAGCAACCCCTAGAGCCACATGGGAGTCCTGGATGCTGAACCAATAGATCATAAGAACCCTTTCAAATGCAGCCCAACCTCCTCCTCAGCTAAGCAAAGAGCTAATTTCTTACACCTCGTTCTCTGCTCAGCAAGGCCTCATCCAGCCTGGCCTGAGCACCCCCAGGCAGGAGGCAGCCACAGCCTCCCTGGGCAGCCTGGGCCAGAGGCTCCCCAGCCTCACTGCCAAGGATTTCTTCCTCCTCTCCAGGCTCAGTCTGCCCTCCTCCAGCCTCAGTCCATTCCCCCTCCTCGTCTTACTACAAGCCCTTGTAAAAAGCTCCCTCCTGGCTTTCCTGTAGGCTCCTTATGACTCCTCTCCAGGCTTGAACACCTCTTGAAGGCCAGGCTGGATGAGGCCCTGAGCAACCTGGGCTGGTGGGCTGGAGCTGGATGATCTCTAAGGTCCCTTCCAACCCAACCCCTTCTGTGGCTGGAAGAACCTCAGGGCTGGCTCTAAAGCTTCTCTAACCCTGATTTCTGTCCATGGCCAGGAGCATGCTGCATGTGGACCCACACAGAGGGGGGATGGCTCAGTGCACCCACAAAGGACTCCAGGGCTTGCTTGTTAGGCTAGGAGGTTCCCTGAGCAGCCCAAGCCTGCCCCCAGGGCAGACTCCCAGCCCAGCCAGCGAACTCCCTGCACAAGGCAAGTGTGGGAGAGACAAGATCAACATACCCCTTTCACTCCCTTCAGGTCTCCCTTCAGCAAACTGTCCAGGGGAAAGGTGATGATGTTGTTCATGTTCTGGATCTGGAACAAGAAGATGCCATCAGAGCACTGCAGGTGTTCTCATGCAGCACACACACTCTGGCTCCATGCCCACAGCCAGCCAGGCTCACAGGCAAACCCTCAACACATTTCTCTGCCAGCTGAGGGTGGTCACCAGCACAGGCACTGCTCAGAGATGGAGGCCCCAGGAGCCAATCACCCTGGAAATGCTCAGCAGGAAGCCTGCAGCATGAGTGCTGCTGACAGACATCTCCTGCAGGCAGCAGTGGCTGCTGTGTCACTGCCACACTGCCTGACTTGCCTGTTGGCAGCAAACCCCCCCACAGAATTCCTTTGCTCTTGGGGATCTGAAGGTGCTAAGGCTGTCACAAACTCACCTGGTTTGTTCCCCAGGCTCTTCAGCCCTGCTCCTATTGGGAGACCCCAACTCGAATACCAAACCCAGTTCTGGTGTCCCCAGCAGGAGGAGGACATGGAGGTGCTGGAGCAAGTCAAGGAGGGAGGGCAGTGGTACTCTGAGCAAGTCCAGATGAGGCCACAAGGATGCTCCCAGGGCTGGAGCAGCTCTGCTGGGAGCACAGGCTGAGGGAGCTGGGGCTGTGCAGCCTGCAGAGGAGAAGGCTCCAGGGGCACCTCAGAGCTGCTGCCAGCACCTGAAGGCAGCCTGCAGGAAGGCTGCAGAGAGACTTCTGCTGAGGGGGCTGGAGCCAGGCCAAGGGGCAATGGTTTGGAGCTGAGGCAGAGCAGGGGCAGACTGGAGCTGAGGAAGAAGTTCTTCAGCTGGAGGGAGCTGAGCCTCTGGCCCAGGCTGCCCAGGGAGGCTGTGGTTGCCTCCTGCCTGGGGGTGCTGCAGGCCAGGCTGGATGAGGCCCTGAGCAGCTGAGTCTGGCTGAGAGGTGTCCCTGGGCATGGTGGGGAGCTTGGAGCAGAGGGGCTCTGAGGTCCCTTCCAGCCTGAGCCATTGCAGGACGCTGTGATCATCACCCTGTAGTTCCTTGGTGCCTCACTGGTCCCATCCCCAGTTGCTGTAAAGCCAAAGACAGCCCCCAGGGCCCCAGCACTCCCCCTGCCTGCACTGGCTTGAAACCTCAGCCTGCAGCCCAAGAGCAAATGCCCACAGCTGGGTGGCAGCCAGCTTGCCTCAGCAGGGAAGGCTGCAGAACCAGAGGACATGTGGGCTTTTAGGCTCTCACCACAAATCACATCTCCCCTCCTCCAGCCTGCATCTCCTCCCCCCACAACAGCTGCAGGACTTCACCCCAACCCTTTAGAATTAACAAGTTGCAGTTCAGCTCTCTGGGGGGGGAATTTTAATTCCTCTAAGAAGTGAATGGGGAACAGCCACCGAGGCTTGGCTGGACAGCATCCACCTGGGGAGGGCTCAGCAGCAGCACACCACTGCCTGCCAACGTGAGCACGCTGCAGGAGCAGGACTGCAGGCAGGTGGAGAAGAGGGAAAAGGTTTAAATCACACAGAAGTGAGGGCAAGGCCCAGGGCTGGGAGAGCACAGCTGGAGTATGGACACCGATGGAGCTGCACAGCCACAATGGCTACCCGGGGCCTGAAGCAGGGAACGCTGCGGGCTGGAGAAGCCCTCTGAGAGCGTCCGGCCCGACACCAGCCCGCCCCCACACCAGCCCGCCCCCGCACCAGCCCGCCCCCCACACCAGCCCGCCCCCACCGCACCAGCCCCCCCCACACCAGCCCGCCCCACACCAGCCCGCCCCCACACCAGCCCACCCCGACACCAGCCCACCCCCACCCTGGCCCCAGAAGCCACAGCCACAGGTCTCTGGGCACTGCTGGCTCCTCTGCAGCAGGGTGCCTCCTGGGCAGCCTCCAGCCCCTCTGCCCCCGGCCTGGAGCCTTCACGGGGCTGCTGTGCCCCCAGTGCACCACACTTGGTGAGCCACTGCCCCAGCCCGTGGAGCCAGCCTGGCCAGGGCCCCCTGCAGACCCTTCCTGCCCCCCAGCAGATCTCCACTGCCACCCAGCTCAGTGCCCTCTGCAGCCTCCCTGGGGGAGCCTCACTGCCCTCAGCCAGGCCACCGATAAAGACACTGCAGAGACCTGCCCCACTGGGCCCAGCCCCCACCTGGCCTGAACTCCCCTCTCCCTCCTTTCCCTGCTTCCTTGAGCAGCTTCCTCGGGCTGGCTGAGCTTACAGACCCCCTGTTTGCCCCCCAGAGCAGCAGGGACTTGCTGCAGCTCCTCCTGCGTGCACACAGCTCGGCTGTGCTCGGCTGCCTCTGCACTGGGACTGCTCCTGCTTTACAATGCTCTCTGAGCAGAGATGCACAGAGGTGCAGGAGACCCTCCCAGCAGCACTGGAAGCCACCCAGCCTCAGAGGAGCACCAGCAAGCCCCTTGTGTTTGACCAAGGGAAGAAAACACACCCAACCTGACCTGGTTTCCAGCACTGCAGCTTCAGCAGGCTGCCAGCTTTAACAGCAGGAGGTGGCAGAGACAGGGCAACAAATTAAAGCTGCCTAAGCTGGAGGAGGCTCAGAGCAGGCCAAGGAGAAATGGCAGGAGGGAAAACCTAGCAGCAAAGCAAGCTGGAGCTGCCAGAAGGGAGGGCACAGGCAAGAGGCAGCCAAGGTCTGCAGAGGGAAAAGGAGACCCCCAGGTCACTTGAGGAGCCTGGGGCTGAGGTTCCTCGAGTGCCAGCCTCCTGCAGGGCCTCCTCCAGAGCAGCTCTGGCTGCTGCTGCCTGCAGCATCTCACCAGCTTCTGGTTCCCACCCAAACCAGAGCCTGCTCACTGCTCCAGAAGCTAAACACTTGCACAGGGATGAAGAGAGAGGCCCTTCAAACGTTTCCCATCTGAACCAACTCTCAGGCAGGCCAGCAGCGTCCCACAGGCCTCCTGCTGTCCCAGCCCCGCTCCAGGGGCAGCCCCTGTCTGACCCCGGTGCGCAGGGGGGAGGGCACTGCCTGCTGACAGACCTCCCAGCTCTCTCCATTCCTCGTGGCAAATGCCTCTGCATCCCACACCCTGCCAGAGGCTGCCCAGCCCCGTGAGTGCAGCAGCCAGCAGCAGGGAGCAAGTGGGAGCAGAACATCTGGCTGCTGGAGGAACGGGGGGAAACGAGAGGCTGTGTCGCCTCTGGAAGGAGGGGAAGGCTCCTCGAGGTGTGCTCAAGGAAGTTGTTAGACCATGCAGGAGAAAAATGAGAGAGGCAAAGGCCCAGCTGGAACTGAGGCTGGACACCTCTGTGAGGGACAACAAAAAGCATTGTTACAAATGTGCTAATGCCAAAAAGAAGGGCAAGAAGCAGCTGCACTGCCTGTTGGACCTGGAGGGGAACACAGTGGCTGAAGACAAGGCAAAGGCTGAGGCCTGAGCACCTTCCCTGCCTCAATCTTTAACAGCAAGGCAGGAGGAGCTCAGGACGAGTGGCCTCCTGAGCTGGGGGATGGGGTCAGGGAGCAGTGTAATGCCCTGGATATCGATGAGGAATTGGTTCAGGACCTGCTGAGCCACTTGGACACTCACAAGTCCCTGGGGCTGGATGGGATCCACCCTAGGGTGCTGAGAGAGCTGCAGAGGAGCTGGCCAAGCCGCTCTCCAGCATTTCCCTCCAGCCCTGGCTCACCAGTGAGGTCCCAGGTGACTGGGAACTGACCAAGGTGGTCCCCAGCCACAGGAAGGGTCAGATGGAGGAGCCTGGAAGCTCCAGGCCTGGCAGCCTGACCTCAGTGCCAGGGAAAATGATGGAGCAGATTATCCTGGGGGGCAATCACTGCACACCTGCAGGATGGCCAAGGGCTCAGGCCCAGCCAGCATGGATTCAGGAAGGGCAGGGCCTGCCTGACCAACCTGAGCTCCTTCCATGCCCAGGTGACTGCCTGGTGGCTGTGGGGAGGCTGTGGATGTGGTCTGCCTGGACTTCAGCAAGGCCTTTGATACCATCCCCCACAGCAAACTCCTGGCCAAGCTGTCAGCCCCTGGCTTGGACAGCAGCACTCTGAGCTGGGTTAGGAACTGGCTGGAGGCTGAGCCCAGAGAGTGGTGGTGAATGGTGCCACAGCCAGCTGGAGGCCAGTCCCCCAGGGATCAGTGCTGGGCCCCATCCTCTTTAATATCTTCATTGATGATCTGGATGAGGGGATTGAGACAGTCATCAGCAAATGTGCAGATGACACCAAGCTGGGAGCAGATGTTGGTCAGTCAGAGGGCAGAAGGGCTCTGCAGAGGGACCTTGCCAGGCTGGACAGATGGGCAGAGTCCAACAGGATGGCATTCAACAAGTCCAAGTGCTGGGTGCTGCACTTTGGCCACAGCAACCCCAGGCAGAGCTACAGGCTGGGGTCAGAGTGGCTGAGAGCTGCCAGGCAGAGAGGGACCTGGGGGTGCTGATTGACAGCTGCCTGAACATGAGCCAGCAGTGTGCCCAGGTGGCCAAGAAGGCCAATGGCATCCTGGCCTGCAGCAGGAACAGTGTGGCCAGCAGGAGCAGGGAGGTCATTCTGCCCCTGTACTCTGCACTGGTTAGGCCACACCTTGAGTCCTGTGTCCAGCTCTGGGCCCCTCAGTTTAGGAAGGACATCGAGATACTTGAAGGTGTCCAGAGAAGGGCAACAAGGCTGGGGAGAGGCCTTGAGCACAGCCCTGTGAGGAGAGGCTGAGGGAGCTGGGGTTGCTTAGCCTGGAGAAGAGGAGGCTCAGGGCAGACCTCATTGCTCTCTACAACTCCCTGAAGGGAGGTTGTAGCCAGGAAGGGGTTGGCCTCTTCTCTCTAGCAACCAGCACCAGAACAAGAGGACACAGTCTCAAGCTGTGCCAGGGGAAGTTTAGGCTGGAGGTGAGGAGAAAGTTCTTCACTGAGAGAGTCATTGGCCACTGGGATGTGCTGCCCAGGGGGTGGTGGAGTCACCATCCCTGGAGGGGCTCAAGAGGGGACTGGAGGTGGCACTTGGTGCCATGGTCTGGTCGTGGGGTCTGTGGTGCCAGGTTGGACTCGATGAGCTTCGAGGTCTCTTCCAACCCTGGTGAGACTGTGATCTGCTGGAGAGGAGACACAGCTTGCCTGCCAGAGCCTCAAGCTATCAGCATCCACCACTGAGGGCTCAGAAAATCAGCCACCAGCAGACCTCAGAGAGTCACAGAAGGGGTTGGGTTGGAAAGGACCTCAAAGCTCCTCCAGCTCCAGCCCCCTGCTGGGGGCAGGGACACCTCCCACCAGCCCAGGCTGCCCAGAGCCTCTTCCAGCCTGGCATGGGACACCTCCAGGCAGGAAGCAACTGGTAGCATTGCTGACTCTTTGGCCATGCCTCCTCTCACACCCAAGGCCACAAAGCTGCCCTCCTGCTGTGCCTGTGCCCTGCCTCACCTGTAGCACTGCTGTGGCCCAGAGCACAACCTGCATCCCACCAAGGAGGTGGCTGAGGTGGGACACCCCCACTGCCCAGGCATGCTGGAGAAGTGGCCCCAGCAAAGCAGCAGCTGAACACCAAGTGCCCACACGGAGCTGCTGGCTCTGCTGCCTAGCAAAAGGCCCTGGCAGGGGCACTGAGTGTACTGGCACAGGCTGCCCAGGGAGGTGGTGGAGCCCCCATCCCTGGAGACCTTTAAGGATCTTGCAGATGTGGTGCTTAGGCTATGGCTCACTCCAGGGCTTGTCAGAGTCAGGCTAATGACTGGACTTGATGATCCCAAAGGGCTTTCCCAGTCCAGGCAACTCTGGGATTCTGTGAATGCTGCCCCCATGGCCTGCTTGGGAACAGCTCCTGTGCCACCCCCAGCCCCAGAGAACTCCTCTCTTGGGATGTGCAGGTGCAGGCATCCCTCACAGCATCCCTGGAAGCACAGAGTGAAAGGCAGAGCTGAGCTGGGTGCAGCCTTGGCAGAGCAGAACCCCCCCAGAGCCCTGCTAAGCCAGGCTGACACAGCCAAGGGGGAGCTCCTCCTGCCCTCTCTGGGACACCATCTAATGCTGCCCCAGGGCACCCAGCTGCCTGCAGGGCTCTGTGGCTCCTTCCACACTCCCAGCTCTCTGTGAGGCAAACCAGACCCTTCCAAGTCTCCTAAGCTTTCCTCAGAGCCAACCTGTCCAAGCCCTGACCATTATTTTTGTGGCTGTCCTCTGAATCCCTTCCAGCTGGACCAGAATCCTTTTGGCCAGGAAATACAGCTAAGGTTCCAAGTGGAGCTGAACCTGTGCCACTCAGGGGGAATTACTACATCGTGCCTTCTGCTTCACAAGTGCCAGTTAGGAAGGACTCCTTCCTCTGCTCACACCCTAAAGCCAATCTTCACCCAGGTGTAGCACTGACAGCCAGAAACAGCAACGCAGCTCATTGAGCTCCACATCAACTACTGCAGCCTCAGACCTGCTCCTCTGCAGCTTGTTCTGATGCACTCAACTGAAGCAGCTGCTGAAGGTTCAGCCACCAAACATCTTTGTAAAGCCTCAATCTCACCTGACCAAGGACATTCTGCCCCTTGACTCTGCTCAGACCTCACCCCCAATCCTGCCTCCAGCTCTGGTGTGCCCAGCAGAAGGACACAGAGCTGTGGAGGGAGTCCAGAGGAGGCCACAAGGATGCTCCCAGGGCTGGAGCAGCTCTGCTGGGAGCACAGGCTGAGGGAGCTGGGGCTGTGCAGCCTGCAGAGGAGAAGGCTCCAGGGGCACCTCAGAGCTGCTGCCAGCACCTGAAGGCAGCCTGCAGGAGGGCTGCAGAGAGACTTCTGCTGAGGGGGGCTGGAGCCAGGCCAAGGGGCAATGGTTTGGAGCTGAGGCAGAGCAGGGGCAGACTGGAGCTGAGGAAGAAGTTCTTCAGTGCCAGGGAGCTGAGCCTCTGGCCCAGGCTGCCCAGGGAGGCTGTGGCTGCCTCCTGCCTGGGGGTGCTGCAGGCCAGGCTGGATGAGGCCCTGAGCAGCTGAGTCTGGCTGAGAGGTGTCCCTGGGCATGGTGGGGAGCTTGGAGCAGAGGGGCTCTGAGGTCCCTTCCAGCCTGAGCCACTCTGGGATTCTCTGACCTGTTACACACTGGGAGGAAGCTTCTGGGCATGGGGGAGCTACTCAATAATAAAGACATCTCCCCTGGTATCTGTTCTCATTCAAGCAATGGGAGATGGAAGCCAGCAGAACAGCTTCAGGTTTCCTTTACAAGTTTGAGGCAAACCTCTTTGCAGCAGCACTTCAGAGCTGCAGCTCTGACTGCAGCCAGGCCCAGGGCTGACAGAACACATCAGCTCCTGCAAACAAAGGCAAAACCTCTGACAAAGCAAAACTTGACAGGAGCCCTACAGCTCTGCCAGTGTTCAGAGCTCTGGCATCTGCTCCAGCCTGGCCACCTCCCCCCAGGCCCCTGCAGGTTCCTCCTCCCTCCAGCTGCGGGGATCCTGTGCCCTGGGCAGCTCCAGCCACAGCCCTGGCCACAAAGAGCAGCTCCCAGGATGGGTTTTACCAGCTGCAGGTGGCATGGCCCTGGCCACGTTTTGGAGGAGCTCTTTTACAACCAAATCAATGTTTAGCAAGGGGGCAGCAGGGCAGAGCTGCTGCTGCCAAGGGGCTCTCAGCATCCAGGGCTGGGCACCTCAGCACTCGGAGTGCAAGGAGCTTGTGGCTCTCCTGGCTGTGGCTGCACAAACCCTGCCCCCCAGACTCCCTCCAGCCAGGGCTCTCACCCCACTCAGCATGCACTGAGTGGGTTGGCTTGGAAGGGAGCTCACAGCTCACCCAGCTCCAGCCCCCTGCCGTGGGCAGGGACCCCTCCCACCAGCACAGGCTGCCCAAGGCCTCATCCAGCCTGGCCTGGGGCACCCCCAGGGAGGGGCAGCCACAGCCCCCCGGGCAGCCTGGGCCAGTATTTTACCAGCACCATTGTGCAGAGCTTCCTCCTAATGTCAACCCAACTCTGCCCTGCTCCAGTTCCAAACCATTGCCTCCCATCCTGTCCCCACAGCCCCTCTGAACAATCCCTTCCCAGTTCTCCTGGAACACCTCCAGGTACTGAAGGCTGCTCTGAGGTCTCCCTGGAGCCTTCTCCAGGCTGAACAGCCCCAGCTCTCCCAGCCTGGCCCACAGCAGAGGTTCTGCAGCCCTCTGAGCATCTTGGTGGCCTCCTCTGGACCCTCTCCATCAGCTCCAGGTCCTTCCTGTGTTGAGGGCTCCAGAGCAGGACGCAGCCCTGCAGGTGAGGGCTGAGCAGAGCAGAGGGGCAGGATCCCCTCTCTCCAGCTCTGGCAATGGGCACTGGGCTGCCCTTGGCCCTCTGCTGCCAGTGCCCATTGCTGGCTCCTCTCCAGCTTCTCCCCCCCAGGACCCCTAAGGCCTTCCTGCAGGGCTGCTCTCCATCTCCTCATCCTGGATTGGTATCAAGGTGCAGGACCCAGGTGCAGGACTTTGCACTTTGCCTTCTTGAACCTCCTGAGGTTCTCCTCAGCCCCCTCTGCAGCCTGCCCAGGCCCCTCTGGGTGGCTCCCAGCCCATCCTTCAGCCCTATCAGCTGCACCACTCAGCTTGGGGCCATCTGCAGGCTTGCTGGGGGTGCCTCCATCTCCCTGTGCATAGCATTGGTGAAGATCCTGAACAGCACTGGACCCAGCACAGACCCTTGAGGGAGAGCAGAGCCTAAGAGACCTGCCCCTCACCAGTCAGTGTGAAAGGGGAGGTGGTGCCTGTGCTACTGCCATGTAAAAGCCAAAGCAGATGGCATCCATGCCCATGCCATGCTGCAGACCCAGAGACAATCAGAGTCACCAACTGAAAGAAGGGCAGGCTCCTGTCTCACTGAAAAGCCTTCCTGTGCACACAGCCTGAAGCAAGAGCCCAGAGCTGCTGGTGGAAAAGCAGGAGGCAGCAAAAGGACTGGGAGAAGAGACCCAAACTGCTCAGGGGTAAGAAAAGGCAACCCAAGCCTGCAGCCCAAGGCCTTCCTGGGGGAAGGAGAAGTTATTCTTTCCCAAAGACAGTAATCAGTGCTTTGGGGAGCTCAGGGGGTGCCCCAAAGGCAGCATGCTTCGGGCTGCTGGAGGAAGGGCAGCTCACAAAGGTTTATCTGGGGAGGGGGAGCAGCTTGTAGCTGGTAACCCTCCCCCCTTGGCCACGGCACTGCTCAGCTGCATTTGCCTAACGCAGTCAGCTTGCTGCCACCAGCAGGTGAGAGGGGCTCTGGTGACCAGGAATCAGGACATCTACTCCATGGCCCCTGCAGCCTGCCTGGCACCCAGCTGTGATCTCAGGTGGCCTCTGCACACCCCCAGAGGGAGTCAATCAGGGGGACTCCCATTTCACTGCTGAGCAGCCCAGGGGGGCTAGGCCCTCTCAGCAGGGTCACCCCTGGGGCAGCAGAGAGCACAGCAGCAGGGAGGGGAGGGGGGAGGAGAGGCCTGCCCTCAATCCCACCAGCTGGAAACACTCCCCAGGGAGCTGCTTGTGAGCAGCTGGCTGCAGAGCACAGCCCTCTGGGCCGGCCCCGGAGGGGCACTGGATGTGTCTCCATCCCACTGAGGTCAGCAGGCAGGGACCTGGAAGTGCTGCTGGGGATCTGGTCACCTGCCCTCCCCTCCCCTGCTTCAGGGGTGCTGTGGTTTCAAGGAGCTGTGGGACACCATCAGACATGCTGCAGCTAGTGGGGTGCAGGCAGAACCTGCTCTGGCTGTGCCCTCTGACTGAGGTGAGGCTGAGCATTGCCCACTGGGGTCAGAGCTCCCCTCTCCCCGCTGGCTCCTGAGGGTGGCTTTAGGCCCTGCTGGCTTCAGCTGTGGGGCTGGTGCCCCGGGGGCACCACTGCCTTTGAAGCATTAGGTTTGATTTTGCTCTCCTGGCTCAAGGAAGAGGCTCTCTCTTGCAGGAGACTCAAATCTCCCTCTCTAAACACCAGGTGGGCAGCAGCCAAGCAAGAGCATCATGGACAGGGGGTAAAGCAAGGAGAGGTTTGGGACTTCAAAGCAAATCGATGTGCAGATTCCTTAACTCCTACAATCATGGAATGGGCTGGGTTGGAAGGGACCTCAAAGACCATCCAGTTCCAAGCCCCTGCCATGCCCAGGGACACCTCTCAACTAGACTCAGCTGCTCAGGCCTCATCCAGCCTGGCCTGAAACACCTCCAGGGAGGAGGCAGCCCCAGCCTCCCTGGGCAGCCTGTGCCAGAGGCTCCCCAGCCTCACTGCCAAACATTTCCTCCTCCTCTCCAGTCCCAATCTGCTCTCCTCAGGCTTCCATCCATCCCCTCTTGTCCTTACAGTGTGCTCCAACTACTTCATTGTGAGGAGCTTTCAGAGATGAGAACTGCTGGAAGGAGACTTGGGGGGGGTGGGGGTGGGCTTGGGGCTCTGTTTAGCTTTGAGTTTTGGAAGGCCAGGCCATGAGACACTTTCCTAAGCAGAGAATGTTGCCACAGCTAAAACACAAACTGCCTGCAGCAGGAGGAGCTGTGCCAGGCCCCAGCCAGCACCTCTGGCAGCCTCAACACCTCAGCATGCTTTGCTTGGAGGCCTTACCAGGTTCTTGAAGAGTGCAGTTAATTCCTTTGTGAAGACAGAGAACTTGAGGAAGGCTGTCCCCAGGTCTGGGTCGTCCCTGCACACACAGTTGCCTCCAAACTTCTCCAGGGCCTGTGTGTACTGCTCCTCATTCTCCACATGAGCTGCAAAGAGAGCAGGAGATGCAAACAGCCTCAGCTGCAACGGCTGGGGCACTGGGAGTCGAGGGGGGTACAACACCACCTTTTCAGAGGGTCTCTTGCTGCAGGTGTTCCCTTGACACCAGAACCTTTCCCATCCACACTGCAGCCCTGCTGTGCCAGGCTCACCTCACCCATCCTGCCCTACACCTGGCCACCCAGGCTCTGCAGGGGGCAAGGTGTCCTCAAGAGGTGACAACCGTGCGGCCAGTGTCCACCCCAGGGAGCCACAGAGCCATTCCCAGCTCCCTGCTGAGCTGCTGGAGCCTCCCATCAGTGCTCTGACTCTGTGTGCTGCTGTGCTCAGCTGCATGCTGAACAAGGACACACAGCAGCTGTGGTGGCTGAGTCCTGGAGCTCTAGAGCAGAGGGCCACAGATTCAGAGATTCACAGACTGGCTTGGCTTGGAAGGGAGCTCAGAGCTCAGCCAGCTCCAGCCCCCTGCCACGGGCAGGGACCCTCCCACCAGCCCAGCCTGCTCAGGGCCTCATCCAGCCTGGCCTGGAACACCCCCAGGCAGGAGGCAGCCACAGCCTCCCTGGGCAGCCTGTGCCAGGCTCTCCCCAGCCTCACTGCACAGAATTTCTTCCTCATCTCCAGTCTCAATCTGCCCTCCTCAAGCTTCAGTCCAGCCCCTCCCATCCTGCCACTGCAAGATCACACAAGACTCTCAGGCCATCCTAGGGAATGGGACCAGACCCTGCAGCAGAGATGAGGACAGAGCTCTCAGCTGCTAGCTCTCCAACTGAGGGCAGCAGTGGGGACCAGAGCCAAAGCCCAGCAGCCTGCACCTGCCACAGCCAAGGTCTGCTCCCAGAGCCCTCTTGGCTACAACAACTGAACTCCTTTCTGAGACAGTGAAACCAGAAGCTCTGCCCTAGAATTGGACCAGACAGAGCAGGCTCTGCACCAGAGTGGGCTGCAAGTCCTTCAGCACACACCTAAGGGTCACAAAGCCTCCCTCAGCCCAGGGGCTGAGAGGAAACCCAGGCAGGAGAGGAAGTGTGGAGCAGGCTGCCCTGGTTCAGTGTGAAGGAAAGCTGAGGGCCCCCAGCCCCCCCTGCTCCTCCTGCCTCGCTCCCAGGACACCAGGGGCCTTGTGCAGCCCAAGTCCCTGCCAGGGACCTGGGCCACAACACAAGAAGTCCTTCTGAGCCCCCAGCCGAGTGCTCACACCAAGCTCCAGCACATGGGCACAGCAGGCCAGGCTGGCACCTGAGGAAGCCAAAGCTCCCTTTCCCTGTGCCAGCTGTGCCCAGCTCCCAGCACTTCCCAGGAAGTCAGGGAGGGAGGGGAAAGCAGCCCCTCGAACACCAATTACTCATTAATCAGAGCAGAGTCCCTCCCCTGGGCACGACGTGAGGCCAGCAGAACGCCTGCAGGCTGCTCGCAGGAGATGCCTCTGCTCCAGCAGGCTCTGATCGGCTTTGTTTCCAGCCCATCGGTACACAGCAGCACCAGCAGGGTCCTGATGCAAGGTCTGAGTCCTGCAGCCTGTCCCACACAGCCAGCTGAACAGCAAGGCACAGCCCCACTGCACCAGCACTGCACCGCCCCACTGCACCCGCCCCCACTGCACCAGCACTGCACCGCCCCACTGCACCCGCCCCCACTGCACCAGCACTGCACCCGCCCCCACTGCACCGCCCCACTGCACCCGCCCCCACTGCACCAGCACTGCACCCGCCCCCACTGCACCGCCCCCCACCCCACTGCACCCCCCCACTGCACCCGCCCCCACTGCACCAGCCCTGCACCCGCCCCCACTGCACCGCCCCACTGCACCAGCACTGCACCCGCCCCCACTGCACCCGCCCCCACGCAGCACTGCCACCGCCCCACTGCACCCGCCCCCACTGCACCAGCACTGCACCCGCCCCCACTGCACCGCCCCACTGCACCAGCACTGCACCCGCCCCCACTGCACCAGCACTGCACCCGCCCCACTGCACCGCCCACTGCACCAGCACTGCACCAGCCCCACTGCACCCGCCCCACTGCACCCACCCCCCCTGCACCCGCCCCACTGCACCCGCCCCCACTGCACCACCCCACTGCACCAGCCCTGCACCAGCACTGCACCAGCACTGCACCCGCCCCCACTGCACCCGCCCCCACTGCACCCCACCCCCTGCACAGCCCCCCCCTGCACCCTCCCCACTGCACCCCCCACTGCACAGCCCCACTGCACCACCCCCCACTGCACCGCCCCCCACTGCACCGGCCCCCCGGCACCGGGCCAACTGCACCCTGCCACTGCCCCTGCCCCCACTGCACCCGCCCCCCCCTCCACCGGGCCCCACTGCACCGCCCCCCACTGCACCCGCCCCACTGCACTCGCCCCCACTGCACCGGCCCCCCCTGCACCCCCCCCCCCACTGCACCCCCCCCCACTGCACCCGCCCCCACTGCACCCCCCCCCCACTGCACCCCCCCCCAACAACTTCTCTCCTCCAGCAGCCACAAATTTCCTTTCCTTTCCAGCCCATGAAAGCAAACCCCTGTGGAGCAGGGCTGTAGCACCCTGCAATTACCAACTGCCGTGCTGCAAGTGCAGAGCTGAAGTGACACAGAATTAATACTGCAGGGTTCATCCCGAGTGCTGACTCAGCAGCCTGGCAAAGACACTTGGAGTGCAGACATTCAGCCCCAACACCGAGCCCTAGCACTGAGCTGGGCTCCAGATGCCTCAGCATCACCAGCAGGAGCTCAGCACACACACAACCACACAATGCACTGGGGTGGAAGAGACCCTCCAAGGGCATCTTGCCCAACCCCCCTGCAGGCAGCAGGGACAGCTCCACCCAGAGCAGGCTGCCCAGGGCCACATCCAGGCTGAGTCTCTGCAAACAGAAGTTTGGGATTCTATCCAAAAAAGGTATCTGAGCCAGGTTTGGGTGAGGGGCCAGAGGCTTTGGTTAAGGAAAACAGAGACCTGGGGGTGCTGAGCAGCTCCCCAGGAGCCAGCAGTGCCTCCTGCAGCCCTCAGGCAGCTGTGTGCTGGGCTGCAGCCAGAGCAGGGTGGGCAGCAGGGCAGCAGAGGGGATTCTCACCCTGGGCTCTGCTCAGGCCTCACCTCCAGTCCTGCCTCCAGCTCTGGGGTCCCCAGCAGGAGAAGGACTCAGAGCTGTGGAGAGAGGCCAGAGGAGGCCACAAGGATGCTCCCAGGGCTGGAGCAGCTCTGCTGGGAGCACAGGCTGAGGGAGCTGGGGCTGTGCAGCCTGCAGAGGAGAAGGCTCCAGGGGCACCTCAGAGCTGCTGCCAGCACCTGAAGGCAGCCTGCAGGAAGGCTGCAGAGAGACTTCTGCTGAGGGGGGCTGGAGCCAGGCCAAGGGGCAATGGTTTGGAGCTGAGGCAGAGCAGGGTCAGACTGGAGCTGAGGAAGAAGTTCTTCAGTGCCAGGGAGCTGAGCCTCTGGCCCAGGCTGCCCAGGGAGGCTGTGGCTGCCTCCTGCCTGGGGGTGCTGCAGGCCAGGCTGGATGAGGCCCTGAGCAGCTGAGTCTGGCTGAGAGGTGTCCCTGGGCATGGTGGAGAGCTTGGAGCAGAGGAGCTCTGAGGTCCCTTCCAGCCTGAGCCAGTCTGGGATTCTCTGCAGAGCCTGAGCCCTTGCAAGCTGCAGTCCCCATCTGCTCCTCCACCCCCACGTTACAAGGAGAAAGCCTAAATGTGACTTCATACCAGAGCCTGGCTGCAGCTCCAGGAGCTGAGTTCTCAGGGGTGCAGGGCCACAGCTTGCTTGTTACAGAAACCCCAAGTGCTGCCAAGGGACTGGATTGGCAATATTCCTGCTGGTGCCTCCAAAGCCACTCTCCTGCCAAGACTGTGCAGCATGGGTCTGCCAAGCAGGCCAGGTACTGACTTCAGGCAAACACTGGAGAGCTTTGTGCTCTGCACTACCAAGGGAGCTGAGTCTCAGCAGCAGGCAAGCAGCTGAAAAGTAAGATGAAAAGAAAAGCAGCAAACCCAAGCAAAGCAAGAAGCAGAAGAAAGGGTGCCAAGGAACTCTGCAAGAGATGACACAGCCCCAGATCTGCCTTAACCTGGCCCCTCAGGATCCAAAGGTAACAGCTCCATTATGCTGGGCAAGAAGGAGCTTCCTGGCAAGCAGCTGCCAGCAGCACAGCAGCAGAGCTGTGCCTCAGAGCTGAGCAGCAAGCCCCTGCAGCCCCTCCGAGCCTGCCAGGCCTCTCTTCCCCAGGGCTCGCCCCGCTCCGGCTGCATGAGCTGCAGCAGGAGACAAAACCCCAGCAGGTGCTGGCTCCTGGCCACAGGATGCTGTGAGCCACAGGGCCCAAAGCTTTTGTTCCTCTCTCCAAGAAGATAAACACACCACCCCTGAGCCTGGCACGCCTGCCCACGGTGGGGCTGGGCTGATGGCTGCACTTGAAGCTCTCAGAGGCCTTGTCCAACCCAAACAACTCCATGGCTCAGTGACTCACAGCAATGCAAGCAGCAACAGCTCTGGGAGGGCAGGACCTGACTGTGGGCATTAGCTCAGCAGCAGCCCTCTCCTGTCATGAAGTTCCCAACAGCCATAAGTGGAAGCCACCAGGAAGGGTGAGGCTCCCCAGGGCAGCAGAGCCAAGGTAGCTTCTCACTGCTGCCAGAGTCATCCACCCCTCCCATGCCCTCAGCGCTGCAGACACCTCAGTGCTGAGCAGCTAATCCCAGGCAAGTTGACTTCTCTCCATCTGCACCTTCAGAGCAGCTGAAAATCTCATCCAGGGATCTGCCAGGCTCCAGGAGTGGCAGAAGGAGCAGGTGGCCCAGGGCTGGTGGAAGGAGGTTCAGCTGCCTCACCCCTTTCATCCTTCCTGAGCTCAGCAGCCAGCCCAAGGCTGACAGCTACAACTTCTGCTTTCCTCTGCCCAGAGCTGCCCAGGTGCAGAAGGACAACTGCCTGCTGGACTCCTGCACCTTGCAGCAGCAGCAGTGGTGAGGCACTTACCCAGACCAGATATGTTTATGGCTTTGACAGATTTCTTCATCTTGTAGAGAACAGTCCTGTCAACATCCAGAGCCTGCAACAGAAGAGACAAACCCAGGGTGAAACTCTGAGCTGTGCTCTGCTACACCTGTGGCCTGGAAAGCTGCTGGAATTAGAGCACTGCTCTGTTAGTTAACTTTATTACTGTAATTAATCATTTCCTTGCCAGGCATTCCCAGCCCCACTCACACAACCTGTTCTCTTTCTTTGCCCACAAGGATATGTGCAGGGCACAGAATCCCAGCAGGCTGGGAAGGGACCCCTGCAGCTCACCCAGTCCAAGCCCCTGCTCCAGCAGGGCACCCACAGCAGCTTGCCCAGGAGCACAGTGGCCAGGTGGGGCTGGAAGCCCTCCAGAGCAGGAGGCTCCACAACCCCTCTGGGCAGCCTGTCCCAGGCCTCCAGCAGCCTCTCACCAAGGAAGTTTCTCCTCACCTTGAGGTGGCACCTCCTGGGCTCCAGTTTGTGTCCCTTGCTCCTTGTCCTGTCACAGGGCAGCACAGAACAGAGCCTGGCCCCTCCCTGCCCCCCACCCCTCAGACGTTTACAGACATTGCTCAGATCCTCTCTGGGGCTGCCCTTCCCCAGGCTACCCAGTCCCAGGGCTCTCAGCCTTTCCTCCTCACAGAGCTGCTCCAGGCCCTTCAGCATCCTCATAGCTTCCCTTGGACTCTCTCCAGCAGTTCCCTGTCCCTCTTGAACTGGGCAGCCCAGAGCTGGACACAACACTCCAGATGTGGCTCCACCAGGGCAGAGCAGAGGGGCAGGAGACCCTCCCTTGCCCTGCTGCCCACACCCTTCTGCATGCCCCCCAGGAGCCATTGGCCATCAGGGCCACAGGATCCCATTGCTGTCCCATGGAGAACTTGCTGTCCCCCAGCACTCCCAGGTCCTTCTCCAGGGAGCTGCTTCCCAGCAGCCCAACCCTTCACCTGTCCTGGGGCATGGTGCTGCTCCTCCCCCAGGTGCAGGACCCTCCTCCTGCTGAGCCTCAGGAGGTTCCCCCTGGCCCAGCCCTGCAGAACTTCCAAAGCAGCACCAATCCCCAGGTCTCTGTGGTCTAACTGGATCTCTGCTTCCCTCCTCTGCATTGGCTACAGGAGGAAATGGATTGATCACACTCCAGGCTGGCCCCAGGAGTGACTGTATTATTTGCTCTGGGCAGAGAAGTGGGGGAAACCAAAGTGCTCTGGTTTTATCTGGAGGAGCAGAAAGAGAAGGAAGGCAGAAACTGAGTAACTGAACATCCTGAGGATGACCTGGGCACCTCCTACAGAAACAGAGGGTGTGGGGAAAACAGGGCAGGAGCAGCACAAGGGGAGAGTCCCCAGGCTCTAGTGGGGAGATGTTCAGAGCCAGGCCTGCAGCAGAGGATTGATCTTTACCTTATGAAACAGTGTGGCCAGCAGGAGCAGGGAGGTCATTCTGCCCCTGTACACTGCACTGGTTAGGCCACACCTTGAGTCCTGTGTCCAGTTCTGGGCCCCTCAGGTTAGGAAGGAGGTTGTCTTACTGGAGCGTGTCCAGAGAAGGGCAACAAAGTTGGTGAGGGGTTTGGAACACAGCCCTATGAGGAGAGGCTGAGGGAGCTGGGGTTGCTTAGCCTGGAGAAGAGGAGGCTCAGGGGTGACCTTATTGCTCTCTACAACTACCTGAAGGGAGGTTGTAGCCAGGCAGAGGTTGGTCTCTTCTCCCAGGCAGCCAGTACCAGAACAAGAGGACACAGTCTCAGGCTGTGCCAGGGCAGGTTTAGACTGGATCTTAGGAAGAAGTTCTATACAGAGAGTGATTGCCCACTGGAATCAGCTGCCTGTGGAAGTGGTGGAGTCACCTTCATTGGAGGTGTTCAAGAAGAGGCTTGATGGGGTGCTTGGTGCCACGGGTTAGTTGTTTAGTTGTCTAGGTGGGTTGTATTGTACTGCATTGTGCTGTATGGTACTGTATTGTGTTTAGGTGGGTTGGATTGGTTGATGGGTTGGACGTGATGATCTTGAAGGTCTCTTCCAACCTGATGTATTGTATTGTATTGTGCCTAGAGCAGTGCCCTGCCTCCCTGTGGCACAGACAGCCACCTTCTCTGCAGAGGAGCAGAACAGCAGCCACGGAGGGTGGCACAGCACTGCCTTTAACCTGCCTGCCTCTCAGCAGCGGCCGCTCAGGGCAGGGAACAAAGCCAAGCACCCCCTCATCCTGCCCCAGGACACCCCCTCCTTCCCAGCTATCAGCTACACCAAACCCAACACCCAGGCTCCCCAGCAGAGACACCCCCAGCCTGCCCTCCGGAGAAACCAGCAGCCCAAGGCCTCCAGCTGCAGGCAGGGGAGAGGCTGAGCCTGGCCCCGCGCAGCGCCGGAGCTTCCCGAGCGCAGACAGCAGTGTGGGAGGTGGGGAGGCAGGCAGGGGAAGGAGTCCTCATCATCTTTGCTCTATTTTTGCTTTCAAGCAGTTGAAAGCCTCTAATACATTCCTTCCTCCTTACCCACTGCAGCTTCGTTTTAGAAAGGCTAAAATTAACCCTTCCCCTCTCCGGCCGCTGGGACAGGGCTCTGCTGAGTCACAGGAGGGCAGCTCAGCTCCTCCAGGCTCAAGCTGAGCAACCCCTCCTGGGCTGCTGGAGAGGTAGCACCAACAAACACCAAACCCAAAGAGCTGCAAGAGCTGCTAAAGCAGCGGCAGAAGTGTGGGAAATAAAGTCTCAAGTCCTTGAGAAACTAATCCTGGAGACAGCAGGCCGAGTGTCCTTCCCCACCCTGCACAGCCGAGTGACACAGCCCGGAGGAGTCATCAGCACCTTGCCTTGGCAGCCAGCCGCTCTGACCAGCACCACCCCTGCAAAGGTAAATCTAATCTCAGCCTTGATTTCAGCAGTTTGCATTAAAACCCTGGGCTCCTCAAGAGCCAGAACCCCTCCTGGGCCTGCCCCACTCCAGGATTACACAGCCAGCAATGATTTACTTCCATTTTAATGCCAGCTGCTGAATAGAATAGACCAGAGCAGACCTCCCCAAAGCCAAAAGGACACAGGGAGAAACTTGGTCAGTTGGTAAAGAGAAGTGATCAGATAATCCCCATGGAGACAGCAGAGCCAGACTCAGCTGCTGGCCCCACAGGACTGGTCTGGTTCCAAAGCAACAGCACCCAGGGCTGCCCACTGGTGCCCAGCAGGCACAGTGGTTGGGCTGCTGCAGGGTATCTCTGCAGGCCATCTGATCCCTGCTGTAATGAATCCTCCCTGGCTCGCAGAGCAGAGAGCCACAGACATCCTAGCTCAGCTCCTTGCTGTGCCATTAGCAGTGAAGTGGCTGCACTGCTGGCCTCCATCCACTTTTGTTGCAGAAGGTGGTTACAAACACTTCCCAAACTGTGGTATTCCCCTCCAAAATCCTCCTTCCATTCCCCTCCTGTTATGTCATTTCCTCCAGCCAGGAGCTGCTTTGCTCAGCCCTCTCCAGTTTCCTTCCACGTTCGGGGGGGGATTGACTACAAACCCTCACAGACAGAGTCTGGGGCAAGCATCCTGACCTCTCTCTGTGTTCCGGGGGAAGAGGAATGTCTAAACCTTTCACTTTGCCCAAGTGCTGGATTTGGAGTGTGGCTGTGATGACCCAGAACCCTCCCTCCACAGCAGCTCTCACAGTGCACGTCTACACATCACCAGCTCTGAGCTGGGGCTGGGCTCTGCTCCCCAGGCTCAGGGGACAGCAGGAGAGCAAACGGCCAGGAGAGGGCCAGGGCAGGGTTAGGTCGGAGACAGGAAAAATGTCTTTGGTGCAGGAGTGGTCAGGGGCTGGCAGAGGCTGCCCAGGGAGGTGGTGGAGTCCCCATGCCTGGAGGGGTTCCAGAGCCCTGTGGCCAGGGCACCTGGGGCCATGGTGGGGCTGGGCTGGGGCTGGCCTGGATGACCTCAGAGGGTTTTTCCAACCCAGCTTCATTCTGTGACTCTGAGTATTCCTAGGGAGACACTGAAGCAGCTGTCAAAAGTAGGACAAGCAGAGCAATCCATCAGCCATCAGCTCTCTGCTACCAGGGCAGGAATTCACAGAAGGCATCTCCCCAGCAGGCTGCTGCCATGCTCATTACCACAGCTCAGCTCCCTCCAGCACAGAGCTGTTCCTTTTCCCAGCTGAATGCAGAGTTTCACTGCAGGGTTAACCTTTCAGCTTCATCCCAGTTGTGAGGGGAAAGCCCAGTGACAAGTGGGGGAAGCCATTTCCTCTCCCAACACTGCAGTTACTCCTGTTCTGGAGTGGCTTCCAGATAGCATCATAGTACCAGTCAGGGTTGGAAGGACCACAAGGATCAGCCAGCTCCAGCCCCCCTGCCATGGGCAGGGACACCCCACACTAGAGCAGGCTGGCCACAGCCTCATCCAGCCTGGGCTTAAACACCTCCAGGGACAGGGCCTCAACCACCTCCCTGCACAACCCATTCCAGGGCTTCACCACCCTCATGGGGAAGAACTTCCTCCTCACCTCCAGACTGAATCTCCCCACCTCCAGCTTCATTCCATTCCCCCTAGTCCTAGCACTGCCTGAGATCCTGAGCAGTCCCTCCCCAGCCTTCCTGGAGCCCCCTTCAGATCCTGGAAGGCCACAATGAGGTCACCTCGGAGCCTTCTCTTCTCCAGACTGCACAGCCCCAACTCCTTCAGTCTGTCCTCACAGCAGAGGTGCTCCAGCCCTCTGCTCCTCCTCCTGGCCCTGCTCTGGACACCTTCCAGCCCCTCCAGATCCCTCTTGCAATAGGGGCTCCAGAGCTGGAGGCAGTACTGCAGGTGGGGTCTCAGCAGGGCTGAGCAGAGGGGGGAAAATCCCCTCCCTTGCCCTGCTGGCCACACTTCTCCTGCTGCAGCCCAGGCTCTGCTTGGCTTTCCGGGCTGCAAGTGCACCCTGAGAGCTCCTGGGGAGCTTCTCCTCCCCCAGCACCCCCAAGTCTCTCTCCTCAGGGCTGCTCCCCAGCCAGTCCCTGCCCAGCCTGGATTTGTGCCTGGGATTGCCTCGACCCAGCTGCAGGACCCTGCCCTTGGTCTTGCTGAAGCTCATGAGGTTGGCCTGTGCCCACCTCTCCAGCCTGCCCAGGTCCCTCTGGATGGATCCTTCCCTCCAGCTGTCTGCTGCACCACACAGCTTGGTGTCAGCAGCAACCTTGCTGAGGGTGCACTCAGTGCCACTGTCCATGGCACCCACAGAGATGCTGAACAAGCCTGGTCCCAGGGCTGATCCCTGAGGGACTCTGCTTGTCCCTGGCCTCCACTGGGACATGGACCCATGGACAGCCACCCTGTGGGTGCAGCCATCAGGCCAGTTCCTTAGCCATCTCGTGGTCCCAGCCTGTCAGTTTTCACCTCTCTCTAACTCAGCAAACCACCTCTGAAGGTCTCTACACAGCATCAATACTTCCCCCCCCACCAAAAAGCACCTTCATGCCATCATCACGAGGAGCAGCTAGTGCCCACCGATGAGCCAGCTCCTGGCAGCCCAGCACTGGGCAGCAGCAGCACCTTCCTGTGCTGGTTCAGTGGCAGGAGGAAATGGCACTAACTTCATTTTGTTTCAGCTCTGTCATGCTGTGCTGGAGGAAGGAGCTGGAGCTCCTGTGGCATAGATGCATCAACATCACATTGCACCTGGGAGCTTGGTGTGAGATGGAAGGACGCAGCCAAACTGCCAGACACTGGCAGGCATTTCAGGGCTCCCACTCTGAGAAAGCTCAAGACATTATCACAGCCTTGAAAACAACCAACCTCAGCCCTGCTGGCACTTCAACAGCTCAAGGTGTAGCTAAAATTAGCAGCTCAGGCACTCCTGTCACTGAGGACAGCTTCCAACTGCTGTGGCACAAAAGAGCCCACAGAACACAGGCAGGGCCAGCGGACTCGATGCAACAGAGCAGCTTTCCCCCAGGGCAACCTGTGCCAAGACAGTTATGGAGTGCACCTACACAGAAGCTGTCCCTGAACTGGAGCAAGCTGCACTTCCCTACACCACTGAGCATCTGGGGGGCAAATTCATACCTGCTTGCTGCCCAAACCAAAACTCTGAGTTACTTCTGAAGAAGAGAAGGCTCCAGGGAGACCAGAGTGGCTTTCAAGTACCTGAAGAGGCTCCAGGAGAGCTGGGGAGAGACTTCTGGCAAGGGCTGGGAGTGACAGGG
Source organism: Colaptes auratus (assembly GCA_015227895.2). NCBI lineage: Eukaryota > Metazoa > Chordata > Aves > Piciformes > Picidae > Colaptes > Colaptes auratus. The sequence continues at coordinate 5,370,222 of CM037641.1, read as the reverse complement.
CAAGAGGCAAGGGCTTTGAGCTGGGAGAGGGCAGATTGAGACTGGAGATGGGAAAGAAATTCTTGAGAGTGAGGCTGGGGAGACTCTGGCCCAGGCTGCCCAAGGAGGCTGTGGCTGCCTCCTGCCTGGAGGTGTTCCAGGCCAGGCTGGATGAGGCCTTGAGCAGCCTGGGCTGGTGGGAGGTGTCCCTGCCCATGGCAGGGGGGTGGAGGTGGATGAGTTTTGAGGCCCCTTCCAACCCAACCCACTCCATGATTCCAGCTCTAGAACTGAAGCAATGTAGAAGAGAGAAGCAGGGCCAGGCCTGACAGCACTGCTGTGGTGCTCTCAGGAGAAACAGGAAAGTGCTACTGAATCAACTGACAAACTGGAGACACACACTGAATCCACAGGTGCCAAGCACCTTCCTCCCTGCACCATCACCACTTCCATGTGGCTCTGGAACAGGGAAGGCAGAGGCAAAAGCTCCCCCTCCAACCCTAGCAGAGAGAAGACTGCCTGAAAGCACCGAGAGGAGAAGCTTGCCATCCACATCCAGAGCAGCTCATCAGCACAAGGGAATGAACCAGGCAGAGCAATGAGTGACACCAGACCACGAGCAGCCTGCTGCAGCTCACTGCTCCCGTGCCCCGGCAGTGCTGCTCTGCTCAGCACAGCCAGCATCCAGCCTACACCCAGCTCCCAGTGTAGGAGGCCTCTGGTGGGGCTTCTGCCGTTGTGGTGCAACACGCACCTCCAGCTCTCAAAACAAACAAATTATTAGGAGCATGTGCTTTGCAGGGGGCTGGGCTGCAGGGCTGGCAGCTGCCAGCAGAGCAGGGGCTCGGTGCTTGCATGTGCTGAGGAAATTTCCACTCCCGCTGCTAGGGCCCAGCCATAATCCTGTTTGACTGAAGGGGCTTAAAATGCTGGCTACATGTGTTTGTCTCCAAGTTGCCTTCCCCAGGACAGAGTCAACTCCCTTGCAAGTGCAGATCCTAGGAAAGAAGTCTTTCCTTAGCAGAGAGCAGGAAGCAGAGAACAGAGGAAATCATCTGGATGAACGTTCCCATCCCTGCTCCGTGCCCCCGACCCGCGGAACAAAGCTCTCGTCCTTCGCTCAGCTCCAGCGGCTCCAGCCCACGGAGCTGCCCCCCAGCATGCTTAGCATAAAGCCCAGACAGCAGTGCAGGTTGCAGACAGGCCCACTCTGATAAGCTGATCTGCAATCAGGGAGAGCTGAGGGGTCCACAAGCAGCAGATGGTTGCCTGCACCAGACCGCTGCAGGACAATGAGGAGCAGGGCTGCAGCCTCCCCTCTCCGCCCTCTGCTCCTCCCCGGATGCTACAGCTCCTGCCTGCTGCAGCCCCCTCCCTGGCCACTTTTACAGCCACCCTTCAGGAGCACCTTCCAAGCAAGCACACTCCACTGCACACACCTCACTCCCACAGCAAAGGTTATGCCTCAAGCCGAGCAAAGCTTTCAGGTTCTGTCCAGCACCTCCCCAAGCCTGCTGCCCCAGGTGGAAGGGACTGGATTGGGCCCCACTGCCCAGCACTGCTCCCAAGCAGAAGGGCTGTGCAGAGCTCTCTCTTGGTTCTCCCCACAAGGAACTCCCCTGTCAGGTTAATTCTCTTCAGAAGGGCTGTGCAGAGCCCTGTCTGGGTTCCCCCCACAATGAACTCCCCCCTGGCAGGTCAATTCTCTTCTCTTTCCCAATTAAATCAAGATCTATCTAGCAGCTCCTAAAGGGTGCACAGCACCCAGCCCTGTGACCCATGTTCTGAGAGGCAAGGTGCAGAACCCTTCTCCCACTGCCCTAAGACACAGGGCAGGATGCAGCTATGCTCTCTCCATTACTTTCATCACTCTCCTCTCCCTAAATCCCTGCCTGCCTCCTCACTATCCTCATCCTTTTCACACCAGCACTCCCTCCTCGTGCTCTGCAGGCTGCTTTCATCCCACTTCTGGCATCAGCACTGCCCCACTCCCCCTTCCTCTGCAGTTCCTGCCAACTCTGCTCTGAACTTCCTCAGACTCCTGATGCACTTCCTTAGCCCCTCAGTGCCAGCTCCTGACCCCCCACTGCTCATAAGCCACCACAGTGCTCCTGCCTCTGCATGACTCTCCACTTCCAGTGTGTCATCCCTCAGATTCCTTTTGCTTGCTCCTCGCTTGGACTGATCCTCTCTTCCCTGCATCCAAGCAGTGTGGCAGCAGGACAGGGAGGGGATTCTGCCCCTCTGCAGCACTGCATCCAGGAATGGTGCCCCCAGCACAAGAAGGACCTGGAGCTGTTGAAGAGGTTATAGAGGTGGCCACAGAGATGACCAGGGGGCTGCAGAACCTCATCTGTGGGGACAGGCTGAGAGAGCTGGGCTGTTCAGCAAGGAGAAGGCTCCAGGGAGACCTCAGAGCAGCCTGCCAGTGCCTGAAGGAGAGCTGGGGAGGGGGATTTTGACAGGGGCTTGAGGTGATAGGATGAGAAGCAAAGGCTTTGAGCTGGGAGAGGGGAGACTGAGACTGGAGAGGAGGAAGAAATTCTTGAGAGTGAGGATGGGGAGACTCTGGCACAGGTTACCCAGGGAGGCTGTGGATGTCCCCTCCCTGGAGGTGTTCAGGGCCAGGCTGGATGAGGCCTTGAGCAGCCTGGGCTGGTGGGAGGTGTCCCTGCCCATGGCAGGGGGTTGGAGCTGGATGAGCTTTGAGGTCCCTTCCAACCCAAAGCATTCCAAGATGCAGCTGTGGCAACACCTACACCACCTCTGACACCAGCACACTCTGTGTCCCAGCTCCAGGGGCTTGCAGGGTGGGCTGCTTCCCCTTGCTGGGCTTTTCCTTCCCAACAGCTTCTCCTCACTGGGACATTCAAGGTGCTTCAAGTCTGCACTTCCCTCCCCCCCAGCTTTCCCCTTTCCTGGCACTCTTCACACTCCAGCACAAGGTGTTCAAGAGGGGCCTGGACGTGGCACTTGGTGCCGTGGTCCAGCCGCGAGGCCTGTGGTGACAGCTTGGACTCGATGAGCTTTGAGGTCTTTCCAGGCTTGGTGATTCTGTGGTGCTGAGATCACCTCTTCTGCCCTGCTGCCCTCACCAGCTCCCACATCAACAACTTCTCCCCTAAGGATGATTTTTTTTGCTTGGTTGTGCTTTCAGTACACAAAGAATGGAGCCCCAAGGATCCAGCTGAACTGTTCCAGTCTCACCCACATCACCCCCCTGAGCCCTGCCTGTAAATGAGGGATTCTCACCTCCTCTTCTCCTGCTTCTACCTGCTCTCTTCTGTGGAAGTCAGCACCTTGGCTCCTTGCCACAGATGCCTCCCACAGGGCAGAAGCATTCCTCCTCTTCACTCCTCCTGCACTCTCCTCCATGCCTGCAGTGTTAGCAGGCAGCTCACTTTGCCAGACCTCAGCCAACAGCTCTTCTTCAGCTGGAACCTGGCTCTCATCACCCATGCAGATCCCTTCTGCACTCTCAGCTGAGGGTTTTCTCATGATCTCATCATTTGGACTGTTCCAGCATCCCAGCCATGACAGACAGAGCCTGCCTCAGTCACAACCACTCAGCTAGAAAGGACCTCATAGATCATCCAGTTCCAACCCCGTGCCAAGGACAAGGACCCCTCCCACCAGCCCAGGTTGCTCAAGGATTCATCCAGCCTGGCCTTGAACACCTCCAGACAAGGGGCAGTTAAATGCTACTAAACCTCTCAGTTTGTTTTCTGTGCCAGGAGTCTCCCTCCATACTTACCTGCACTGTGAGACAGAGCTCTCTACTCTCACCCTCAGCTGCAGGCAACAGCAACCACCTCTTGCTCACTCCTGACTCCAGGCCACCTCCAGCTACCAGCACCATCAGCTTTGCCACAGTCACACCTTCATGTTCCCTACCAACACTCAGCTGCTGCTCACCAACAGCATCCACACACTCCCCTGAGCTATGCACACCACTGAACACAGAGTGGGCAGCGAGGATGGGAGATGTCCACCCAGCTGGAGAAGCTGCAGAATGCTTTCATCCAGAGAATGTCTCTTGCTGCCTCTCCAGAGCTGCATGACAAGTGTGACACTTGCTCAGAGCCACTGAGGGGAAGTGAAGGCTGCTCCCAGCAGCTGAGCCATGAGAGACAGCCCAGACTGGGCTGAAGCCCACCTGAGGCCCAGCCATGGCTCTGGTACCATGGACAGGGCTGGGCCAAGGCTCCTCAGAGTGGGCAAGGCTGGGAGCCTCAAGGAGGTAAGGTCTGGAGAGGAGGAGTGTGAGGAAACCAGGAGAGCTAAGGGACTGTGAACATCAGGAGCACACAGGGAAGCCTGACAGCCCAGGCAGCAGGGGGAAGAGCTAGCCCAGGCAGGGCTGAGCCCAGCTTCTCTGGAGCTGCAGGTGCAAAGGTTGTTTCCAGGGAAATCCCAGCAGGCTGGGGGTGGGAAGGGACCTCTGCAGCTCACCCAGTCCAAGCCCCCTGCTCCAGCAGGGCACCCACAGCAGTTTGCCCAGGAGCACAATGCCAGGGGGGGCTGGAAGCTCTCCAGAGCAGGAGACTCCACAACCCCTCTGGGCAGCCTGTCCCAGGCCTCCAGCAGCCTCTCACCAAAGAAGTTTCTGTTTCTGTGTAAGTAAAACCTCCTGGGCTCCAGTGTGTGTTCCTTGCCCTTTGCCCTGTCACAGGGCACCACTGGCTCCTCAGCAGCTTTGTGGCCCTGCTTTGGAAGTCCCTCCCCACCCCTTCACCCGAGAAGCCCAGAACCAGACACAACACTCAAGGTGTGATCCAACCAGAGTAGAGGGGGAGGAGGCCCTCCCTCGCCCTTCTGGCCACACTCTTCTGCATGCACCACTGGCCCCCTTGGCCATGAGAGCACGAGCTGCTGGCCTGCAGGTGGCCCTGGAAGGTGCAAGGTTTGCATTCTGTGCTTTGAAACCTGCCCAAAGCTGCGCTGGAGACCCACAGCTTAGCTCCTGTATTTCTGCAACCTCCATCCCCTGTACTCCTCTCAAGGAGGACATTCCCACACTCCAGCTGAAATCAGCATGCCAGTTGTGTCCTAATGACTTTTCCAGAAGCCTCCTTGGATGCTGATGACACAGAACCAGGATCCCAGGGAGGAAGCAGAAGTGGAAAACAAAAGCTAGTTTTAAGCAGCAGGTATTTATGGCATTGTGTGCAGTGATGAGGTAAGGAAAACACTCAGATGTGCTCCACCACAGTGGGCACAGAGCTGTCTCTGCAGGGGAATCTACAACTAACAGTAGGAAATCTCCCACAGCTTCCCAAAGTGCATGAGAACATCTTCACACAGCATCAGGCAGTGCAGGAAGAGTGAGCTGCAGGCCTAAGCCAAAGGTGTGTCAGGGGGGAAGCCTGCACTGGAAAAACAGCCATGGGTGAACCTTGCCAGGCCCTCAGAGCCAGGGAAGGGTTTGGGTTGGAAAAGGCCTCCAAGATCATGCAGTCCAGCCACCAACCCAATCCCACCCTGGCCACCCAGCCCTGGCCCCAGCTGCCATGGCCACAGGGCTCTGGAACCCCTCCATGGGGACTCCACCACCTCCCTGGGCAGCCTCTGCCAGCCCCTGACCACTCCTGCACCAAAGACATTTTCCTCCTCTCCAACCCAGCCCTCCCCTGGCACACTCCAGGCCATTGCCTCTCCTGCTGTCCCCTGAGCCTGGGGAGCAGAGCCCAGCCCCAGCTCCCTGCAGCCTCCTCTCAGGGAGCTGCAGAGAGCAAGGAGGTCTCCCTCAGCCTCCTCTTCTCCAGCCTGAACACCCCCAGGGCCCTCAGCTGCTCCTCCCCAGCCCTGTTGCCCTTCTCTGGCCCTGCTCCAGCCCTCAATGTCCTCCTTGGAGTGAGAGGCCCCAAACCTGACCCCAGCACTCAAGCTGTGGCCTCCCCAGTGCTCATGTCCCACCCCCCCCAGCTGCTCTCACCTCTCACCTTTTGCATTTTAAGGCACAAGAGGGAATGAGACTCAACAAACATCAACTCCTTAGAGTTCCCCAAGCCAGCTGGAAGCTCTGGGACTGCCTCAGGTGGCAAGAGGCTGTTCCCACGTCTGAGACAACCACCTGAGCTGAAGGGGGGGAACAAAAGGATTTGGGGCTGGAAGAGCAGACTGCATCCCCAGGAGTGGGAGTGACAGAAACTGCAAAATAGAATCCTTGAGCTGCAGTAACTGGGGAACAGGAGCCAAGAACAAAGGCAAGTGGAGACTGGGAATGACACATTATGGCTTCCATGGGAATTCCATGGACTTTACAGGAATTCCTGGAGAGTGGCTTTTAAATGGACCCCAAGCAGCTCCACTCTACTTCCCTGCAGAGAGCAGAGTCCCTCTGTGGCACCGCTGCCCTGGGTGCTTGGGTTGTATGTTTTACATCTTGCCCCCACACCTTCATCCTGTCTGCCTCTTCAAACACCTCCATCCCAGCAGCCAGAGCTGGGGAGGCTGCTCCAGGAACCTATGAACTGCTCCCAGTGTTTTCATTCTCCTCTCCTTGTAGGGAAACCAGTCCATGGAATCAAGCTTCGGCAGGCAGGATGAACTTTGCACCTCAGGCCCTGACTCGGATCACAGAATGCTTTGGGCTGGGAGTGACCTCCAAAGCTCCTCCAGTCCCACCCCCTGCAGGCAGCAGGGACATCCTCCCCTGGATCAGGCTGCTCAGAGCCCTCTCCAGCCTCACCTGGAAGATCTCCAGGGATGGAGCCTCAGCCACCTCCCTGGGCAGCCTGCTGCAGGGTTCCAGCAGCCTCCTGGGGCAGAACTTGCTCCTCACATCCAATCTCAATCTGCTCTGCTCTCATTTCAAACCCTTGCCCCTGGGCCTGTCCCTGCAGGCCTTTGGGAGCAGTCCCTCTGCAGCCTTCCTGCAGGCCCCTGTCAGGGAAGTGACTGAATCACCATCCCCAGATGTCTTTGAAAGCCATCCAGACACAGTGCTCAAGGATATGGTGTAGCAGTGGCTCTGGCAGAGTTAGATGATGGTTGGAGAGGATGATCTTGGGAGTCTTTTCCAACCACAGTGATTCTGTGACTTTTGTGGGCTTCAGTTCCAGTCTTTATTGGCAAGCTGCTTCAGAACAGAGTGGCACACCTGGGTTCCAGTCAGCAAATCACTCTGTGAAATCATTTCTAACAACCTGTAATGACCACAGCTCTTAGGATCCTGGGCTGCAGCAGGAGAAGTGTGGCCAGCAGGGCAAGGGAGGGGATTCTCCCCCTCTGCTCAGCCCTGGGGAGACCCCACCTGCAGTACTGCCTCCAGCTCTGGAGCCCCTATTTGCAAGAGGGATCTGGAGGGGCTGGAAGGTGCCCAGAACAGGGCCAGGAGGATGAGCAGAGGGCTGGAGCACCTCTCCTGTGAGGACAGACTGAAGGAGTTGGGGCTGTTCAGTCTGGAGAAGAGAAGGCTCCCAGGTGACCTCATTGTGGCCTTCCAGTATCTGAAGGGGGCTACAAGAAGGCTGGGGAGGGACTGCTCAGGATCTCAGGTAGTGACAGGACTAGGGGGAATGGGATGAAGCTGGAGGTGGGGAGATTCAGGCTGGAGGTGAGGAGGAAGTTCTTCCCCATGAGAGTGGTGAGGCCCTGGAATGGGCTGTGCAGGGAGGTGGTTGAGGCCCTGTCCCTGGAGGTGTTTAAGCCCAGGCTGGCTGAGGCTCTGGCCAGCCTGCTCTAGTGTGGGGTGTCCCTGCCCATGGCAGGGGGGTTGGAACTGGATGATCCTTGTGGTCTCTTCCAACCCTGACTGATACTATGATACTATGACCCTTTGCAGGCTGCACCAGAGTTTGGGAACTACTTTACCCAGCTGGCCACACTCCAGAGAGAGAAGTGAGAGAGCAGCAGCACGGCAACCATTGTGCAGCACACTCCTAGCCCAAGGATGGTCACCACACACAGCTGGCTCCTGGGACCTGAGCAGCAGGAGTCAGCCCAGGCTGCATTTGTCAGCCCAGCTCAGCGATTCCCAGCAGCCCCTCCCCCCCCGTGACTCTGCCCTGTGCTACCAATTAAGACTTGTTTAATCTTAGTCACTCTCACACAGGCACAGATTAAACAGTAACTCCTAAGGGCCTCTGACACTCACTTGCCATTCCCTTCTGGCAGCTCCTGAAGGCTCCCAACATTGTGCTAGGCAGCAGCCTCATCTGAGAGCAGTTGGCTCCTCTCCCTCTGCACTCACCTTGTCTCTCACCAGCAGGCCCCTCCGAAGCCCTCTGCCACCTCCCAGACCAAGGGATCGGATTCCCGTTCTCCAGGAGTCTCAACTTCCCTAACCTCAGTGCAGCACTGCTGGTGACCTCCCAGGAGCTGCAGCCTGTGTACATCACTCCAGAGGATCATTGGTTTGGCTGGAAAAGTCCTCTAAGCCATCAAGTCCAACCATCACCCCAACAGCAGCGTGGCCACGGAAGCACTGCGTCACAGAACCCAAGGAACCTCAAAGCACCTTCAGCTGATGCCAACACGGAAGCCTCCTGAGCGAGTGCCAGGTCAGGTAACCCAAGGTCGGCAAGCACCGACGCAAGGCAACGCCGCTGCCCACGCAGGCAGCCTGGGAAGGGACACCCCCATGGCTGGCCAGCACCTTACCAGTGTCCTCCCTTAGCGAGCCTCTTCCACTCCATCACTGAAGGCAAGGCCTCATTAACCGAACTTCCAGGGCACTGCTAATTAAGTAAGGCAGGCTCAGGGAGGTGGCAGCCAGCAGTGCTAACGACGAGCGCAGAGGAGCTCCCAAGGAGCTCTGCAAGCAGACCCCCGTGCTGCTGGGCTCAGGCCAACAAGGCACAGCAGCCCCCATCTCCTCTGCTTCTGCACTGCCTCCCTGGGCCTCTGACTCCCAGAGAGTGCAGAGCTTGGCACACACAAGTTCCTTCGTGCAGGCAGCTGCAGAGAGTCCAGACCCAGAAGTGCTGGGCAAAGCCAAGCTCGCTTGCAGCTAACTGGCTGGTTCGGCGCAGGTATACAGCATGCTGGAGACGCAAACACAAGTGTCTGCAGCCGCAACCCAGCTCTGAGGAGCCACTTGCTGAAATCGCCGCACACACAAAGGCAGCACTCAGCATGGTTCCCACTCACCTATTAACTGCTGGGAGTAACACATTCCTCAAACCACACACTGCCAGGCTCCCCAGCTTCCAGGACCACGCTGCCTGCTCCCACACAAGCAGCACACGCTGGAAGCTGAGGCTTCCCAGGACTGATCACCACGAAGATGATCAGAGGCTGGAGAACCTCCCCTGGGGGGACAGGCTGAGAGAGTCGGGGTTGCTCAGCCTGAAGAAGGCTCCAGGGAAACCTCAAAGTTGCTTTCCAGTACCTGAAGGGACTGCTGGAGAGTTGGGGAGGGACTTTCAACAAGGGCTGGCTGGGAATGCCAGGATGAGAGGGAGCATCTTGAAGCTTGGAGAGGGCCGACTGAGACTGGAGATGAGGAAGAAATTCTCAAGAATGAGGGTGGGAAGAGACTGGCACAGGTTGCCCAGGGAGGCTGTGGCTGTCCCCTCCCTGGAGATGTTGAAGGCCAGGCTGGACGAGGCCCTGAGCAGCCCGGGCTGGTGGGAGGGGTCCCTGCCCACAGCAACTAAAACGATTCCCACAAAGATTCTGACGAAAACGTCTGGGTTTGACGCTGTTGATGGTGAGACTACCGGGTTAATAAGGCGTAATTAAATCCAGGTATTTGAGTGCAAGCATGCAGGGAAGAAAATTACCTCAGGAACAAAACAGCAATTCCTTCCGTGCAGATTATTTTGGATTCAGCTCCTTGCTTTAGTGGTTTTGGGAACTGGCAAAACAGGAAAATCTTGAAAAGGGTGTTCAGACACCTAGCCTGGGCTTTGTTCGCTTTAGACAAGTTAATAATCCATTGCTAGTGGCAGCTCTTTTGTAAGCATCAACTACTGACAAGACTCTTTCTGCCGAGGAGGCTCTTCCTAAAGCACATGCTCAGCGCAAAACAAAGCAGCTCAACGCTCTCGGGCAGAGCTCAAGTAACAGGTAGGAGCAGCAAATTAATCTGCATCTCAAGTAAAGATTCTGCCCCCCGCCAAGTTACTTCAGAGAAGCTGCTGGAGGAACCGGGACTCACGGAGGCTTCTCCTTTCATTGTGCACATCTGACCGGGCTGTGGAATGTGCCCTCGCTGTGTTCAGACCTGCCCCAGATTTCCCTCTGATTTTACAGCAGGAGGGGAAAGTCTCTTCTCTCCCTCCGTACTGGGAAGGGCTCTTACCGGCAGCTTCAACAGCTCCTTTCCAGTCACCTTTACAGAAGGAAAAGCCAAACAGCTCTCTCGGCCAGACAAAAGCAGCTCACACCAAGCACCCGCAGCCCAGGCCGGCCAGCAGAAGGCAAAGAGGGGTCAGGCTCCGGTGCGGCCAGGGCGAGCCGAAGCCGCCCGCTTCGCTCCTCGCCTCCCCGCCCCGGAGCGGCGGCTCCTGAGGGACTCCCACCTTCAAGCACACACCCGGGGCGGTCTGTGTGCGGGCAGCGGGGTGCAGACGAAACGCCACCTGCGCCCGGAGGCGGGCACCGGCACACGGGCGCCGGCACCGCAGCCTCCCGCTCCGCCGGGGCCGGCGGGGCTGAGACGCTTCAGGTGTCGGTGCGGAGGAGCAGAGGCGAGGCTGGAGAGTGCAGGTTTCCCTCAAAAGCAGAGAGGAAGGCGTGGGAAACCGAGCAGCTCGGGGCTCGCCGGGCAGCAGGAGAGAAAGGAAGGCTCCGGCTCGCCCGCAGCCCCGGGGGCAGCGGCAGCAGCAGCGCTTCAGCCCTTCCCCCCGCTCCTTTCTTTCCCCTCTCCAGCAGGGCGAGCCCCATTTCCTCTCGGCGGCAGCCGAGGGCGCTGCTCGGGGCCGGGCGGGGAGCGGCGGCAGGCAGCGCCGGTAGCGCCTCGTTGTGTGCCTGTGCCGCGGCGGGCGGCCAGCCCCGGGGGGCCTGCGCAGCCGCTCCCCGACCCCCCCCCCCCCGCCCGCCGCTCACCTCCTCGATGGCCGCCACCGTGTTCCTGCACTGGGCCATCCGGGTGGTGAAGTTGGAGGCGGTGGGTGACTTGTAATCCTCATTGGTCTCGGACACGAATTCCGACACGGAGATCTGGTCCGGCATGGCGGGGCGGGGATGAGCGAGGGGAAAGGGCGGGGGGGGCAGGCAGGCGGCTCCGGGGGGAGGGGAGGGCCCAGGGGGGGACTCCCCCCTCACATCGCTCGGCGACCGGCGGCGGCGGCGGCAGCGCCCTCCTCGAAGCCTCGCCGTCTGCCGCGGTGGTGTCGCTCCGTCGCCGCACAAGGAGGCTGCCCGCACCCACACGCCGCCGCCCGCGCCGCGCGGTCACGCAGCACCGGGGGCCGCGCACACGCCCAGCGCCGAGCCCCGGGGAAGCAGCGAGCGAGCGAGACAGGGAGGGCACGGCGGGAGCGGCCTCCGCACCCCGCCCTGCCGCTCGCTTTCTCCCTCGCACAACACACACAGAGGGCGGCGGTGAGCCCAGGCGCCGCCTCCTAACCCCCTTCCCTTCCCTCGCGGCACGCCCAGAGCAGACCTGCTGCCGCCCCCTCGCCCCCCAGCGCCTGCCCTCAGAAGATGGCGGCCCCCTGCCTCCCCCCTGCTTCCCCAGCCCCGCCGCGGGACGAGCAGCGCGGCTCTGGCGGCGGGCACCGGCCGCGGGCACCGGCCGGGCGAGGCTGGCGACGAGCGGGACGAAGCCAGCCGTGTCGTTAAGATCGTGTGGAACACCACCAGCACCAGCAGCACCAGCCCGAGGGCAAGGTGAGGTGTGACACCTGCCAGTGCGGCAGGCGCGGCTGCCAGCCACGGGACAGGTCTCGGCGCGGTCCCCTCCGCGGCTGCCCGCAGCGCAGGCTCCTCGTAAAGGACATCGTCTCCGCTTCAACAGCTTCATCTGCTTCGGCAGTGCGCTGCTTACTTAGCTGCGAGGCAGCTGAAGGTGAGGAGACGCAGCCGCAGCCGTTCTGCAGAGGTCCACCCAGAGAGATTTTTATTCCTTAATATCGCAATTCTTAGAAAGCTTTTTCTGCGCTTTGAAGAGGAAGCGTCGCGGCGAGAGGAGACGCTCTGCACTCAACACAAATCACACGTCCAGATCTCCAGTGAATGCCTGTTCCTGCTCCCTACACCTTCACATCGGTCTCAGTCCGAATCCGGTGTTTTCAGTAACAATATCTAACTCCTTGGGAAGCTTCTTCTGTACTCCAGGAGGAAGCCTTGCGAGGAGAGGAGACACTCTGTGCTCCGATACAAAGCCCCAAGGATTCGTGGAGGCAGAGAGGGCAAAGCCCAGCGTGGCTGGGGTTGGGGACTGATGAGCAGAAGGGAGGCTTCCACGGTGTCACCGCGCAGGGATGGCGCTTCCTTGCCTCGGGAACACCGGGCTGTGATCCACAGCGGTGCTTCCCCCCGGCCTCAAAGCCCTGGGGACTTGCAGCCTCTTAGTGCAGCAAGCTTTGCAGGTCTGTGTTCTGGCCCAGAAGCTCTCCCGTGGCTCTTTGCCTGGCCCCTGCTGATACAGTTATTAGCTTTCCATAAGTGAGTCTTTATTAGTGGGGTTTAGAAGGCCGCAGGGGATTCAGATGAGCAAGCAGGTGCTGTGCTGCTGCAGTTTGTAGCATGCCCAGAGAAACCACTGCAGGCCTGCCCAGATGTTGCTACCCTCCAGCATCCTCCCTGTGTCAGCTCTCCTTTACTGGGAGTGCCCAAGCTTGCCAGACACCTTACTGTCGCTGCTGGCAGCAAAGCAGATGAGTGAGCAGTGACTGTCTGAACAGCCTTGGCTTTGTTTAACTCTCGTTAGTGTTTCCATGCTAATTGTTCCTTATTCTCTCTCAGGAGAATCACCTTTTGCCCTCTCTCCATATAACTTTGTATTATAACCCCCTTTTCATTTCTATCTCCATATCCTATATTATAGACCCCTTTTTACTTCTCTCTTCGTATCACCTTGTATTACAAACCCCTTTTTACTTCTCTCTCCATGTTTTGTTTTAGAACCCCCCTTTCATTTCTCTCTCCATGTAACTTTGTATTATAAACCCTTTTTACTTCTCTTTCCATATGACTTGCTATTATAAACCCCTCTTCCTGTGCCTGTTTCAGTTACTAGGGCACAGGCAGGTATGAATTGGTCTCATGAGAATAGATTTAACCCCTCCTCTGTATTTGTGTGTCACATGACAGAGTGTATTTGTGATCAGAATGACTATAAATACTCATTACACTATTACCTGAGTATAAATACTCATCCTGAGCATAATGTCAATAAATGTCTGTAAATATATAACACAAAATTACTCTGAGCACAATATCTAAATAGATCCATAAATGTGTAAGTACTCATTCTGAGCACTTCTGCAGCCTGAGCCTTCCACCTGACAGTCAGGTTAGCTCTTCTGCTGCTCAGGATTCCCTCCTGTCCTGCTGCCTTCAGAGCAGACCATGCCCACACTGTCCCCCCCACACACACTTTCCCTGGGCTGCCCTCACCTGCCTTCCCTTTCCCCTGGGCAGATTGAGACTGGAGATTAGGAAGAAACTCTTGACAGTGAGAGTGCTGAGCCTCTGGCCCAGGCTGCCCAGGGAGGCTGTGGCTGCCTCCTGCCTGGGGGTGCTGCAGGCCAGGCTGGATGAGGCCTTGAGCAGCTGAGTCTGGCTGGGAGGTGTCCCTGGGCATGGTGGGGAGCTTGGAGCAGAGGAGCTCTGAGGTCCCTTCCACCCTGAGCCATTCCAGGCCTCCATGATGCTATGATTTGTGCTGCACTGTCACCTAGACAGGTTGGACCAGATGGTCCTTGGGTTCCCTTCCAGCCTGGGATTCTGTGGTATCTTGATACCAGCACTCAACAGTTTGGGGCTGATGGGGGGTTGACAGCAGTGGCTGCTCACAGTCACTGCCTGACAGCTTTTGCTTGTCCTTGCAGTTCTGGCAGGAGCTTAAGGAGATGTTCACTGCTCAGCCTTTTCTCCTCAGGAGCACTCTTGGGCACTGTGATTAAATCCTTTCTCACTTTTGTTCCTTGCTAAGCCAAGCTGCTCAGCTCCCCTCCTTTGGAGCTGCTCTGCATTGCTGTGCATTGGCCACACAGCAATCTGGAGCACACAGATGGTGCCTGGGGGGTCAAGTGACCTGTGGCAGCTCACTGCTCTGCAGGAAGGCTCTGCGGGGTGCCTGCCAGTCCTACCTCTCACCAGAGGGACATTTTCGCAGCCCTTCCATCAGTTTTACAGTTCTGACACCAGCAGCAATTATTCTCCTGCTCTTCTGCTCCCTCACTGGTGCACTCAGGAGCATCATCAGGCTTTCTGCTCCCAGTGTCATACTGGCTCATCGGCCTGGCCATTCCTGCCCTGTTGCAGCAGCCAGCCCCAGGCTGAGGGCTGCAGTGCAATGGCTCCACAAGAAAGCTGGGAAGGAGCCTTGCTTGTGCAGGAGCTGGGACTACTGCTTTGTCTCCAGGCTGTTCCTGCTTGCTTGCTCACCACTGCTCCTTCTCCTCTGGCTTCAGACACTCTCCTCCCCTCCCTTCCTGCCTCCCTTCCTCCCTGCCTCTCTCCTTCCCCTCTCACTTCCCTTCCCCTCTTCCCCCCTCTCCCCAAAGAGCTAAGCTCTGCACATTGCTGGGAAGGTGCTGATCTCAAGGCTATGCAGAGAGTGCAGCTCCATGGAGTGGTTTGGAACACCAGGGCTGAGGTCTCTCTCCCCTGCAGCAGATGTGGCAGTCAGGACACTTGCCTCCCACAGAGATTTCTCCCACAGCAGCCCGAAGGCAGCGTTCATGGTTCCCTCAGTCAGTGCTGCTAAAAACGTGACAGACCTTCAAAATCATGAGATGGATTTCAGGAGTACTGATTCTCCTCCCTCCTTGGTTTTTGAGCCCTCAGAAATCTTAGCTCCATGTCAAAATATTTATTTGCATGGGTGCCAGGGAGTAGGAAGCAGCCCAGGGCTCAGGTGCTGTGCAAACACAGAGCAATGAGGCAGCCTCAGGAGAGCTCAGCCTCGACAATTAGCTCCTGGCAAGGCAACTGGGTGAACACAAGGAGACCCCGGACCACTGCTGGCCTGTCTTCTCCACACCCTCTTGCCCCAGGCTTTTGCAAGGCATTTGAAGTAGGGTCAGCAAGAAGGATCGTGAGAGACTGGGATGTTTTAAGGGGGCATTGTTCCAAGGAGGGTCAGCCTGAGGGGAAGGGCTCAGGACCTGGAGTCCTTGAAGTATCACAGTTCAGAGCTGCAGGTTGAAGTCTGGGGTCAAGCAGAGGCAAAAGCTGAAGGCTGCTTAATGAGAGGAGCTGCTGAAGGAGCTGTGAGAATGGCAGGCAGAGCAGATGAGGAGCTGGTCAGCATACTTGATGATCCCTCCAGCAGCTGCTAGGATAGGACTCCAAAGGTCTCAGGCATCTTTTTCCCCACAGCAGCCAAGCCTTTGCTGCCCTTTGCTGCCAGGCTCAGGAGCAGACTGTTCAGTGTTTGCTCACTCCTCTGCTGCCAACCTGTTTTCACACAGTCACTTTCTTTGATGGCTTCAGACAGTTTGAGGCAATAGTTGTTTTTCTTTGCCTTCTTTGTATCTGCTCAGTATTTACAGGGCCTCTGAGGTGCATTTGTTAATTCTCCTAAAGGTGATTTCAGGCAACACAAGGAGAAGGTGGCTCATAGGAAACCCTGGTTGCCCTGCTCCAGCCCCTCAATGTCTTTCTTGTAGTGAGGGCCCCAAAGCTGCACCCAGTGTTCAAGGTGTGGCCTCACCAGTGCTGAGCACAGGGAGGACAATCCCTGCCCTGCTCCTGCTGCATCCAGAGTCCTGGGGAGTCCTCACAGGTCTGTAAAGAATAGCAGGCCAGAAGGTGAAAGGTTCTGTAGGGTGTGAGTCCAGGACAAGGACAGCCCTGTCCTTGAGCAGAGCTCTTCCTTTTCTAGTCAGTGAGGTCACACCTGGGCAAGCTGGCTGAGGAAGGCAGCAGAGCACAAATGTCTGCTGGTTGCACACAGCCAGACTGGCAGCTGAGCTCTGGCAGGTGCAAAGCCTCAGCTCTCCCTCTGCCACAGAGCTCTTCTGGCAGTCTCCTGAGGTTACCTTAAATACATTGCCATCAATATTTGAGCTTTTCTTAGTGTTATCTTCAAGTGCTTGGCATACTGAAATGTGGAATAAGCTGGCAGAGGGGAGACTGAGACTGGCTTCCCAGTGAGGCTGGGGAGACTCTGGCACAGGCTGCCCAGGGAGGCTCTGGATGTCCCCTGCCTGGGGCTGTTGAAGGCCAGGCTGGATGAGGCCTGGAGCAGCCCGTGCTGGTGGGAGGGTCCCTGCCCATGGCAGGGGGCTGGCACTGGATGAGCTTTAAGTCCCCTTCCAACCCAACCCACTCTAGGAATCTATGGACTATGAGTTGTCTTAATGGCCTACAAACTTCAACCCAAGAGTTAACTGCTGGAGAAAGGACAGCTGCAGGCTGGGAGTGGACCAAAACTGGGATGGATTAGTGCTGCCTGCCCTGCTCCCCGTGCTTCAAGGAGATGCTCCACCAGCATCTCCGTGCAGGGATGGCCATGACACCTGTGTATGGTACCCTGCTGCCTGTGGAGTGTGAGACTCCAGCCTGAGGCAAACACCAACCCTGCTCTCTCTGCCTTGGCCACTCTCCCAAGGGGCACATCACAGCCCAAGCTTCAGGCTCTCCCATGGAGTTCCAGCCTGGCTGCTCAGCTCCTTCTTGGAAATGGCCTTGTGTGACCTGAAGGACCTCAAGGACTTGTAGCAGAGGCTTCAGTGCTGGTAGCACTGGATGGCAGGGGAGTTCTCTGCCTTCTGGGCTGGAGATGTTTTCTCTCTTTTTCAGGGCACGTTGGAGTGATGCAGTGAACATGACCAGCAGGCAGGACTGAGGAGAGCCCCCCTGGAAACCAGGGCATCTCCCCTGAGAGGGGCAGCCTCTCACATCTGTAGTGGTGAGTTAAGGTACAAAAACACAGCATGGCTCCTGGGGGGCAAGCAGCTGGACGGAGGAGTTGTTGCAACAGTCCCTGGCATCGATTCTGAGGTCTTGAAGTCCTCCAGAAGAGGTCCAGGCCCCCTTTGGAGGGGGGGTAGGGGGGGCCATGCATTCAGGTACGCTTGGGTGTGCTGCTGTGCACCTGTGTTTTGAAGTGCCCTGAGACAGACAATGACTTTGGGAACAGCCACTGGGATGCTGTGATCACTGCACTTTAAAACCAGCCATGGCTGCTGCACCAGCCCTGTGAGGCTAACTTCCCTTTCTTGGGGTTCAGCTTCTGAGAGTGGAACACTCAGATTCCAATTAAAAAAACCAACAAAACCCAGACCCAAACCATAATAATCTAAGAAGACATTTCCCAAACTAAAAACAGCACAAGGTGGGGACCAGGGTGGCAAAGTCCCTCCCACTGTATGTGAAAATCAGGTTCATGACCTCCTGAGGAAGCTGAACATTCAGAGATGCAGCCCAGAGTCCTGAGGGAATGAGCTGATGTGGTTACCAAGCCACTCCCCATCCCTGTGCAGTCCTGGCAGGCAGGTGCAGTCCCTGGGGCCTGGAAGCAGGGACACATCACAGTCATTGCTAGGAAGGGCAGAAAGGAGGAGCCTGGGGACTCCTGACCTGGCAACCTCACCTCTGTGCCTGGAAGAGCATGGCGCAGATTCTCCTAGCAGCACTGCTGAGGCTCATGGAGGGCAGGAGGGGATTCAGGACAGCCAGCATGGCTTCAGTAGGGCCAAATCCTGCCTGGCTTAACCCAATGGCTTTCTATCATGAAGTGACTGTCAGTGGACAAGGGACACCCTATGGGTGTGATCCATCTGGACTGCTGCAAGGCCTTTGACACAGTCCCCACAGCCCCCTGCTGGGCAAGCCGGAGAGATGTGCATTTGCTGGGGGTGAGGAATTGGCTGGATGGTCACATCCAGAGGGTGGTGCTCAGTGGCTCCAAGTCCAGCTGGAGAGCAGTGGCA
>CM037641.1:5169498-5346078 GCA_015227895.2 Colaptes auratus | reverse complement strand
GATCTTGAAGGTCTCTTCCAACCTGTTGTATTGTATTATTATTGTATTATTATTGGTGTCCCTCAGGGGTTCATGCTGGGACCTCTGCTGTTTAATTCTTTCATCAGTGCTACAGCAGCAGGATCCAGGCACCATCAGCCAGTTCGCAGGTGGCACCAAGCTGGGTGGTGCTGTTGGTGGGCTAGAGGCACAGGATGGCCTCCAGAGGGACCTGGGCAGGCTGCAGAGGTGGTGCCCAGGTGAACCTCATGAGGTTCAGCAAGAGCAAGTGCAGGGTCCTGCACCTGGGCTGGAACAGTCCTCACTGTCAGTGAGACTGGGGGAGAAGGGGGTAGAAAGCAGCCCTGGAGGAAAAGGACCATGGCAGGAGGTTGGAGTGGGTGAGCTCCGAGGTCCCTGCCAACCTGAGCCATTCCAGGATGCTTTGATACACTTGGTTAATGCTGCTCAGTCTGAAGTGAGACTTGATCTGGTGATGGAGCTCCTTAGGGTACAGTGACAGTGCTCTGAAGTACACAGTAAAGTCAGGTGGGCAATGGTAAAGAGCTGGGAAAGCAAAGCCCAAGGATTTGAATAATCTCTGAGGCTGTCTCCAGGGCAGCAGGGGCAGCCAGGCAGCTGCAAGGGGAGCATGGCAGGAGGGAGCAGATTAGAGAGGACCTGGGGGCTCACAGACTTCAGAGAGAAAACAGAATGAACCAAAACTAAACCAACACAGCCAGATGTGTACAAATTTTCCACTCTCCCTTATCACTTATTAAACACAGTTTAAGGAAACAAAATCATTTCATTTAAGGGGGTGTTGGGACAGCTAACTTTAGCTCTTTGATCGTGGTGATGATAAATCCACTAGAGGCAGAAGGTTCTAGCTTTGAACTCTAACAGTGCAATCAGCATTTTGCCACTAAAGAGGAGGCCAACAACATCAAATGTCTGCTTATGAGGCATTTGCTGTGGGGGCAAAGTATGAAACCAGGAGCCCGAGCTGTAAAGAACCGCAGTTGTGACTGATGGGAATAGCAGAGGGGAAGGAAGAAACAAGCCGGAGAGAAAGCTACAACTTGTCTGAAGCACTCCATTAAACACACTGTTAATGTTTGCTAAGTAGCAGACAATCTAAATGAGGCTTACAAGGTCTTCAGTCTGTAGAGAGCAGCGAGGGGGCTGGAACAAAGGCTGCCTTTCACTGCTCTTATCAGCAGCTGAGCCCCACCAAGCTCCGCAGGATTAGTGGCAGACAGTGACGAAGCTCAGCAGAAATGTCCAGGCCGGGGGATGCCACAGAGTTCAGCCCCTCCACAGCAGCTCTCTCTGGCTTTCAGCAGAGCTGTGCCAAGGGATCTGCCGGGACTGCTTTTGGGGTCACCAGCTGATGACTGAAAGCGAGTGGGAAGTGGTAATGGGTACCCGGTTGTCAGTGGCTGAAAGAGTGCAGCAGCAGTACCAGAGGAGAAAGAGGAAACAGCTCAGAGGTAATGAGCAGATGGGGGGGGGGGCCACGGTCGTGGTGTGCCTTAAAATAAGAACAAGAAAACCCAGATTCCCTCCTCCAAAAAGTGGTTGAAGCAGTCCAGCACCTGGAGTCTGAGGAGATCTAATGCCCTGTGCTGTTAGCCATGAACTAACTGCCCATGCCTGGGCACATTATCATGCCAGAGGAAGCAATGCCATGCCAGCATGCTGCTTGCTGTGCAGCAGCTGAGCAGCTTGGCTGCTTCAGGAGAACCATTCTGGACATCCTTCCTTTCTCTTAACATTTACAGGGGCCTGTGGAGCAAATGAAAAAGTGCTAACAACAACTGACCTGCCAGGAAGCCTTCCAAAGCAGCACTGCTGTGGGCACTTGCTTACTGTGCCCGCAGAACCACAGCAGGGGGGGTGGGAAAGGACCTCTGGAGATCTCCAAGCCCCCTGCTCCAGCAGGGCTCCTGCTTGCCCAGGAGCACAATGGCCGGGGGGGTTGGAGCTCTCCACACCAGGAGCCTCCACAACCTCTCTGGGCAGCCTGCTCCAGGCTTCCAGCAGCCTCACACCAAAGTTTCTCCTTCAGTTTGGGTGGAACCTCCTGGGTTCCAGTCTGTGCCCATTGCCCCTTGTCCTGTCCCTGGGCACCACTGACAAGAATCTGGCCCCAGCCTCTTGCCCCCCACTCTTGCTGAGCATTGCTCAGATCCCCTGTGGGGCTGCTCAACAGCCCCAGGGCTCTCAGCCTCCTCCTCACAGAGATGCTGCAGTCTCTTAATCATCTTTGTGGCCCACTTTGTGTCTCAGTCATCCAAAGAAGATTAGCTTCAGGGATTAAAACCAGCAAGATTTGATCCTCCTTTCTGAGTGATTCCTTCAGCTCTAGGCTGCCAGTCTCTACAAATAACCCTAACAAGCCTTCTGGAGTCAGCTCCAGGAGAAGAGAGCCACCACAGTCAGTGGAGGAGTGTGAGTGGAGGAGGTGGCCTCTGGGCACCTCTGGTGCTGCTCTGCCATTGAGGACTTTCCAATCTGGTTTTGTCTTGTAGGAGAGTTCTGGATCCTGCACACACTCAGCAGGAATTCCAGCTCATGCTTTGGAGCAGGTCTGCATCTGGAGAGCAGCTCCCAAGGCAGCTCTGAAGCGGTTTTGAAGTGCTGCAGAACTTGTTGAGTGAGGGCCACATTGTTTCATCTCCACCCAAGGGGAGGGAAAATGAGTGCCATGGCTGGGAAGCAATTTCTGAGAGCCAGTCAAGAGCGTTGCTCTCACATTCCAGGGAAGTCACAGGATTTCCAGTCACATATTTGCATTACCTTCACCCCAACAGACACCGCAGCACCTCGCTGCCAGAGCTGTTGGCTCAGGACAGCTCTCACCTGGGAGCCCTTCCAGTGCCGGGCAGGGGTCGGCTGAAGGCAGAGGTGGTTTGCCCTGTGAAGCCCATCTGTCATGTGGCTGAGGAGGTGCTCCGGGCAGCCTGGGGTCCTTATGGCTCCTTTTGCCCCGGGTTTACTTTTCCACATGCACAGCTGCAAACCCAGAGCAGGGGAGGCACAGCCTGCCTGTGAATCACAGCACCACACAATGGGCTGGCTTGGCAGGGACCTCAAAGCTCATCCAGTGCCAAGACCCTCTCATGGGCAGGGACCCCTCCCACCAGCCCAGGCTGCTCAGGGCCTCATCCAGCCTGGCCCTGAACACCTCCAGGGAGGGGACAACCACAGCCTCCCTGGGCAGCCTGTGCCAGAGTCCCCCCAGCCTCACTGGCAGGAATTCTTCCTCATCTCCAGTCTCAGTCTGCCCTCCTCAAGCTTCAATCCATCCCCTCCCATCCTGTCACTGCAAGCCCTTGTCACAAGTCTATCCCCAGCTCACCTGTACAGGCACTGGAAGGCAGCTCTCAGGTCTCCCTGGAGCCCCCTCCTTGCTGAACAGCCCCAAGTCTCTCAGCCACTCCTCACTTTCTGTGCTTCTCCCAGCCCCCAGGCTAGACACTGGCAGCTCCTTCGAAAGGCAGTGGAGAGATCCCACTTTGGCCAGGCAGGGAAACCATCAGGGTAGCTGCAAAGCAGCTCTTCAGCTCCTAGAAATGTACCCCAAAAATGAAACTAAATACACTGAGGCCATGGCTCCAAAGCAGTCACAGAGGGTAACTCCTGGGAAGGCAGCAAGTGGAGCTAATTTTCCCATCCATAAATCATGCCATGAGCAGTGCAGGGATGTTAAATATGGAGCAGGGGCTCTTCAGAAATGTGTAAGAGGGAGATGTATTATTTATACTGCTCCAGGACTCTGCTGCCTTCCCTGCAGTAAAAAGCAGGATGAGATTGTTTCCTTTCTCAGAGAATATCAAACTGTGCTTGGAGCAGAGGGCTTGGAGCCTGTCTCTAACTGTGGGAGCAGCTCCCCAGGAGGGCTGCTGGGCAGGACACAGCACAGCCAGAGCCGAGGAGGTTTGTGCCACACTGTGCATGGCTCAGGCTGCTCTGCCTGCTCCTGTGTGCATTCAGTTCAGGAACCATCTCCAGTGATGTTTTCCAGCACACTCCTGGGAACTCATCCAATGGCTCCAGCTCTCTGCTTGACATGAAACCAATTATTGTCATCTCTCTGATGTCTGAGTGGGATTGTCGTGAGTGCCACCGCAGCCTGGGCCAAGGCAGTTGCTGCTGCCAGGCTCTCTCTCTCCTCTGCCAATTTATGATGCTTGCAGGAATATCCAGAGAGCCACATTAGCATTTTTGTGTCCCACAGCCAAAGGCTGAAGCAAAATGGAACAGGAGATAAATAATCAGCTGACTGACCTCAGTGCTCCCCGGTGCTGCTGGCACAGTGACCGCTGGCTGGTGCTCCACCTCTCCCTGCCCTCCTCCCCAGCTCCCTGCATGATTTGTTCCCACTCCCCTCTTTTCCCTGGTGCTGTGGATGGGGCCTCAGCTCTGCTAGAGGCCACAGCCACTCTGGAAAACTCTGGGAATGAGGGTGGAGGCAATCACAGAATCCCAGCCTTCTAGGAGTTGGCAGAAGAAGGCTTCTGCCTGACACTGACACAACTGCTGCTTGTTCTACAGCAGTGATCACAAGTGCCAGAGGGCAGGAGAACCTCTGCCATGGGGCCAGGCTGAGACATGGGGGTGGGTGTTCAGCCTGGAGAGGAGAAGGCTCCAGGGAGACCTCAGAGCTGCAGTTCACTATCTGCAGGAGACCTCCAGGCAGGCTGGGGAGGGAAGGGGCTGTGGGGATAGCACAGGGGCAATGGTTTGGAACTGGAGCAGGGCAGAGTTAGGTTGGACACCAGGAGGAAGTTCTGCACAGTGAGGCTGGGGAGAGACTGGCACAGGCTGCCCTGGGAGGTGGCTGAGGCTCCATCCCTGGAGACATTCAAGATCAGCCTGGCTGTGTCCCTGGGCAGCCTGCAGGGGCTTGGACAAGAGTCATAGAATGGGTTGGGCTGGAAGGGACCTTCAAGCTCATGCAGTTCCACCCCCCTGCCATGGGCAGGCACAGCTGCTACTAGCCAGGGTGCTCTAGGCCCCATTGATCCTGGCCTTGAAGATGACAGAGAGCTGTTCAGATGAGACTTGTCCATACAGCAAGGGCAGGAAATGGTTTACTGGTGTGACTCTGGGGAGGCAGGGCAAAAGCTGCACTGGGGGACCAGAGCAGGACTTGCAGCCCACACCTGGCTGGCAGCTTAACTTCTAAGCTGCTCTTGTCACCTGCTGGCTAAGCCACTGCCTGGCACAGCCACGCCAGTACAAAATCCCTCTCTGGTTTCAGTCAGAGAAAAGGGAAGAATGACTCTGCCCAGGGAATGCTGAGCAATCTTCTGTCTTTGGAATGGGCAGGACACAGGAATTTGGTTAGGATCTCAAATATCCTGAATTCTTCCCTGTTCTTTCCAAGGAGTTTTCTGGACTGGAAATTTATTGACTCTGCAGCCTGGAAATCAGCCTTGAGCTGACTCAGCCCCAGTGACTCAGTGGGAATGGGAATGTGTCAGTGTGTCACTGGGAGATCCACTCCTGCTGGCTCCTTCTGCCACATGCTTGCCAGGAATGCTCTTTCCTCAGGGCTGTGTGGAGTCTGCATGCAAGGTGCAACACAAATAGGTTCATTACCTTTCACTCCATGCAGGGTTCTGTGCACTACATGGCTCAGCTGTGGCCACTTTGGCTTTCGTCTCCTCATCCGGTTTGACTCCAAGCTTCCTCAGGCTGCTGCTGGTGATCCTCAGCTAAAAGGGCAGAAAACATGCACTGAAACAAGCATGATCCCGTGGCAGATCTTCACAGAGAGGAAACTACTATTTATTGAGTGTTGCTGGAGGGGGTAAGACAGCTTAAACAAAGGGAAGAGAAGACAAAGCCCAGGGGAAGCTCAGCCTGCAAAGCTAACTGAAGCATATTTGAAACCCCTGCAGAACTGAGATGGGAAGTGGAAGGATTGCTGCAGGATGTTCATCTCCCTGTGGCCCCAGGTCCCCTCCTCCAGTCAAAAGCCAGCAAGGCTGAGCAGGTAGTTGTGGACAGAGCATTACAGCAGTCCTGATTCCATATCAACTCCAGAAGCCACTACACACTTCAGTGCCAAAAGGCAGCTGGAACTAGAGCAGCCTCCAGCCAGGAGCAGGCAGAGGGTTTGCTGGGCTCTGCTTTGCTCCTTTGTTGTTTGTCTTTACAAGGGGAGGCAGAAACATCACCCAGGGAAATAAATATGGGCAGGGGACTCTGATCTCAGCAGTGCTCCTAATTGAATCCTCCTCTTCCTATCCAGTGAATCTCTCCACTGCTTTGTCTGCTCCAGGATGCAGTGCAATGATGTGAATTGATTAGAAAAGCATAACGGTGGGGGCAGAAGAGGCACAGCTCAGCAACTCAGCCCAAGGTCCTACTGCCAGGTCCTGAGCAGCTGCTGCAGGCTTGCAGCGGTGTACCCACTGCAGGCTGCCAGCTCCAGCACTCTGCTCAGCAGCTCAGAGCTCTGCAGACTCCTCTGAGCCTTTCCTTTGGTTTTCCTCCCCCAGTAAAGAGTCCTTACCCCTCTGAGCCTTCCCTAAGCTTTTAGCCCCGCAATTGCTCATACTACTCCCTTGTGGATCCTGGCCAGGGGATGTCATCTGTGCTTTCTCTGAAGTAGGAAGCGTTCAAGACCAGGCTGGATGAGCAGCCTGGGCTGGTGGGCGGTGTGCCCATGGCAGGGGGCTGGAACTGGATGAGCTTTAAGGTCCCTCCCAAGCCAACCCATCCTGTGATCCTATGAGCTAATGTTACAATGATACAGACAGGCTCAGACTCGATGTGTCCCTGGGCAGCCTGCTCCAGCTTGGAAGTGTCCGGGCTGACTGCAGGGGGCTTGGACAAGAGGACCCCGGGGGGTCCCCTGCAGCTGTGGGCACCCAAGGACTCTGTTGTCTGCCAGCTCCGTGTGCCATCCCCGGTGCGAGCAGGCAGGGTGATGGCTCCGACAGCCCTCCCAGGCTCTGCGGGAGAGCTGCTGCCCGGCAGATGGTTCCACAATGCCAAGAGGGAATCCCCTCCGTGCTTATTGGAAAACCACTGCAACAGCGCCACGGAAAGGCCAGCGGCAGGATTGCACCGGAGCGATCCCTGCGCCCCTCCCTCCGCGGCTTGCAGAGACCTCCTGCCCAAAGGCTACGGAAGGACCACAGCCTCTGCGCTCCACGGGTTGCGGCAGCCACAGAAGACCCTGCTGGGCTGTACACCCACCACCAGGAGCTGTGTGCCTGGCTGACCTTCTCCCGGTGTTCCTGCCCGGGCAGGGGGCTGGACTGGCAGAGCTCCAGAGGTGCCTTCCACCCCTCCAGGCAGCGAGTGCGCGATGCTGAGCTGCGGCGTGCCCGTGGCAGTGTTAGTGACAATGGCTCCCTGCACACCCGATCAGCAGCTGCTGCTCCTCCAGCAAGCCTTTGTCTCTGCAGGCTCTGGGCAGCATCCTCAGTGGTGTTCCTTCAAATGCTTCCTGCTTCCATCTCCCTGCTTGCTGCACGGAAGGGAAGGAGCTGGCAGCAGTCCCTGCCGCGGGGCTGCTCCTGCTCAGCCATCCCTTCCCCTGCTAAACTGGAAGGCAAGGGAAAATGTGCCTGGCACTGAAACTGTGGACTCAGAATTGTTGGGGTTGGAACAGAGCTCTAAGACCATTGAGTCCAGCCACCAATGTCCATTTCTAACAGCTAAAGAAGGAAAAAGCCACTCCAGCTTTCCTCCCAGCTTTCAGAGGGGACCTGAACTGGAGCTTAAGAACAGCTCGATGGAGCAGGTCACCTTGAGTGCAATCCCACAGCACCTGCAGGATGGCCAAGGGATCAGGCCCAGCCAGCAGGGGTTCAGGGAGGGCAGGTCCTGCCAGTGCTGCCCAGGTGACTGCCTGGTGGCTGTGGGGCAGGCTGTGGATGTGGTCTGCCTGGACTTCAGCAAGGCCTTTGACACCATCCCCCACAGCAAAGCTCCTGGCCAAGCTGGCAGCCCCTGGCTTGGGCAGCAGCACTCTGAGCTGGGTGAGGAACTGGCTGGAGGCTGAGCCCAGAGAGTGGTGGGGAATGGTGCCACAGCCAGCTGGCAGCCAGCACCAGAACAAGAGGGCACAGCCTCAAGCTGTGCCAGGGGAGGCTTAGGCTCAAGGTGAGGAGAAAGTTCTTCACAGGAAGAGTAATTGGCCCTTGGGATGTGCTGCCCAGGGAGGTGGTGGAGTCCCCATCCCTGGAGGTGTTTAGGAAGAGCCTGGGTGAGGCACTTGGTGCCATGGTTTAGTTGATCAGATGGTCCTGGGTGAGAGGTTGGACTGGATGAGCTCAAAGGTCTTTTCCAACCTGGTTAATTCTGTTCTATTCTATTCTATTCTATTCTATTCTATTCTATTCTATTCCATTCCATTCCATTCCATTCCATTCCACTCCGTACACAACCCAGGTGCCACCTGCACGTTTGCCTGGGGGCCAGAGCTGGCAATCTGGCTGCAGCAGGTTGTGTCCAGAGGCACCTGGAATCATGCAGTCCCAGAATGGGGTTGGAATGGGCCTTGATGGAAAGCAGCCCACCCTGCAGGCCCCTGGAGCTGGGAGGAGAAGAAGAAAGGCTGAGACACAGTCAGTGTGTGGTGGTGTCAGAGGTGGTGCAGGTGTTGCCAAGCCTAAATCACAGAATGCTGTGGGGTGGAAGGGACCTCAAAGCTCATCCAGTTCCAGCCCCTGCCATGGGCACAGACACCTCCCACTAGATCAGGTTGCTCAAGGCCTCATCCAAGCTGTTATTGGAAGTGTCCTCATGGGTGCTGCTAACCCTGAAGACACAAAAGCTCCTTTGCAGGTAGGCAGCTCATCACCTACCACACAATAAAGCACTTCCTCAGCTGCTCAGCACGGTGGGGGGGGTGAGGAGCCCTCCCCTGCCCCTGGGTTCCCTGTGCTGGGGACAGTCAGCTCAGAGACATTTTCTCTCTTCTCACACAAAAGAGAAATTGTAGAAACCACCAGATTTGTGTTTCTTCCCCCATCCCAACTGAATCACTCTGCTGGCTGTGATAAAGAAGCCTCTGTAGTAAGTTGGACAGAATTAGGTCAGAGCAGCACAGTCAGGCTCTGAGCCTGCTGGAGGTTTCAGCGGTGACCTTTGCTGTCCACACTGCTGCAGTTAATGATGCCCACTGAGCCCTCCCCACTTCTGCCCTTCACAGAGAGCTCCCAGCCCAGCTGCTTGCTAATGATGGCCTCCTGTCTGCTGCTGCCTTCCTGGGCATCCTTTTGAAGTCCATGTGGCATGGACCCCCTTGTCCCAGCCCACGACAGTGACCTTCAGAATTGCTTTCTGTGTAGATGCTACCCCTGGACAGCACTCAGCACCACAATCCTGAGCCTGTATGGCACAGGGGAGATGAATTCCCTTAGCCTGCACCTTGCTAGGCAATACCTGGTGCTAGAAATTGCAGGTGGTGTGATGCCACGCTGAGATTCCCTGCCCAGCATTCCCTTTCCAGGCAGGGACACTCCTGCCATTCACAGCTGCTCCTCTCCTGCTTGGAGGTTTAGTCTGTTCCAGCTTAGCAAACTCCTGAGCTAGCAAAAACACCAAGCCAAAGCTCCTGAGAGAAGCCAAGTAGGTTACTCTTCTCACTTCTGCACATCACCTGGTGCTTTGGTGTTACTGTGTGCAGGAAGCAGGAGCTGCACACAGCCCTGCTCTGCTGCCTTGCCTCCTGAGGACTCTGGCCCTCACGGGGCCACAAAGAGCCCTGAGAACCCCTGGCGCCCCAGGGTCTGTGCTGTGCTGGAGTCCCCAGTGCCAGAGCCCTGTGGCCGTGGCACCTGGGGCCATGGTTTGGTGGCCATGGTGGGGCCGGGTTGAGGGTTGGACTGGATGCTCTCAGAAGGCTTTTCCAGCCCAAACCATTCAGTGATTCTGTGGCAATTCCAGCTTCCCAGGAACAAAAAGCTCTGTTTTTAGCCTGAGCCTTCCCTGGCACGCAGGTTTCGAGCTCTCTCTGTAGCATTAGTCACAGCATTTGGGCTTCACCTCGGTGTCTGCTGGGAGCTCTGCTCTCTGCATGGCAAGGATGGCTTAGTGACGGGGGGGAGGGCAGGGATTACCCAGGCTGCTGGCAGAACTGACTCCACCCTGCAGTCAGAGGGGGAAGCAGAGGCCTTTGGGCAGCTGGCAACAACTTTAACTGGGATCCAGCCAGGAGAGCATTCTCAGTCCACCTCATCCTTCCTTTCCAGAAGTCCATCAGCTCTCTGCTGGGAGCCTCAGGGGTTTTCCCGAGAAGCCTCTGTCCCACTTCCTGCCTGGGACCTTCCTCTGGCAAGCAGCACCAGCTGCACTGGGAGGTTAGTTCTGGCTTGTTTTGATGCTGCAGATCTGGAGAATGAGATCATTGCTGGTGGCTGCCCAGCCACTGAAGAACTGCACCTCTCTTCAAGCAGCACCAGAGGAACACACTGTGTCCCTGCCAGCACAGCAGCCAGGCCAGAGCAGTGCCCGGGGTTGAATGGGGAAGGAAGGCTCAGCCACGCTGTGCTGTGTGGATGAGCCAGCACAGGCCAGCTTGCCTCTGGCCCAAACACTGCTGCAGCTGCCCCCTCGGTGTGCAACTCCTCTCCCCTCTGCACTCTGCCTCTCCATCTCTGCTGCACAGCCTTCCTCATCTGCTACACTCCCATGCTGTGAGAGCTCTGCTGATCTTATCACACCTCTGGGGAGTGTTCATTATCTTCCTAGGGCCCAGTTCTGGGAGAGGAATGTCAGAGGCCTTTGTCAGCAACATGGGCAGTGGATAGAGGCACCCTCAGCAGCTTTGCTGATGGCACCAAGCTGTGTGCTCTGCTGGGCGCTCCTGAGGGCAGGGATCCATCCAGAAGGAGCTTGACAGGCTTGAGAAGTGGGCCAGGGACAACTGCAGGAGGTTAAACAAGTCACAGGGCAAGGTCCTGCAGCTGGGTCAGGCCAGTCCCAGTCACACACCCAGGCTGGCTGCAGAGTGGGTTGGGAGCAGCCCTGGAGAAAGAGAGCTGGGGCTGTTGGTTGCTGAGCAGCTCAGCAGGCAGCTGGGGCTCTGCTCTGCCCAGACCTCACCTCCTACCCTGCCTCCAGCTCTGGGGTCCCCAGCAGGAGAAGGACTCAGAGCTGTGGAGAGAGGTCAGAGGAGGCCACAAGGATGCTCCCAGGGCTGGAGCAGCTCTGCTGGGAGCACAGGCTGAGGGAGCTGGGGCTGTGCAGCCTGCAGAGGAGAAGGCTCCAGGGGCACCTCAGAGCTGCTGCCAGCACCTGAAGGCAGCCTGCAGGAAGGCTGCAGAGAGACTTCTGCTGAGGGGGGCTGGAGCCAGGCCAAGGGGCAATGGTTTGGAGCTGAGGCAGAGCAGGGGCAGACTGGAGCTGAGGAAGAAGTTCTTCAGCAGGAGGCAGCTGAGCCTCTGGCCCAGGCTGCCCAGGGAGGCTGTGGCTGCCTCCTGCCTGGGGGTGCTGCAGGCCAGGCTGGCTGAGGCCCTGAGCAGCTGAGTCTGGCTGGGAGGTGTCCCTGGGCATGGTGGGGAGCTTGGAGCAGAGGGCTCTGAGGTCCCTTCCAGCCTGAGCCACTCTGGGATTCCATGATTGTGATATCATTTGTTGAGTCAAAGGTTAGTTTCTGCTCACCCTGGCTGCAGGGAAAAACATCTGAGGCTCACCCCAAAGTTTCTACAATATTTCTCTGCTCTTCATTGCTGTTTTTTTGGCTGGAGCTGGGAGAGCAGCAGAACAGCTTTTGTGTTCCACATCCTGACACAATGGAAATCAGCAGTGGGAGCTGAGCAGCAGCTGCAGCACGCAGCAAGAGGATTGTTGCAAATTTTGTAGCAGAGGAAGATGAGAGGGAAATGGTTTGCTCAGAGCTTAACATCCACTGATGGAATCAGAATCACAGAATGGTTTGGGGTGGAAAAGCCCTTTCACATCATGCAGTCCACCCATTCTCTAATTCTGCCAAGGCTGAGGCTCAGCCATGGTCCTTAGCACCACAGCTCTGCCTCTGGGAACACCTCCAGGGATGGGGATTCAGCCTCCTCCCTGGGCAGCCTGTGCCAGGCTTGGAGAACCTTTCCAGTTTAGGATCATAGAATCAGTCAGGGTTGGAAGGGACCACAAGGATCACCTAGTTCCAACCCCCCTGCCATGGGCAGGGACACCCCACACTAGATCAGGCTGGCCAGAGCCTCATCCAGCCTGGGCTTAAATACCTCCCCCGGTGCAATTTGAGATCCATTCCTCTCATGTTTCAAAGGAGAAGAGCCGAATCCCAGCTCGCTGCAGCCTGTTCCCAGCACCGGGGACGCCGCGGTGCGCGGCAGGGCTTCCCCTGCCCGAGCGCTGGGGCAGCAGCCCCCGGCCCTTGTGCAGCAGCGCCCCCTGGTGCCGCGGTGCAGCCTGCGCGTGGCTGTGCCGGCGGTGCCGGTGCCTGGCATTGCCTTTCGCTGGGTCCAGCAGCGCCCCCTGGTGCCGCGGTGCAGCCTGCGCGTGGATGTGCCGGCGGTGCCGGTGCCTGGCATTGCCTTTCGCTGGGTCCAGCAGCGCCCCCTGGTGCCGCGGTGCAGCCTGCGCGTGGCATTGCCTTTCGCTGGGGTCAGAGCCAGCGAGGCCGCAGGTGAACATCGCAGCTTCCACCAACCCGCTCCTGAGAGCCGCTCCTGCTGCCCGAGCCCTGCTTCTGCGTAGGCTTATGGCTGGACTTGTGCACGGGCTTGCACTGAGTCACAGAGCCAAGGAATGTTAGGGGTTGGAGGGGACCTTGAAAAACTCATCCAGTCCGACCCTTCTGCCAGAGCAGGACCACCTAGAGTAGGTCACACAGGAATGAATCCAGAGGGGGGCTGATTGTGTCCAGAGCAGGAGACTACACAATCTCTCCAGGAAGCCTGTTCAGTGTTCTGTCACCCTCAGTTTTGCCACGTGTTTGTGTGGAACCTCCTATGCTCCAGCTCGCACCCACTGAGCCTTGTCCTGTCACTGGGGATCACTGAGAAGGGCCTGGCTTCACCCTCCTGGCTTCACCCTCCTGGCTTCACTCTCCTGGCTTCACCCTCCTAGCTTCACCCTCCTGGCTGCACCCTCCTAGCACTCGCCCTTCACACCTTTGCAAACGTGAATGAGGTCGATCTCCCCCTGCACTCTCCCCTTCTGATCCTGGGAGAAGGCTGAGGGGAGACCGCACTGCTCTCTACAACTCCCTGATCACAGGCTGCAGTGAGGTGGGGCTGGGCTCTTCTCCCAAGGAACAAGTGATAGGAGAGGCGATGCCCTCAAGTGCAGCAGGGAAAGTTTGGATTGGACATGAGAAGCAGCTTGTTGACTGGAAGGGTTCTCAAGCCTGGCACAGGCTGCCCAGGGAGGAGGCTGAATCCCCATCCCTGGGGGGGTTTCCAAGCGGCAGAGCTGTGGTGCTGAGGGCCATGGTTTGTGCTCAGCCTTGGCAGGGTTAGAGAAGGGTTGGACTGCATGATCTGAAAGGGGTTTTTCTTCCCAACCCATCCTGAGGTATTTTCTGGTGTGACCAGCACATTTGGAAGCAACACCAGAGGAGTGGTGGCCCAGAGGAGGTGGGGCCTGTGAGGATGGGGTGGGCACTAGTCCTGGAGCCTGGCTACAGGCCTGAGTGGTCAGCTCTGGCTTGCTTTTCAGCCTGTCAGGCGTTTGCACTGGGAGCTCCATTTTGGGCTGGTTTATAGCTTCTCTGGTTCCTTGTCTTCCTTCTGAGACTCATTTCCCACCAGACTTCTTTATTCCCAGTCTAACACTGGTGCTGCTTGTCAGGCAAGCTGGGGTCATGTCCTCCTGAGCAAAACCAAGGGAGGGGGAGAAGCCCCCAGTGCTGCTGGGCACTGCTTGCTTGGCAGCCCCTGGCCTGAGGTCCAGCAGACAGGAACAGTCCCTCTCTTCTCCCTGCTTCTCTAATGAATGATGGATGGAGAAGGGAGAGGTGGAGGTGGATGTCTTGTAGGGGGCCTACAGGAAAGCTGGGGAGGGACTTTTGAGGGTGTCAGGGAGGGATAGGACTGGGGGGGATGGAGCAAAACTAGAAGTGGGGAGATTGAGATTGGCTGTGAGGAAGAAGTTGTTCCCCAGGAGGGTGGTGAGAGCCTGGCACAGGCTGCCCAGGGAGGTGGTGGCAGCCTCCTGCCTGGAGGTTTTAAGGCCAGACTGGATGTAGTTGTGAGCAACCTGCTGTGGTGTGAGGTGTCCCTGCCCATGGCAGGGGGTTGGAACTGGAGGATAATTCTAGGATGCTATGTCCATGAGCTTTGGAATCTGCTGGCAAGTGGAGCCACGCTCGGGAGAAGGCAAATGAGACAGCCAGGACGTCGAGCCCGGGGTGAGGGGTGGGACTGGCAGCAGCGTTTCGGCTCTACCACAGCCGCTGTGCCCCAGGAGCCGGCGGCAGCAAGGGAGAGGAGCAGCGGCTGCTGAAGGCCTGCAGAGGGAGAGCCTGCCCAGCTAACCCGAGCGGCTGCTGCGGCTCCGGAGCTCCACCCGCAGCTCCTGCGAGCTGCGCGGCACCGGCAGGCCAGGGCTGCAGAGGGGAGCTGCAAATACCGAGGCTGGGGGAGCAGCAGGAGTTCACCTGCAGCCAGTGGGGGGAGAGAATCTGAACTGGAAAAAGCACCCCAGGCCCTGCAGCTGTGGGAAGGGCTGGCAGAGAGCTCACAGCCACCCTGCAGACCCTTCCACTAGATCCACAGCCATCATCAGAAGGCAACATTGAATTCCCAGGCTGCATCTGTAGATCTTACTGAGGGCCAGCAATTCCTTAGGTGGCCCAAAGCAGCCTCCAGAGACATGGAGGAGCTGCTGTGGTGCCCCAGAGATGGGACCAGCCAGAGGAGAGCCCTTGGCAAAGCCAGAGATGGGTGGGGGTTGAGTTCGGGCAGTTCAGTTCCCCAGCGTGGGGCTGCAGCTACTGAATGGGTTAGAGCAGTGGCCCTGAGCCACCCTGGCCCTGAGCTGAGCACCAGTGAACAAGTGCCTCTTCTCCAGCACCCTGCTGCCGCTGACCTGCCTTGGCAGTGGCTGCCACTGCAGCAGCTGGAAGTGCACAAGTAGGAGGGGATCCTAAGGAGGGTTGGATGCCCATGGCACAGTGATAGATCCATAGAATGGGTTGGGTTGGAAGGGACCTTCAAGATCATCCAGCTCCAGCCCCCTGCCATGGGCAGGGACACCTCCCACCAGCTCAGGCTGCTCAGGGCCTCGTCCAGCCTGGCCTTGATCACCCCCAGGGAGGGGACATCCACAGCCTCCCTGGGCAGCCTGTGCCAGGCTCTCCCCACCCTCATTCTCAAGAGTTCCTTCCTCATCCCCAGTCTCAATCTCCTCTCTCCCAGCTCCAAGCCATTGTCCCTCATCCTGTCACTCCCAGCCCTTGTCCAAAGTCCCCCCCCAGCTCTGCTGTAGCTTCTTAAGGCACTGGAAGGCTGCTCTGAGGTCTCCCTGGAGCTTTCTCCATGCTGAACAGCCCCAACTCTCTCAGCCTGGCCCCACAGGAAAGGTTCTCCAGCCTCTGATCATCTTTGTGGCCTCCTCTGGACCTGCTCCAACAGCTCCAGGTCCTTCTTGTGCTGGGGGCCCCAGAGCTGGAAGCAGTGCTGCAGGTGAGGTCTGAGCAGAGCAGAGCAGAAGGGCAGAATCACCTTTCTCCACCTGCTGTCCACACTGCTCTTGCTGCTGCTGCTGAGCCCTTGCAGCCTGTCTGAGCTGTAGCCCAGGTCAGGCAAGCCCAGAGTACATGACATGCTGAAGGAGTTACCTGTGAATCCTGCTTTTGCTATGTTGGTAGTCAGAGATCAACATAATCTTAAGCAGCAGAACTAATAAACTGCAAGAAATGAAGAATGCTTTGGGGCTGTAATTTCCAGGTCTCTGTATGGAGCAATAGAGTCAGAGGCCAGGACTGGCAAGTGGTGACAGAGGGCTGTCTGGCCAGGTGACAGTGAACCAGGTGACAATGAACCAGGCTGAAGGTTGACTGCTTTGCACAATCTTTGTCCCAGTAGCAAGAGGGACTGGTGAGTCAGAGGATGCCAGGGGCTGGAAGGGACCTCAGGAGATCTTTGAGTCCCACCCCCCTGCCAGAGCAGGCCCATGGAATCCAGCACAGGGCCCACAGGAGCACAGCCAGATGGGGCTGAAGTGTTTGGGCTTAATACTGCTGAAGAAATGGCTGCAGTTCAGCTTGCAGGAGCAAGGCAGTGCTGTCACAGGCTCATGGAATGGGTTGGAAGGGGGATTCCAACCCCCTGCCATGGGCAGGGACCCCTCCCACCAGCCCAGCCTGCTCAAGGCCTCATCCAGCCTGGCCTGAAAGACCTCCAGGGAGAATGCAGCCACAGCCTCCCTGGGCAGCCTGTGCCAGTGTCTCAGCACCCTCACTGGCAAGAATTTCTTCCTCATCTCCAGTCTCAATCTGCCCTCTGCCAGCTCAAAGCCATCACCTCTTGTCCTGGCACTGCCAGCCCTTGTCAAAAGTCCCTCCCCAGCTCTCCTGGAGCCCCTGCAGGTACTGGACAGCCTCTCACTGAGGCTGCAGGAGCAGATCTGTCATCTGTCAGCAGCATTTCACTGACACAAGATGCATGAAGAGCCACAGCCCAGTGCCACCTCTGCTCTTGTGCCCTTGCCCACCCTTCCCCCGCTCAAGCACACACCTCGAGCACCTCTCTGCAAGTCCTCTCCAAGGCTGCCAAGCCCCAGCCTCATCAGCCCAGCAGTCCTGCTCTGCCCTGCTGGCCTCCAGCACTGCTGTGGTGAGCAGAGCAGTTTGTCCTCCTGGCACAGCTTCTGTGTGATGCAGCAGGATCAATTCAAGCAATGGAAACACTGATCCACCCATCCCCAATGGACAATAAACCCCTCAGAGCTGATGTGTGGAACGAGAGCAGAGGGCCAGTCCTTGACAGTGGCTGACAAAAGCCACTTGGGAAGCAGCAGCTGAGCAAGGAGAGCCTGTGGTGACTCCCCAGAGCAGCATCCTTCAGTACCCTGCAGCTGACCGACTTGCTGACAGGTGACATCTTTGTTCCACAGCACTTGAGGTGCTTTTCTTCCATGAACTTTCCCCTCTCCAGCGTCCTCAGGGAGTGTGCCACAGCCTTTTGCTTGGGAGGCTTCCTCAGTTTGCAGCTATTGCTTCCTTTTCTTGACTGTAAGCCTGAGGTGTTTATTGCTTTCTGACTGGAGAGTTGATGAATCAGGAAAGTGTGAAGCCAAAATACCTTGCAGCAGCAGAAGCACGGAATCCCAGAGCTGCAGAGAGTATTCCTGACTGAAGTGTCCACTGAGAGCCTGTGAACACAACTGGGCTGGACCAGCACCCCTCAGGAAAGAGCAGGCAGGGGCACTCCTGCACTGGCATTTCACAGCTGCCAGATGCTCTTTGGCATGGAATCACAGAATGGGTTGGAAGAGACCTTAAAGACCATCCAGCTCCAACCCCTGCCCTGGGCAGGGACACCTCCACCAGCCCAGGCTGCTCAAGGCCTCATCCAGCCTGGCCTGGAGCACCTCCAGGCAGGAGGCAGCCACAGCCTCCCTGGGCAGCCTGTGCCTGTCTCTCCCCACCCTCACTCTCAAGAATTTCTTCCTCATCTCCAGTCTCAATCTGCCCTCTTCCAGCTCCAAGCCATTGCCCCTTGTCCTGTCACTCCCAGCCCTTGTCAGAAGTCCCTCCCCAGCTTTCTTGTCTCTGAGTTCCTTTACAATCTTTCACTGTCTGTCTCATGTCTGTGTCCTGCTCCTTGTGCTTTGGCACTTGATGCTGTGTGGACATCAGCCTGAGCTGAGGGCTGTGCCTGACTCACACCAGGGTTTTATCTGATCTCCATTACACATCCAGCAGGAAGTCAGAAAGCCATTGATTTCCTGGTCCAGTTTATCTCCCAGTAACTCATAAGGATACAGCTGGCGTGGGGAGTAGCAGGAGTCCAACTGTCTGGCCAGAGCACCACTTGAGTCTGCTCCTGCTGCCTCTTGTCACAGGCAGGCAGCTGTCCCTCCCTGTGTCCCCTGGCCTCCTGTCCCCTGGCACCCAGCATGGCAGGGGTTGGAAGGGATGTCTGAAGATCATCCAGTCCAACCCCCTCAGCTGGGGCAGGGATGATCTTGGAGAGAGCTTCCTGGGCTGTGGGTTTTGCATCTGCTCCATGCTCTCTAAGAACACAGGGCCAGAGAGCAAGCATCTGGCTCTGCATCTGGCTGGATTTGCTGCTCAGCACACCAGCAGCACTTCTGGAGCCTGGGTGCCCAGTCTGGAAATCTAAACAAGTTGGTAAAAATAACCAGGGCAGACAGCCCTCAGTGCATTAGGTCTAATCCCCAGGAGAGCCTGGCCTGGCCTCATTTCACATTGGGAACTGGCAGAGGCAGCAGACAAGGAGAGAGTGGTGACAGATGCCAGTTGGCATCAGAGGAGGAAGCTTGGGTTTAGAGCCCACACTGAGAGTTAATAATGGCTACAAAAGAGGACACACAGCCCAAATTGTGTGCACTGCTGAAAAGGCTCCTTAGAAGCCAGGCTGGACAAGGGGAAGCTGGGGGTTTGTGTGCCACGGTGATGGCTGTGCTGAGCAGAAGCCTTCTGCCACTGCACAAGCAACAACTTCTTAAAGCTTCTTTCCAACTTTCTTACCTTAAAAAACATCAGCTAAGAAAATACAACATGAACTTTCTGAATGGCTTCTGGGTGCAACTTTTAAGTCCTTCAGACAGAAAACTGGATTGGAATTGGTCAGAGGCAGGATGAAAACTGCTTCACCTCCATCACTCAGTGTTGCTCTGGGGAGACTCTGGCACAGACTGCCCAGGGAGGCTGTGGCTGCCTCTTCCCTGGAGGCGTTCAGGGCCAGGCTGAATGAGGCCTTGAGCAACCTGGGCTAGCAGGAGGTGTCCCTGCCCACGGCAGGGGGTTGGAACTGGATGAGCTGGAAGGTGCCTTCCAAGCCAAGCCATTCCATGAAGCTGAGAGAAGGCTGAGAGCTGTGGGAACTGACTGGGAGGTGCTCAGTGTCAGTGCAGAGCTCCTGGGGTGGCTTTTCTCCTGGCTGATCAGAGTGGACAGGGCCAATGTCCAAGCTTTCATTCCTTACCTGGCCAAGGATGAGGTGCCTGTGGGGCAGACCCTCTGCTGCTCTGTCCCTGCCATGGGCTGCTGGTGTGGTGTGGGCAGGAGTCTGGTATGGGAGCTACCTGGAAATAGGCAGAGAGAGGCACAGTTAGC
Source organism: Colaptes auratus (assembly GCA_015227895.2). Classification (NCBI taxonomy): domain Eukaryota; kingdom Metazoa; phylum Chordata; class Aves; order Piciformes; family Picidae; genus Colaptes; species Colaptes auratus. The sequence continues at coordinate 5,326,859 of CM037641.1, read as the reverse complement.
AGCTGGAGCTGAGATGGGACATTCCTGAAAGGCAGGAATGCATTTGGTACCTGTGGATATCAAATGTCAAAGATGCTTCCATAACATGCAAAAGCCCAAGGCCCATGAGGGGGGAAAGCTGAAGCTGGCACTTCAGGACATAGCTTAGTGGTCACAGTAGTTGGGTTGTGGTTGGACTTGATGATATTAAAGGTCTTTTGCAACCTTAATGAGTCTGTGAAGCTCCTGGTTTGGTTTCTGAATGGTCTTCAGACTGACCATGGAGAGAAGGGAAGAGTCTGTGTGAAATGGAGACGTTGGTCCCTAGCTGTGCTGTGCTGTGCTCTGCTCAGGGGGCCAGCCCTGCAGAAACTGAGGCTGCCCAGCCCAGTGAGGCCTCCTAGCAGAGCTCAGAGAGAAAAGAGATCAGAAGAAAGCCAAACCCTTTCCAAATGCAGGCTGCAACACAACAGCCTCTCTGCTCTGTCTTTCACTGCTCCACACTCCAGCAGGTTTCATCCAGGGCCTTACTGTTTCTCCATGCACTTGCAGCACACTCATCTCCCAGACTTCCCACAGCAGGGCAGCTTCTTCTCTTCCTGCTTTGGTTCTGCCTGGCCTGATCTCCTAATTCCTTTCCTGACATATTACACTGAGGTGGGAAAGGCTGGAGGTGAGGTCTGGGAAGGCACAGCAGCACAGCTCGCTGGTAGTCCCTGCAGCAGAGTGCTTCTGGCAAGTCCCTGGCTCAGGCAGATCGAATGCTTTTCACTAATGTGGCAGAGCTTCAGCTCTCTTCATGACTTGAGTGAAAACCCTGGCTGGGGCATTTCTCTCCTGGGAAACTGGATCTAGAGACAAGCCTTTACTCAACAGAGGTTGCTTGGTGCAATCCAGGTTGTCACTTTGGTCTGGAAAACTTCTGACAACAATACAGGGCTTGGCTCAGGTCAGCTGGGCTCCACCCTACCAGCTCCTACCTGTTAAAACCATTTCTTTGTACTGCCCTGCAGCTGTGTCCAGCAAAGGGACAGAGCCCTGTGAAAGGACTCATGGGATCAGTCACAATCACAGAATGGTTTGGCTCTCAGCACCCCCCTGCTGAAGAACTCCTTCCTCAGCTCCACTCTGCCCCTGCTCTGCCTCAGCTCCAAACCATTCCCCCTTGGCCTGGCTCCAGCCCCCCTCAGCAGAAGTCTCTCTGCAGCCTTCCTGCAGGCTGCCTTCAGGTGCTGGCAGCAGCTCTGAGGTGCCCCTGGAGCCTTCTCCTCTGCAGGCTGCACACTGCTCTGGCTGCAGCCCAGCACACAGGTGCCTGAGGGCTGGATGAATTTCAGGGGCTGCTTCCACAGGATCATTGAATCATTTCAGATCACCCAGGCCAACCATTCTCTAAGTCTACCAAGGCTGGGGCTAAGCCATGGCCCTGTTTGCAGTTTCTGAGGAACACCCACAGGATGTGAAACCTCGCTGTAAATCCTGGAAGGTGCTGAAGAAATCCCTTGGTTCTCGTGGAATGTGCAAGTGAACAACTGCCCCAAAATAGGAACACAACCAATAGAACTCAGGGGTGTGAGAGGACTTCTCAGTGTCACTGGGAGACAAAGCCACACGTTGATAATTAACTGGAAAAAGCTATCATGGATGGCTGAGTGATCAGTGGTAAACACTGCCAGGAAAGGGCATCTCTGCCTCCAAGGAGCAAGGGACAGGACAAGAGGAGCTGGCCTCAAGTTGCACCAGGGGAGGTTCAGGTTGGATCTGAGCAGAAACTTGTGGAATGAAAGCGTTCTGAAAGCCTGGAGCAGGCTGGCTGCCCAGGGAGGTGGCTGGATCCCCATCCCTGGAGGTGTTTCCAAGAGGCAGAGCTGCGGTGCTGAGGGCCATGGCTCAGCCCCAGCCTGGGCAGAGTCAGAGCATGGTTGAAGTGGATACTCTCAGAGGGTTTTGCCACCCCAAACCATTCTGTGATTCTCTGGTTCTGTGATTCTCTGACCTGCTTCTGTCTCTTACTCTTTTGCTGTCCCCTGGCCATCTGTGATGATTCAAGCATGCAACATCTACCCAGCCGTGGTTTGTAGCCGTACCAGAAGTAAGGAGCTTGGGGTAATGCACACTTCTAAAAGCCTTTTCACACACACAGTATCACACCACCAGAGCTTTTCATGTCTAGGAGACTAACATGGATTCAGAGAGTCATAGAGTGAGTTGGGTTAGAAGGGAACTTGAAGATCATCCAGTTCCAACCCCTGCCATGGGCAGGGACATCTCCACCAGCCCAGGCTGCTCAAGGCCTCATCCAGCCTGGCCTGGAACACCTCCAAGTAGGAGACAGCCACAGCCTCCCTGGGCAGCCTGTGCCAGAGTCTCCCCACCCTCACTGACAAGAATTTCCTCCTCATCTCCAGTCTCAGTCTCCCCTCTGCCAGCTCAAAGCCATTGTCCCTTGTCCTGGCACTGCAAGCCCTTGTCCAAAGTCCCTTCCTGGCTTGCTTGTGGGCCCCTTGCAGTCCTACCCGAGCAGCTCTGCTCATGTGCACACGTGCCTGCACTGGATGGGGTGAGGATCTGTGTGCATGCAGGCAGGCCCTGCTCCTGCAGAGGCAGACACTGGAGTGGGAGTGGGGAGGCCCTGGCAGCACTAATCACGTTTATGTAACATCTGTTGCCTGAGTACCTCCCAGCACTCTGCCAATGTTAACTACCCAGAAGCCTGCCCATGCTCTTTTTGAAGTCAGTGGCAGCCTTCCAGTTGTCCTCAAAGGGAGCAGGCACAGGCTCTGAGCCTCATAATAACCCAAAAGTAGGTTAAGGATCTGTGTGTTCGCTGCAGAGGGGAGGAACAGAACCCAAAAGGCTTTTCTCTAGCTGCCTGCCCCTGGAAGGGAAAGGGACAGAATGTAGCGGTGGGGCCAGGAGCCCAAGCGGAAAGGAGCTGCTCACAGAGGCTTCAGCTGCTGCTGCCTCACAAAGTGACCTTTCCTCATTCCAAAGCCAACCACTGCAGGCAGAGCTGGGCTGCCCAGGCTGCTCCTCTCCAGTGGCAGCAGCAGCCCTGCCAAGAGCTGCCCCTTGGAGGGCCTTTTTCTTTCTCACTCAGGCTTTCTCACAGAGGTGTGGGCCACTTCCAGAGGTCTGCTTGCTTTGCCTCTACGGTTTCTGTGCCCTGGTTTCCAAATCCATGCTCTTGGTTTCTTGAGCCATGGTCAGTAACCTTACAAGGAGCAGGAGTCAGTAGGGATTTGCACTTCCCAGCACTTCCCTGGCCACCCTCCTCAGCACTGGCTCCCGCCTCAGCCAGGGGCTCTGGCATCTCGGTGGTACTCAGACCCTCACAGCCAGCCACTGAGGCCTCCTTTGTCCCCTGGACCTCCACAGAGAGGAGCACATGGAGGCATGAAGGCCATGACTGCCAGAGGCTGCAGGCTTCACTGCCCCTTGAGCAAAGAGAGAGCATTCAGTTACACAGCACCACATCACCAGGACCCGGCACAGAGGTGTCCAGAGGCCGTTATCAGAGCCAGGAGGGCAGGGTGAGCTTCACAGCCCGCTGCAGCCTTGTCCCCAGCCAACAGGCCCAGGGGCGGACTGGAAAGGAAGGCCCCAGAAGAGCCTGTGGGCCTTTTCCTCTGCTCTGCCTGCACCTGGGGAGACTGGAGGAAGTTTTGGTGAGCTGTGCCCACTTCCAGGCAGCTGCCCATCCGGCACCCCCATGACATGGGGCGCTGCAGTGCCCTCGTGCTCTCAGCCTCACCTTGCTGTTCCAGGTGGCCTGGGGAGGAGAAGGGCTGCACCTCGGCAGGACCAACACAGATGAGACTTTCTGGACCTGCCAGAAAACTCCCTCCCAGCACCTTGTCCCTGCTCAGCTGTGCAGGATAGTGATGCTCACCAGTATCAAGCACCATATTGTGGTGCATCTGCAGGAGGGGTGGAGATGGACATTTCTGGTGGGTATGGACAGGACCTCACCAGGCACAGCAGCCCTATACACACACTGACTGCATCAGCTCCAGAGGTGCACCACTGTTACTGATCTCTGCAGCAAGAGCCCTCCCAGCTTACAGAACCATGGAATTGTTTGGCTTGGAAAAGCCCTTTGAGATCACCCAGTCCAACCAGCAACCCAGACCCCCATGGCCACCAAACCCTGGCCCCAGCCTGCCATGGCCACAGGGCTCTGGAACCCCTCCAGCCATGGGGACTCCACCACCTCCCTGGGCAGCCTCTGCCAGGCCCTGACCACTCCTGCACCAAAGACATTTTCCCTCCTCTCCAACCTAGCCCTCCCCTGGCACATTTCAGGCTGTTTCCTCTCCTTCTATCACCTGAGACTAGGGAGCAGAGCCCAGCCCCAGCTCCCTGCAGCCTCCTCTCAGGGAGCTGCAGAGAGCAAGGAGGTCTCCCTCAGCCTCCTCTTCTCCAGCCTGAACACCCCCAGGGTCCTCAGCTGCTCCTCCCCAGCCCTCTTCTGCAGACCCTTCCCCAGCTTCCTTGCCCTTCTCTGGAGCTGCTCCAGAGACCTTCTGCCCAGGTTTGCTGCACACCCCCCAGTTTGCATTTTGCTCACCACACATCTGTGCTGACTTTCCCCCCCCAGCAGCATGAGGCTGGAGCCAGGGAAATGAAAGCCAGCAGAGATAAATCCTGTTTGTTGTTGCTGGGATACAGGCAGATAACAGCAATCAATAGCAGAGGCAGGGTGACTCACACTTTTATTAGCAGACTCAGTTTCCATCAGCTGGGTCTTCATAAGGAGATGTTTTAATTGAAGCACTGAGCCTCATGTATCCCTGGCTGTTTACCTCCTGAAACCTCAGGTTTGGGAGTTCACCAGCACCTGCCATCACTCCTGGCAAGCAGCAGAACAGGGGCAAAAGTTCCAGAGAGTCAAGGAATGGTTGGGGTTGGAAGGGTCCTCTGGAGATCATCTACTCCAACCCTCCAGCTACAGCAGACTCACCCAGAACAAGCTGCCCAGGAACATGTCCAGGTAGGTTTGGCAAGTCTCTAGAGAAAGAGACTCCACAACCTCCCTGGGCAGGCTGTGACCCTCTGTGTCTCCTGCTGGGGTGCTGCTCTGGAAAATCAGAATTTCTCCAGAGCCTCAAAATGAAGCCTCAGGGCTTCTGCTGCTCCTGATGGTGCAGGGCTGGACTGATCACAGGAGAAAACACATTGCCAAAGGGAGGTGCTGCAGCTGAAGCCTCACCTGCCTGAAGCAGAGCTCTCCCCAGCGGGAGGTGATGGTGAGAGGGCTGCTGACACAGCAGGGGCCAAGGCAGTGCAGAGCCAGGCTGGGCAATGCTGTGCAGCACACCGGGGCTGGAGGTGGATGGCTCCCAGCACTCACTCTGCACAATGTCACTGGAGTGCAGGAGGCCCCAAAGCAGACATGAAAGGAGCACACTGGCAGCTTCTGGAAAGCCTGCTGCCTGTCCCAGGACTGTGCCAAGCTGTCACTGGGCATTTGTCAGCGGAAGCTGCACCAATGTCACTCAGAGTCTGTCTCCCCAGGGCCTCTCAGGAGAGATCTGATCACAGCCCGCGGTGCCAGCCCTGCACTGTGGGACTCCACAACGAACACAGCAGCACGGAATCAATAAGGCTGGAAAAGACCTCAGAGCTCATCAAGGCCAACCTCTCACCCAACACCTCCTGACTACTAAACCAGGGCTCCAAGTGCCACAGCCAATCCCCTCTTGAACACCTCCAGGGACAGGGACTCCACCACCTCCCTGGGCAGCACAGCCCAAGGGCCAATGACTCTCTCTTGGAAGAACTTTCTCCTCACCTCCAGCCTGAACTTCCCCTGGCACAGCTTGAGACTGTGTCCTCTTGTTCTGGTGCTGGGTGCCTGGGAGAAGAGACCAACCCCCATCTACACAACAACTTCTGACTCGACAGGACAGCCCTGAGCTGACAGCTTCATCTGCTCCCTGAAGCTCTTGTCTGGGGCCTGCTCCACAGACAGAACTTTGCTTTCTAATCAGCTCCTGCAAAACCAGCTTCATCCTCAGGGTGCTCACAGGAGGTTGAGCAGCTGGTGGGTCAGGAGGCAAGGTGCTGCAGAACAGAGGGAAGAACACAAAGCTGGGGAAGGGCTTTTGACAAGGGCTTGCAGTGCCAGGGTGAGGGACAATGGCTTGGAGCTGGCAGAGGGCAGATTGAGACTGGAGATGAGGAAGAAATTCTTCCCAGTGAGGCTGGGGAGACATTAGAGCAGGCTGCCCAGGGAGGCTGTGGCTGCCCCCTCCCTGGAGGTGTTCCAGGCCAGGCTGGATGAGGCCCTGAGCAGCCTGGGCTGGTGGGAGGTGTCCCTGCCCACGGCAGGGGGATGGAGCTGGCTGACCTTTCAGGTCCCTTCCAAGCCAACCCATTCTGTGCCTGTGTGATGCTATGCAAGAACTTGGAGGTGATTGCTGCTGTTCTACAGCACAGAGCTGTGGAGATTTTCCCCAACACTTCACACAAGAAACCACTGAGGTGCCCTGTGGTGGCAGAGCAGCCAGGCTGCCTCAGCATCCTGGGGACCAATGCTGCTCAGCTCAGAGAGCATCCATGGCTGCAGCAAACCCATCCACAAAGGTTTCTGCTGGGACAAAGACTCTTTTGCTTGAAGTGGTTCATCTTTCACTGCTCTCAGGAAGATGTGGCTCAAATCCCAGCTGGCCTGCAGTGCTTCCCTTTGCTATTTGTCAGGTTCAGAGTCTTTAATGTTTTGGCAAACTCTTTCCAGCAACTCTTCTCAGTTTCCCACACCACAGCTTCGTGGCTGCAGCTGAAAGCAGCTTGTTCCTAGGTTAAGGACTGACCTGCAGTGCATTTTATTCAGAACAGTTTGGCATCAATGCATCAACAGCTCCAGAAAGGGCCACCCAGAAACTGCCTGCCTCACAACATGGACTCTTAACAAACACTAGAACAAATCATTGCAGTTTTGGAGTCCTGCTGGAGGATGGTAATGGTGGAAGGTGTTAAACCCCTCCTGAGCTGAGTGAGGCACTCACTGGAGTCTGCTGAGCTCAGGATTTACCTGTGCAGCCAGATGGAGCTGGCCACTGGCTGGTGACAGGATGTGATTTATGCAGGGTAGCTCTGCAACTCTTGGCTTGTTTTTCAGCCACACTTTAGCTTTGATTTGTGGCTGTGCATAGAAAGCAGAATGAATAAACCATTCCAAGTGCTAGGTTCTCCTCTTCAGAACAGCAGAGCTCAGCAGCAGCTGTCTGACACCCTGGCTAGCTGATGGTCACTTGAAAATGGCTTCAGAAGGACTGAATGGCTGAAATCAGCCAGAAAGTGCAGCCTCCCACAGACTGATTCATAGGGTGGGGTGGGGTGGAAGGGACATTAAAGCTCAGCCAGTGCCAACCCCCTGCCATGGGCAGGGACACCTCCCACCAGCCCAGGCTGCTCAGGGCCTCATCCAGCCTGGCCTGGAACACCTCCAGGGAGGGGGCAGCCACAGCCTCCCTGGGCAGCCTGTGCCAGTGTCTCCCCAGCCTCACTGGAAGGAATTTCTTCCTCATCTCCACTCTCAGTCTCCCCTCCTCCAGCTCAAAGCCATTGTCTCTCATCCTGTCACTCCCAGCCCTTGTCAAATGCCCCTCCCCAGCTCTCCTGTAGCTCTCTGCGGGTACTGGAAGGCAGCTCTGAGGTCTGCCTACAGCCTTTTCTTCTCCAGGCTGAACCCCCCCAGCTCTCCCAGCCTGTCCTCACAGCAGAGTTGCTCCAGCCCTTGGAACAGCTTCGTGGCCCTCATTAATTTAATGCCAGCATCCAGCTTTGTTCATGTGATCTCCATTCCTTCTGCTAGGAATCCATGAACATTGCCTGGAAAAGGAGAAGCCAGCAGGGCAGGACAAGGGGAGCTGAATTCTGGGCTGTCAACCCAGCCCAGGACACCGAGGGACTGCTTGCAACCTGGAATCATGCAGGAAAACATCTGTAGCACACAGCAAAGTGAGAGCAAAGGCACTTCCCTGAGTGGCATTGTGCCAGAGCACAGCACTTCTCCAGGGCACTGGGAGTAAGAGAAGAAACCACCACAGAGATGAGTGCAAGTGCTGGAAAGAGCTGCTGGGGCAGCTCCCAGTGCTGGACCCCTGGTGGGAATGGGGCTCTAAAGTAAATGTTGAAGTGAAGAAGCACAGGAAAGGAAGAGAGCAAATGCAAGTCTGGGGGGGATCAAGGTAGCCAGGGGGGGATTCCAGTGGCATCAGAGCAAACATGGAGTGTCTGAGGAGGATTTCCAGTGGGAGTCCCAAGGGCAAGCAAGGCAGCAGTGCTTAGAGTGCTATGAGGACAGACTGAAGGAGTGGGGGCTGTGCAGTCTGGAGAAGAGAAGGCTCCCAGGTGACCTCATTGTGGCCTTCCAGGATCTGAAGGGGGCTACAGGAAGGCTGGGGAGGGACTGCTCAGGATCTCAGGCAGTGATAGGACTAGGGGGAATGGAATGAAGCTGGAGGTGGGGAGATTCAGGCTGGAGGAGGAAGTTCTTCCCCATGAGAGTGGTGAAGCCCTGGAATGGGTTGTGCAGGGAGGTGGTTGAGGCCCTGTCCCTGGAGGTGTTTAAGCCCAGGCTGGATGAGGCTGTGGCCAGCCTGCTCTAGTGTGGGGTGTCCCTGCCCATGGCAGGGGGGTTGGAACTGGATGATCCTTGTGGTCCCTTCCAACCCTGACTGAATCTATGAAACTATGGAATGGATTTGTTGGGTGTAGAAAATGGAAAGCATGAGGTGGTTGTCAGCCAGCCAGAGACTGGCCTCGCTGGGGGACACCTGGCTCAGCCTTCCTCTCAGGCCTTCCTCTGCAGATTTCCCATCTCCAGGCAGATGCAGGTCTAAGGTGAAGAGATGCTGAGCCCAACCTGCTCACTGACACACCCAGTGCCACTTGGCCCTCTCTGCAATCTGCCAACCATGAAAAAGACCTGAGGTGAGGAAAGCAAGAGCAGCTCAAGCTTTCTGCCTTGTGCTTGCAGTGTCCCACCCTAGCAAACCCTTCCAGGCTGCACAGCCCTTGCCCCTTGTCCCACACAGCCACTCCCCAGTGCCTTCCCCTGGGCTTGGTTACACAGTGAGTCAGTGGCTTAGCAAAGCACCTTCCCATCTGGCACTTCACACAGAGATTGGCCTTGTGCTGAGGGCTGAGGTTTAGGGAGGTGCTGAGTCCCCACCCCTGGAGGTATTCAATGAACATGTGGACGTGGCACTTGGGGACATGGTTTGATAGCCACGGTGGCCTTAGCTTGAGGGTTGACTTCAGGATCTTGCAGCTTTCTCCCTGCTAAACTGACAAAGCTGTGTCAGGCCTCAGTGGCTGGCCTGATTTCATGGCATTTCCCTCCTTCTGCTGGCCAACCTTAGAGCCAGAACCAGCCCTGCTGGTTTGTTTGTGTGGAACCATCATGCTGGAGACCCTGCCAGTCCTCTTCCATAGAGCACAGTTTAAGGAAGAGATCCTCAAGGAAGCAGGTGGCTGAGAAACACAAGCCCAGCCTTCATCTTCTTCCCCAAACACACAAGCACCCCTCTGCTCCTGGGGAGAACAGGGACAGCCTTTGCAGTTGTGCTGGACACACGGCAGGGTGGCCACAAACAGACCACTGGAGCCTAGCCTGGAAGGAAGGAGAAGTGGTTGAGTTTCTACTGAGGCCCACAGAGCTGATGGTGCAGACCCAAGAGAGGTGCCTGAACCCCTGAAGATCAGCTGTAGAACCTCTCAGCAAGGGAGAAGCTGAAGCTCAAGTGTGGGATGCCTCCAGGGACATGCTCTGCCCCACAAGGAGATGGGGGGGGAAGTAAAGGACACCAAAACAAGATTCAAAGAGGGAAAAGACCCAAATCCAGAGCTGGTATAAGCACAGCTAGGAATGAACTGCAGGAGAAGGAGTAATTCCCTGAGCCCCATGTCTGGCACTGCCCAAACCAGGGGATCAGCCCAGACCACTCTAGAAGTCACAAAGTGCAAGTGAGCTACTAAACAAAGGCTCCGAAGAAGAGTGGGGAGAACTCACTAAGGGCTCAGGAAAAGGGAGGGGAGAACCTCCTAAAGACTCAGGAAAAGGGTGGGGAGAACCTAGCAAAGGTTCAGTGAAAGGGTGGAGAGAAGCTGCTACAGGCTGAGTAGGAGGGTGGGGAGAAGCAGCTTCATGCTGCTTGCCCCTTGTCTGGTGGCACTGTGGCACAAACACAAGGTGGAATCTCTGGGATCTGGCAGTTCAATGCAGCTCTTCAGGCAGACAGAACTCCACCTGTGCATGGCTGGGTCCCAGGGCTTCCCAGCAGGATCCTTGAATTAACAGATTTCAGCAGAAACTGACGAGGCTCGTAGTGACCTTTGCATTCAGAGGTCTCTTTACACCTGGGAACTCCAATCTGGAGGATGTCTGTTAGCAGCTTAGGATGGAGTGTGGAAAGGAAGTGCTGAAGGCTGCCCTGCAAGCATTTCCCTGTGAGAGGGATTTCCCTCCTGAGATGCACAGGTCCTGTATCCTTAAGAGTCACACAATGGGTTGGCTTGGAAGGCTCATCCAGCTCCAGCCCCCTGCCATGGGCAGGGACACCTCCCACCAGCCCAGGCTGCTCAAGGCCCCATCCAGCCTGGCCCTGAACCCTTCCAGTGAGGGGGCATCCACAGCCTCCCTGGGCAGCCTGCTCCAGTGTCTCCCCAGCCTCATGGTGCAGACTTTCTTCCCCCCTTCAGTCTGAAGCCATTGCCTCTTCTGTCACTACAGGCCTTGCTAACAAGTTCCTCTCCAGTTTTCCTGTAGGCCCCCTTTAAGAACTGGAGGGCTGCTATAAGGTCTCCCTGGAGCCTTCAACTCCTGCCCAGCAGTGCACTGCCATGCTTCAGCAAGCTCCTGATGATCTCATGCTCCATTTGTAAATCACAGAATGGTTTTGGTAGGCAAAGCCCTTTAAGCTCACCCACTCCAACCATTCTCTAACCCTGCCAAGGCTGGGGCTAACTCATGTTCCTCAGCACCACATCTCTGCCTCCTTGAAAGACCTCTGGGGATGGGGATTCAGCCACCTCCCTGGGCAGCCTGTGCCAGGCTCTGAGAACCCTTCCAGTCATAGAATCATAGAATGGTTTGGGTTGGAAGTGACCTCAAAAGGTCATCCAGCCCAACCCCTTCTACAGTCAGCAGGGACATCCTCCACTAGATCAGGTTGCCCAGGGCCTTGTCCAGCCTCACTTTGAATAACTCCAGGGATGGGGCTCCAACCACCTCCCTGGGCAACGTCTTCCAGTGTTCCACTTCCTCATGGTAAAGAAATTGTCAGCAAGATTCTTCTCATGTCCAGCCTGACCCCCCTGGCACATTCCAGGACATTTCCTCTCTTTCTATCACCTGAGACTAGAGAGCAGAGCCCCGCCTGGCTCCAGCCTCCTCTCAGGGAGCTGCAGAGAGCAAGGAGGTCTCCCTCAGCCTCCTCTCCTCCACACTGAACACCCCCAGGGCCCTCAGCTGCTCCTCCCCAACCCTCTTCTCCAGACCCTTCCCCAGCTTGGTTGCCCTTCCCTGGATGTGCTCCAGCCTCTCAAGGTCTGTACCTGAGTTGGAAGCAGCAAATGAACACAGGTTATGACTGAGGGCTGCCCCTGGAGCAACCTGCAACTGAGCAGGATCTGTCTAAAGCTACTGCTCTGAGTGGTGGAACACATCAAGGTAATAACAGATGAAAAACTGTTGGCAGTGGCTGAGGGCAACTTCCTGCAGAAGCAGACTGGGATGTGGGCAACATCAATCCTGCCTAGGGAAAGACAGAAGAATGACAAACCTGTCACCAAGCTGGGGCAGTACTGCAGCAGTCACACAAACGGCAGACTCCTCCTGCTGAAGAGGAGATGAGGACAGCATCATTGCTCGGGGCTTGGTTTGCAAGCACACCCCATAGCTAGAGGAGATAATTCAAGAGGGGAAGCAATCATCTCTGTGCCTCCCAGAGCCGAGTTCGGAGGTTTCTGCTCCAATTCCTGTGATTGTGCTGCAAGGGAAGTGGCCCTGCTCGCCGGGCCCAGCCGTGCCGCCGGCGCTTCCGGGGGAGGGCAGCCCCGGGAGCAGCGGGCACAGGGCCGGGGCTGGCAGCTCCGCTGCAGGGACAGGGCCCCCCCTCGGCCCCAGGGCTCCCCTCGGCCCCAGGGCTCCCCTGCAGGAGCCTGAAGCTGGGGGTTCTGCAGTGGCACAACTCTCTGCCAGAGATGAGTGTGGTTGGGAAGAGGTGCAGCAATGTCACAGTGCCAGGGGATTGGAGCAGTGGTTCTGCACCTGGGCCACACCAACCCCGGGAAGGCTGCAGGCTTGGGGCAGAGTGGCAGGAAACTGCCCAGCAGAGAAGGACCTGGGGGTGCTGGTGGGCAGCAGCTGGAGATGAGCCAGGGGGTGCCCAGGTGGCCAAGAAGGGCAGCAGCAGCCTGGCCTGGAGCAGCAGTGGTGTGGGCAGCAGGAGCAGGGCAGGGATTGTGCCCCTGGGTTCAGCACTGGGGAGGCCACAGCTTGAGCCCTGGGCTCAGTTTTGGGGCCTTCACTCCAAGAACAACATTGAGGAGCTGGAGCAGGTCCAGGGAAAGACAACAAAGCTGGGGAAGAGTCTGGAGAATAGGGCTGGAGAGGGGCAGCTGAGGGAGCTGGGGGTGTTCAGTGTGGGGAAGAGGAGGCTGAGGGAGACCTCATTGCCCTCTGCAGCTCCCTGAGAGGAGCAGTGACCACATGGCCTGAGAAAGCTGTTTAGGGTGAGCCAGTCCTGGGGGACAGAAGCAGAAAATTGCTGAGTCTTTACTTTCTCTCCCTTAACAGTGAACCTGAGGCAACCAAAAGGAAAAGTTATTTGGCAAGCTGGATTATAAGCTGCTTTTTGGTTATTTACTTGGCAAACCCTCCTATAGCTCAACCTTTGCTCTTAGAATAACCTCCCTGCACTGTGGAAGCTTATCTTGGCATTCAGAGCAGCTCTCCACCAGCTCTGGAATGAAAGCAGAGTATCCTTATTGCAGGAACCATCCAAACACAGGGGAGTCTGGGTCCTGGCTTGTTGCACTCGCCTGGGGCAAGTGGGATGAGCTCTGGGAGCAGAGCCGTGCATGGCAAGGGGCAGTTTGAGAACCTGCATCATCAGACACCAAGCAAAGTCCCTTCCAAGCCAAAGCATCCTATGAATCACTCACAGCCTTCCTGGCCAGCACCCTTCACCCTGCAGGGCTCACTGCCCTGGGTGCTGCCCGGGGCCAGGCAGGGCCCAGCTGCCCACACAGAGCACAGGCAGGAAGGGCTCTGCAAACACATGGGATGGGATCTCCTCTCAACCAGGAAAAGGAACAGCAGAAGACCTCATTCTGCTGCAGTGGCTGTGGAAGCCCTTCCCATAGGTTTTACAGCAGACATCACAGACAAGCTGCTTGAGCCCTGGCAGAAGTTGCTTCTCCTGTCACTTTCCTTCTCAACCGGCACTTGTACACTGCTGAGAGCACAGGGTCAGCTCTGTGGGGCAGGATTCCTTCTCTTCTTGTGTGAGACCATCAAGGAGTCACTGAGGTTGGAAAAGACCTCTGACATCATCCAGTCCAGACATCAACCCAGCCCCACCATGGCCACCAAACCATGGCCCCAAGTGCCATGGCCACAGGGTTCTGGAACCCCTCCAGGGATGGGGACTCCACCACCTCCCTGGGCAGCCTCTGCCAATCCCTGCAGCAAAGAAATTTTTCCTGATCTCCAACCTCCCCTGGTGCAACTTGAGGCCATTTCCTGACACTATAATGGGACTATTATTTTGTAACTGTTTTCAAGATGTGTTTCTTCCTCAGCCCACTTCTTCCTAAAGAGGAGCATAAGCCCTAGTGAGACCCCCACCTGCAGGCACTGTGCCCAGCACTGGTGCCCCCAGCACAAAGAGGATGTGGAACGGCTGGAGCAGGTCCAGAGGAGGGCATAAAGATGATCAGAGGGATGGAGAACCTCCCATATGGGGACAGGCCAAGAGAGTTGCAGTTGTTCAGCCTGGGGAAGGCAGCAGGGAGACCCTAGAGCAACCCTAGAGTACCTGAAGGGAGCTACAGGAGAGCTGGGGAGGGACTTTTGACAAGGGTTGGGAATGGCAGGAAGAGGGAAAATGGCTTTGAGCTAGAGGAGGGGAGACTGAGACTGGAGATGAGGAAAAAATTCTTGACAGTGAGGGTGGGGAGACACTGGCACAGGCTGCCCAGGGAGGCTGTGGATGTTCCTTCCCTGGGGAGGAGTTCAAGGCCAGGCTGGATGAGGCCCTGAGCAGCCTGGGCTGGTGGAAGGTGTCCCTGCCCATGGCAGGGGGCTGGAGCTGGATGATCTTTAAGGTCCCTTCCAATCCAACCCATTCTGTGAACATCTCCCCGCACTGCTCCAGAGGAGCCTCGTGGCAGGTGCAGCTGCGTAAGCTCCTGCTGCAGATGCAAAGGGCCTGCAACGCCCCTGTGACTTCCAGCGCAGACAAACGGCTCTGCCAAGGGTGACCTCCTGGCAGTCAGGCAGGGCAGCAGCGCTGTGTGTTCTGAACACTCCAAAAATGTGTGCACTGAAGAAAAAAGAACTCCCAGAAACCCCAGAGCTGCGTTTGCAACCCACCTGACACCGCTGCCCTGGAGCCAGGAGCTCGCTGGCGTGCGCTCCGCGGCGAGGAAGGTCGTCCGGGGGGCAGTTATCTGCCGAGCAGAGCCGGGGGAAGTCTCAGTTCCACCACCTCCATGGACTGATATAGATGCAGCAGAAGCATTCCTTGTGACTAGGCCATGATTCAGAACCTGCCACCAGCCTTTTCTAGCAGTGCTTTTCTGTGGCTCCACTGGGGAATGCTGAGGCTCAGCTTTCCCAAGATGTGTGCGTGGGACCAGGGCTCCTTGCTGAAAGCAAACAGACAAAACCCAACTCACTCTTTAAATACACACAGACAGATGCATGGTGTGGTGCGGGCTGCACCCAGCCCCCCGCGCTGCACCCAGCCCCCCGCGCTGCGCCCAGCCCCCCGCGCGGCGCCCAGCCTCCCGCGCGGCGCCCAGCCTCCCGCGCGGCGCCGCCAGGCAGTTACCCACAGGTGTATCACATGCCCTGTTCTGCTGCCCATGCAAACAAGGACATGGAACTGCTGGAGGGGGTCCAGAGGCCATGAAGATGGCCAGAGGGCTGGAGAACCTCTCCCATGGGCAGAGGCTGGCAGAGTTGGGGCTGTTCAGTCTAGAGAAGAAAAGGCTCCAGGGATACCTCAGAGCAGACTTCCAATGCCTGAAGGGCTCCAGGAGAGCTGGGGAGGGACTTGTGACAAGGGCTGGGAGTGCCAGGATGAGGGACAATGGCTTGGAGCTGGGAGAGGGCAGATTGAGAGTGGAGAGGAGGAAGAAATTCTTGAGAGTGAGGCTGGGGAGACACTGGCACAGGCTGCCCAGGGAGGCTGTGGCTGCCTCAGCCTGGAGGTGTTCCAGGCCAGGCTGGGTGAGGCCTTGAGCAGCCTGGGCTGGTGGGAGGTGTCCCTGCCCATGGCAGGGGGTTGGCACTGGATAATCTTTAGGGTCCTTTCCAGCCTAACCCACTCCATCAATCTATTCACCTAACCTGCACATTTAGACTTAAGGGCCTGATTCAGAATTCAGTGGGGTAAGTTTCTTCCTCTTCTTCCCCCAGCTCTCTTGGCTTCACTGCAAACCCCTTGCACCACTGCTTCTGGAGCTGCAGATGCTCCCACAACTGTCACTGCCTGTCACACAGTGATCTAAACACCGCTGATTTGTAGCTATTAACCAGGCAATTTAAACACAAAGCCCTCACCACAAGCTAAACCCTAGGTGCAGAGCAGAGGCTGCAGCTCAGGAAGAAAACCATCAACGTTTTCAGATAATTACCCTCACCTCTGGGTTCCTACTCCTCCCAATTAGCATTAACCATGAACTTCAAAGGCTGTAAATCACTGCACCTAGCCCCTGCTCCAGATGTGGCTCAGTCTGTTGGCACAAGATGGGCCAAGGCATTTCAACCCCCACTCTCTTGAAGCGGTGGAATTTGTGTGTGGAGGGTGAATGACTGAGTGCAGCATGGTTTAGAGGTGCAATAAACAACAAACAGGTAATGCAATGCAAGGGACAAGCTGCACTTTCCTCTCAGGAGACCCAGGATGCTTGAGTAGTCTTACAAACTAGAGCCCCATGTTACTTTGGAGCCTCCTCCATCACCTTCTTGAGAAGGGTTAAGGCTACAGTCACACAGAACCACAGAACGTTTGGGGGTGGAAGGCAGTGTGGTGCTGAGGGACATGGTTAGCACAAGACCTAGCAGAGCTAGATAACCAAAGAAACCTTTTGGAAAAGAAGCCCTGGGTTGGAAAAGCCCTTGGGGCTCCTTCCGTCCGACCCTTCTCTGACCCTGCCCAGGCTGGGACTGAGCCATGGCCCTCAGCACCACAGCTCTGCCTCTTGGAAACACCTCCAGGGATAGAGATTCAGCCACCCCCTGGGCAGCCTGTGCCAGGCTTGGAGAACCTTTCCAGGACAGGTTCCAGTCAGGACATTTCTTCCAAGATCCAAACTAAGCCTCCCTTGGTGCAACTTGAAGACATTTCTTCTTCTGTCACCTGAGACTAGGGAAAGGACACCAACCCCCACCGGCTCCAGCCTCCTCCCAGGGAGCTGCAGAGAGCAAGGAGGTCTCCCTCAGCCTCCTCTTCCACACTCAACACCCCCAGCTCCCTCAGCTGCTCCTCCCCAGCCCTCTTCTCCAGACCTTTCCCCAGCTCGGTTGCCTTTCTCTGGCCCCGCTCCAGCCCTCAATGTCCTCCTCGTCGTGCAGCGATGGTTTGTTTCCATCATACGAAGGTCTTTATCACGCCACACGTTCGGTACCTCCATGCCCCCACACCCCGCGCAGGAAGGCGCCTCAGGCCCCCAGCTGCCGCGCTCGGGGCGAGGCGGTGCACAGCTCGCTGCGGATCCAAGCTCCGCAGGGCGCAGAGCCCAGACGAGGTGCGGCCGGGAGCCTTAGCGAGGCCGTTGCGGGCCCTACGCGTTACCTGCGCGCTGCGCGCAGCCTCTGCCCGCCCTAAGCATATAGCAGTGGCTATGGGGCCGGCTCCATCCTGTTCCCTCAGGCCAGCCCGTGAGGCCCTAAGCCTCTCCCGCCTGCCCCAACACCATCCTCACCCTGCCGCCCCCCGCCCAACACCGCGGCCGCTGGGCGGCTGCCCGAGGAGAGCCGCGCCTCATCCCGCCTAGCAGAGCGCGGGGCGGTGATTGGTCCAGCTCGCCTGTCACTCTTCGGCGGCTCCGCGCGTGGATTGGCCGCCAGCGCTGTCAGTCAGTAGCGGAGCCTCGCCGGCCCCTTGTTGTCACGGTGCCGTGCGGGGCTGGGGCTTCTTCGCGCCGCCGCCGTTGTTGCCGCCGCCGCGGGAGCCCGGGAGGGGAGCGGTTCCCCGGCCTCGTCGCCCGCTCTCCCGGTGCGGGATTGGGAGGAAGAAGCGCCCTCACCATGGCTACCAGCACCACGGGCTCCACGCTGCTGCAGCCCCTCAGCAACGCTGTGCGACTGCCTGTTGACCAGGTGAGGATGGGGATGCTCTTGCCCCGCCGCTGCCTCCCGGGGGCTCGCCGGGGAGGGGCAGCGCCGGGCGAGCTCCCCGGCTCTGCTGCGACCCGCCCGGCCTTATTCCTCCCACCGCCCCTCCATCCTCCTCTTCTCCGCCGGTTTGGGGAGAGGGAGGGTGGGCAGCGCCCGGCGGAGGGGCCTCGGCTCCCATCGCCTATCCGCGGGTGAGCGGAGCGGGCCCTGGGGCGGGGAGCAGAGGCTGCGTTCCGCACACAGGTGCGCGCCCCGCCCCGGGTGCTCTGGCTGCGGCCGCCGCATCCCGGCCACGGCCCGCTCCCGCTCGGCTGGGCTCGTCCCGCTGGGATGCGGCTGCGGGAGGGCCGGGCCGGGGCTCAGGCCGCGGCGGGTTGCGGTGGCTCCCGGTGGCTCTGGGGCCAACTTGTTGGCGTCGCGCTTTGGCAGAGGCGCGGCCCCGCAGCTCGGCCGTGCGGGGCTTGGGGCGGCGCTGCGAGCCCGGAGTCTGGGCGCCTTTGCCAGCCCGCTTACATGCGGGGCTCGGGGGGCGCAGCCCTTTCCGGGGGGTCCTTTGTCAGGGTGATGTAGAAATTGCCCAGGGGTGTCAGCCAGCCCTGCTTCTGCACGGAGCATCCTGGGCTAGAACGCCGCGGGGTGGGGGCGTGCGCGGTTTGGCGACTGAAGTCGTAGGGGAACGTGTGGTTATGGGGGAGGTGGGCTAGCCCCCCGAAACGTACGAGGCATTGATGTGTCTGTGAGTGCAGGATGAAACTGGGAAGTGTGTTTGCAGAGCCGAGTGGCTGAGGTGGAACTGGAATGTGTGTTTATGGGGGAAGTGGCCTAGACCCCCGAATGTACACAATATTGATGTTTATGGATATAAAGCCAGATTAGGAAGCGTGTCTGCAGAGCTGAGCAACAGAGGCTGTGGAAGAATGTGTTTATGGGGGAAGTGGTCCAGACCTCCTAAATCTATGCAGTATTTATGTCTTGATGAATACATAAATGAAGTCACCTCCAGTAATGGCTGTAAATTTTGTAGCACAGGGAGCTTCATGTGAGGAATTCTTATTAAATTCTTATTAAAACCCCCAAAGTCTCCATGATGAATGAATGAGGCCAGAGAAAAACAGCCTGTGCTTGTGTAGAGGGAGATTGTGGTGGCTTGGTTGTACAAAATACACATTACAAGTGAGAAAATTAGCTGGGAATAAAATGCAGAGGAAGGAGCAGGGCTGGTAAGAGAGTTTTAGGAGAGGCTGAACCCCAGTCTGCCTGTCTTTCGTTATTCCCCTGCTCTTCCAGCCATTTGTGTGGATAGAAGCTTAGCTTCAGGATGCACAGGAAAAAATACCTCCCAGCAAAGTGACAGAAGCAAGGAGATTGAAACTTCACAGTGAAGCTGGGGAGACACTGGCACAGGTTGCCCTGGGAGGTGTTAAAGGCCAAGCTGGATGAGGCCTGGAGCACCCTGGGCTGGTGGGAGGTGTTCCTGCCCATGGCAGGGGGTTGGAAATGAATGGTCTTGGAGCTCCCTTCCCACCCAAACCATTCTGTGATTCTCTGAACTGAGCTTGCTGTGGTGGGACAGATACTGCCCATGACTTGCAGGGGTACCTGTGACCAGGATCACTGGCACTGAGTGGCTCAGTGCCTGGTACCTGCAGGCTGGGAGCTGCTCTTGGCAGGTGCTGTGCGTTTAGAGCAGGTAGCTTCTGCAGGGTGCTGCAAACCAAGCTGGCTGAGGTGAGAAGCAGCTCTCTGTGTTGGGCTGGGTGATCTGGAAGGTCTCTTCCAACCCAAACCGTTCTGTGGTTTTAAATAAGAGATGACCACCCCCTTATGGCATGGTGCTGCTGCTCTATAATTATCTGTGCATGGTAGTGGTCTAAATTTGATTGCTTTGTGGTGCAGTGCAGCTTCTGCCAGGATTGTTTAACGTTGTGGCTGTTCCATTTTGATGACACTACAAGGAGTTTTTACCAAAGCCTGGGAAACTTCCCTCTCTCAGATGTCCTCCAACAGGTGCTCCTGTAGAGCCAAGAGCTTTTCATCTAATAAAATTTGAGCTCTGGGGAAGGTTTTGGGGATGGAGGGTGGCTAAAAGATTTGTTAAAAGCAGCTGAGAATCATACTTTGGTTTGTAGGCAGCAGGGGACTGGACAAAGGTGCAGCTGTGTGTGAAGAGCAGTGGTTATGATTGGGATGTGAGTTGGAGAGTTGCAGGATCATACTGTGCTGAGGGAAATGCATCTGCAGCTGGCTGAAGAGGCGAAGGTAGGGGTTTGGTAAGCTCTCACTTTAAGAGTCTAGCTCGAGGGGAAGCTTGTAGCACAGCAAGAATGTGAACTGTGTTCAGTGTGATCGAATCAAAGGCAGGGAAGGAGGGAATGAGGGCAGAGGAGGAAAAGGAGAGGAAGGGCTGCTCCTCTGGTGTGTGTGCTCAGTGTGACATTGGGTAGGAAAATGTAGCAGTGCCTTGAAAAAGTGAGAAGAATAAAGTAAGCTGTTGGACTGGGTGATCTCAGGGCGCTTGTCCGGCCTTAATGACTCTTTGAGAGGGACCTGGGATTACCTCTGTAGACCTGGGAAGGTAAACTTGCTACAGCAGCTTGCTTTTGTATTTTGCTGGAGCAGAACTTGATGACTGACTGTCAGTGGCGCCAGAGTGCTCTTTCTGCCTTGTTAGAGGAGAGGGGGTGAGGGCAGTGGTGTCCTTTCCTCTCTAGACAGCTAAAGAGAAGCATGGGAAGGAGAACCATAAAAACTTGGCTGCTAGAGAATCAGGAGTTGCATAATCAGAGAACCATAGAATTGCTTCAGTTGGAAGAGACCCCCCAAGACTGAGTCCAACCATTGACCCAGCACCACCGTGGCCACTAAATCTTGCCCAAAAATGCCATGGCCACACAATGCTTGGACACCTCCAGGGATGGGGACTCCACCTCCCTGGGCAGCCTGTGCCAGTCCCTGACCCCTCTTGCAGCAAAGAAGTATTTGCAAATCTCCAGCCTAAGCCTCCCCTGGCACAATTTCAGGCCATTTCCTCTCCTATTGCCTGATCCTATGGAGAGGAGACCAACCCACACCTTGCTGCTGCCTCCTTTCAGGGAGCTGTAGAGAGCAAATAATGCATCAGGGCTGGCACTTGAATGACTTCAGTTGGCTTTCTCACCCAGACTTCTGCTTTTCCTGTCTGTGCTTGTCTGCTCCTTTCCTCCTCTGAGGTGAAGTCCAACCAGCAGCACGTTGAACCTTGGCCATTTCTCAATTCTGGCTCTGTCTTGCTGTTTGTCTGACAGATGACATCCCGATGACGTGCCTGTTGGTCATGAATTGGAGGTGATTGAACTCCTGGGGGGTGAGGGTGGCTCTAGGAGAGCAAAACTTCCTCCTTGGTTCTCTGAACTCCACAGAGCCCTAGAACCATCTTTGCTTTTGCTGCTTCCACCAGAGGGAGCAACGTTTTTAGCTGCAAATCAGCAAAAAGTGAGAGGGTTATTAGTGCCCTGAAGTGGCCTTAGCAACAGAAAGGTGGGGGGAGGCCGGAGCTGGGCAGGGGAGGCCGGAGCTGGGCAGGGGAGGCCGGAGCTGGGCAGGGGAGGCCGGAGGTGGCTCCCATAGTGTGAGAGTAGAGGCTGTTTGCATGGTTGTTTAACAGACAGATCTTGAGATGCTGAACTGTGGCCTGGACAGCTGGATCAGTCTCAGTAACCACCTTCTAGATCAGGAAGGAGAGGGCATGGCTCGGGCTGCCGTCTGTGGGCCTGCTGAAGAGTCATGCCTGTGGCGAGGCGCCGCACTGAGCATGCAGGCTGGAGAGCTAAGCGGTGCTGTTGGAGCAAAAGGGAAAGAAATCCTTTGCTGTTTCCACACTCTGCTGGGCTTGGGGGTTTGGTGGGGTTTGTTCAGTCTAATTTGGGCTTTTATTAGAATAAATGTGCTCATTTGTGTAGAGTAAATACAATTTTCTACATGAGTGCCATCAGCCTTCAAAGAATTCACCCCAGCCTTTTTTTGTGTTAATGAAGAACAGACGTCCAAGTCCTCCTGAATGTGAACTGTATCAATCATATCAGCTTCCTTCACTTGGTGATCAGAGGCCAGGCTGCTGCATCTGCAGCTCTGCAGAGTTTCCTGCATGTGCTTCCCTGGGCTGGCCACGTGCCCTCAACACCCCCACTTCTACAGAACACAGTTGTCTTTACACAGTGTGGAGCCTCCCTGTTTGTTGGACTCCTAGGATCATGGAGGTGGGAAAAGCCCTCTAAGACCATGGAGTCACACTGCAGAGTAGGAAGAAATTGTGTACAGGGAGGGTGGAGAGACACTGGCACAGGCTGCCCTGGGAGGCTGTGGCTGCCTCCTCCCTGGAGGTGTTGAAGGCCAGGTGGGATGAGGCCTTGAGCAGCCTGGGCTGGTGGGAGGTTGAAGATCATTGTTCCATGGCAGGGGGCTTGGAGCTAGATTATCTTCAAGGTCCCTTCCAACCCATGCTATGGATCTCTGAACCACCAAGCCTAGCTATCAACTGTTTCACCTCCTTGCAACCAAGGATCTGTTTTTCTCCTGGGGTATGGGCATGAAGGGTTCATTTCTTACACACTTGATGGGCAGGATGTGTCTGCAAACAGTTCTGCTTTAATTGTGGTGCTTTGAAGGTGAGCCACAGCTGGGGCTAAGGTGGAAGGCCAGGCTTGGGGGTGGCTTAGGGAATCGTTTTGCTGAGCAGCAGAAGGTGCCTGATGTGCCTGCAGGGAACATCTGGCTGTGTCTGCTGTTAGGGCTCTGTTCTTTCCCAGTTTGGGCCATTAGTGATGCTTTGGGTTCCCATCTTTTCTGCCAAGGCAACCTAATATGGCCTGAGGACAAAAACATTTTAGTCTGATTAAACCCTTGTGTCTTAAAGATGGGGCAGAAAACAAAGTTGTGCTTTGTGGCTCTCCAGCTATAGTTACCCAGCCTAAAATTGATCCTTAGCACTGTAAAACTGTAAAAAAGAATGAAGTGGAGGCTGTCCCAAGCTGTGCTCTCTGTCACCACCTGTCCTCAGGCCCTTGTGAAACACAGAGCAGCAGGGCACTGCTTTGTCTGAGGTGACACAGGAGACCTGAGGAATGGAAGTGAGCAGAAAGGCTGTTGCTGGTTGTGTGGAATCCAAGCACTGAAGAGAAGGGAGTGGTAGGATCAGAAAGTTGTCCTCCTGCTTCGCTGCTGGCAGAGGTCAGAAGAGTGAAGTGTAGAGAGCAAAGCATGAGTCACGACAATAGATGGGGACCTGGGGGTGCTGAGCCGGGAGCCAGCAGTGCCTCCTGCAGCCCTCAGGCAGCTGTGTGCTGGGCTGCAGCCAGAGCAGGGTGGGCAGCAGGGCAGCAGAGGGGATTCTGACCCTGGGCTCTGCTCTGCTCAGACCTCACCTCCAATCCTGCCTCCAGCTCTGGGGTCCCCAGCAGGAGAAGGACTCAGAGCTGCTGGAGAGAGGCCAGAGGAGGCCACAAGGATGCTCCCAGGGCTGGAGCAGCTCTGCTGGGAGCACAGGCTGAGGGAGCTGGGGCTGTGCAGCCTGCAGAGGAGAAGGCTCCAGGGGCACCTCAGAGCTGCTGCCAGCACCTGAAGGCAGCCTGCAGGAGGGCTGCAGAGAGACTTCTGCTGAGGGGGGCTGGAGCCAGGCCAAGGGGCAATGGTTTGGAGCTGAGGCAGAGCAGGGGCAGAGTGGAGCTGAGCAGGAAGTTCTTCATCAGGAGGCAGCTGAGCCTCTGGCCCAGGCTGCCCAGGGAGGCTGTGGCTGCCTCCTGCCTGGGGGTGCTGCAGGCCAGGCTGGATGAGGCCCTGAGCAGCTGAGTCTGGCTGAGAGGTGTCCCTGGCATGGTGGGGAGCTTGGAGCAGAGGGGCTCTGAGGTCCCTTCCAGCCTGAGCCAGTCTGTGGCTCTCTGATTACAGCGAGGGGAAAGCTGGGAAAAGGAAGTGTCCTTCTCCATTGTGTGTGTGGTGTTCTCAATGTCTGTGTTTGGATTCCCCAGCACAGGTTTCACTGGTTTCTTCCCTTCCTTGGAACTAGTGGAGGAGAGGGAATTGATCATCAGAAGGCTCCTGATCCCCCTGCACTGCCACCTTTCCCAGGCTTTTAGTGTTTAGATGTTGACTTAACTCCACATCTTGTCCATGGAAACTGCTCTGCAATAAAAGGGGTCCTGAGAAGGATGAAACTGCTGGGATGAGAGGGAAAATTGAGACCAGGCAGTGACTGTCTTGAAGGAAGGAATGGAAGCTGGCATGAGAAGCAAGCAGGCACTGGTTGCAGTCTGGTGAAAGATGAGGCCTCTCAGTGGTAGGTTTAATGCAAGAAAGAAATCCTTCTGCTGAATTCAGGTTCAGGAGCAGTGCTGTAAGGATGCAGCAGAGCTCCTCTGACTTGTTTCAGCTGTAGGGAGGCAGCAGTGAGTTTCAGTCTGGTATTCTCTCACACTTGCCTTCTGGGTGTAGTTTCTCCTTTTTTTTTAATTAGAGGCCAAGTTTTCTGCAGTAAATATCTCACCCAAGCAGTCTTTGCCTGGACAGCCCCTGACACCTGCTTTGTCAAGTGGCTTTTCCCATCCTCCAGCAAGACATTGCAGGGGTGTTTGTGTGGACACCTGACTGAGTTGTTCTGTGGTGACAGGTTGGACTTGATGATCTTTGAAGTCCCTTCCAACCTTGGTGATTCTGTTGTTGTGTTCACTGCAGTGCCAGGCCAGGTCTGGTTGGTGCAGCAATTGGTGCTGGAGTGCTGCAGTCCTGGGGCGTTGGAAAGAAATGCTGGAGGGCCCCAAGACCAGGCCAAAGATAAGCAGTAAGGCAAAAGGGACCTGGGGGTACTGGTGGACAGTAGGCTGAACATGAGCCAGCAGTGTGCCCAGGTGGCCAACAAAGCCAATGGCATCCTGGCCTCCATCAGGAGCAGTGTGGCCACCAGGAGCAGGGAAGTCCTTCTGCCCTGTGCTCAGCACTGCTGAGGCCACACCTTGAGTCCTGTGTCCAGTTCTGGGCTCCTCAGGTTAGGAAAGAGGTTGAGCTGCTGGAAGGTGTCCAGAGAAGGGCAACAAAGCTGGGGAGGGGTCTGGAGCACAGCCCTGGGAGGAGAGGCTGAGGGAGCTGGGCTTGCTTAGCCTGGAGAAGAGGAGGCTCAGGGGAGACCTTCTTGCTCTCTGCAACTCCCTGCAGGGAGGTTGTAGCCAGGTGGGGGTTGGTCTCTTCTCCCAGGCAGCCAGCAGCAGAACAAGAGGCCACAGTCTCAAGCTGTGCCAGGGGAGGTTCAGGCTGGAGGTTAGGAAGAAATTCTTCAGAGAGAGGAGATTGCCCATTGGAATGGGCTGCCCAGGGAGGTGGTGGAGTCACCATCCCTGGAGGTGCTCAGGAGGAGACTTGATGGGGTGCTTGGTGCCATGGTCTAGTTGATTAGGTGGTGTTGGGTGAGGGGTTGGACTCGATCTTGAAGGTCTCTTCCAACCTGGTTTATTCTATCACAGAGCCATAGAATTGTTTGGCTTGGAAAAGCCCTTCAAGGTCATCCAGCCCAACGTCAACCCAGCACCACCATGGCCCCGGCTGCCATGGCCACAGGGCTCTGGAACACCTCCAGGGATGGGGACCCCACCAGCTCCCTGGGCAGCCTGCGCCAGTCCCTGACCACTCTTGCAGCAAAGACATTTTTCTTCATCTCCAGCCTAGCCCTCCCCTGGCACTGGTGCACCTCCTTTGCAGCCTTGGTTAGGACTTGTCTTCTTCACAGCTGTTGCTTTGGCTGACTCACATTTTTTCCTGAGTAACACTTGCCCAGGTTTTCTCCTTATTTTTTCCCAGTCCTTTGAAGAAGGGACTCTAGGCTGTCTTGTTTTTCTCCTCCTGGAAGGTGAGAAAAGCTTCCCACAGCCAGGTGAAAGGCTGCTTGCAGAGCATGTGCCTCTTGTGCAGCCTTTCTTTCACAGAGGCTGGGGATGAAACCCTTCAGCGTGGAGGTGAAATTTCCCTCCTCCCCTTTGGGAAGCACTTTCAAGTCAGCATTGGTTATTAGTGCTTTAGCACTCCTTCAGTGGGCAGAGAGCTTTGGCACTTGCAGCTTGCCTGCAAATGGAGAGAACTGCTTGTTTTAAGTGATGCTTCCAGCATCTTTTGCAGTGGGAAAAAGCTCTGCCTTTTATCCTGGAATAAAATAGCCAAAGGCTGTTTTGGCTTGGCTGTAATCATGGTGGCTTGCAAGGGACCCCTGGGGCTCCAGAGCAGGACACAGCCCTGCAGGTGAGGCCTGAGCAGAGGGGCAGGATCCCCTCTCTCCAGCTCTGGCAATGGCCACTGGCAGCCTTTGGGCTGCCCTTGGCCTCCTGGGCTGCCAGTGCCCATTGCTGGCTCCTGCCCAGCTTCTCCCCCACCAGCACCCCAGGGCTGCTCTGTGGTGCTCCCTGCCATTGTAGGTGGTTGGTCTCATGCAGGGAGCAGCGGAGGCTGGGGGAACAGAGGCTCATTGAGGGGGGAAGCGTGGTCAAGGCCTTTTTCTGTTCTGTTTTTCCCCTGCAGAGCAGTGAGCAGCTGATTGTTTTCTGGGTGGGGAGGGTTTGCTTTACTTGCAAAGGGCTCCAGCAGTGGCTGGATTTCTGCTGGCTGCTTGGACAAGAAAGTGTTACAGTCTGGGGGGCTTGTTTGCTGCTTTGGAGGTGGTTTCAGTTTCTCACACCTCAACTGATTCCAGTAGTACTGAGGGAGACCTTAGGGGAAGTGCCCTTGAGGAGACCTCCGTAGCAGAGTTGTTTGCTTCGTTTTCAAATGCCTGGAAAGGTTTAACCATTTCAGGCACCGTGGTGGCTCTCTGAGCGTTCACATGAGAACTGGTGGTTGGAATCCACGTTGGAATCCCCCGTGTTGCGTGAGCCCCCCGGGGCACAGCAGAGACCTGAGGCCGCTCCCGGCGTGACCGTGCCGCGCAGAGCCAGGCTGCTGCGACGGCGGGAGCTGAGCTGGGCTTTGTGTGGGGCTGTGCTGTGCCAACGTCATGCCAGGCTCTTCTGTTTTGATGCTGCAAAGCCTTCTTTTGCCTGCTGGTCTGAGTTCTGCAACCCTTAACTGGCCAAACCAGTTTTGGCTTAACAGAAGCAGAAAGTGTTGAGGTCCTTGCTGCTTTTGAGGAGAGAGGAAAACAAACCCAGCTCCCAAGCCAGCCTTCCTGGTGCAGTTTCACCTTTGAACCACTTTTGCTTATAACCAAATTGGCTTTTCTTTTCTGGGTGCATAACGCTGACTCCTTGAAGCCCAGCAGAGAGAACACCCTTCCCTGGCATCTCCCTACCCTTAATGAACTGGGTTTGGTTGTTTGCACTAGGAGAAGTGTAAATGCCATGCTCCTGGAGAAGAGGAGGCTCAGGGGTGACCTTACTGCTCTCTACAACTGCCTGAAGGGAGGTTGTAGCCAGGTGGGGGTTGGTCTCTTCTCCCAGGCAGGCAGCACCAGAACAAGAGGACACAGTCTCAAGCTGTGCCAGGGGAGGTTTAGACTGGATGTTAGGAGGAGGCTCTACACAGGGAGAGTGATTGCCCATTGGAATGGTCTGCCTGGGGAGGTGGTGGAGTCACCATCACTGGAGGTGTTCAGGAGGAGACTTGCTGGGGTGCTTGGTGCCATGATCTAGTTGTTTGGGTTGGTTGGATTGGCTGATAGGTTGGACATGATGATCTTGAAGGTCTCTTCCAACCTGGTTTTTATTGTATTGTATGTCACATCTTCAGTCAGTTTTTCTCGGAGTAATCCTTGGCAGTGACTTAGTGAAGCCCTGTGTGAGGAAGCTGATGGGATTTGATGCTCATTTGTTGCACAAACCAGATTAGCACTGCCTGCTTCTTGTCCTTAGGCACCCATAGAATCACAGAATCGACTGGGTTGGAAGGGACCTCAAAGCTCATCCAGCTCCAACCCCCTGCCATGGGCAGGGACACCTCCCACCAGCCCAGGCTGCTCAGGCCTCATCCAGCCTGGCCTGGAACACCCCCAGGGAGAGGACATCCACAGCCTCCCTGGCCAAACTGTGCCAGGGTCTCCCCACCCTCACTGTGAAGAATTTCCTCATCTCCACTCTTCCAGCTCAAAGCTGTTGTCCCTCATCTTGTCACTCCAAGCCCTTGGCAAAAGTCCCTCCCCAGCTCCCATGGAGGTCCCCTTCAGGTTTCCTCTTTTCTTCTGTGTGAGGGTTAGAAATTGGGCAGAGGAAGATCCATCTGCACTGCTCTGGAGAAGCATCAGCAGCTCTCCTGTCTTCTGAGTAGCTTTCAGAGAACATCTGTAGATGTTTTGAATTCCTCAGCTGGCTGTTTGGGTGGAAAGGGGGAATGGTTTTGACCTAGCTGGCAGGAAGCAGCAGCAAATACTGATGTTTGGGAGACAAGGCACGACTGAGGCTTCCTTGATTGTGACAAGGTTTGGCCATTTTTTTGACAAGTGTGTGTCCACAAATAGGATGCTTGGAGGGGGCTGTGTTCAAATGTTGCTGCTAGAGCATCCCTCTTGAGTTAGAAAACAACCCAAAAGCCTCAGCTGGAAGCTCAGAACTTCTTGTGAGCACAAACGTGCCTTGCTCTGTCTTCATCTCCTAGCCCTTGCAAGAGCTCTTTGCAGAGTGCCTTTGTAGTTCATGTCCTGTAATGTGTCTTAAATTGTCTCTAAAAACTGCAGTTAGAAGTAAGGCTAAAGGTGGAAGAGGAGGACTGCTGCTCCGAGCAGCTTGGCTGGCAAAGCAGGGAGCTTGCCTGCGAGCTCTGTGGTGGAGCAGGGCACCCAAGCTGGCTGGGGGCAGGGAGATAAATAATGCTGGCCCCACCTTGCAGCTCAGCAGAGGTGAGTTCCATGGAAGAACATTCCCTGGTGTGGTGAAACAAGGGAAAGCCCTCAATGGATGTGAAACCATCTCCACAGGTTCCTGACGGTTAGCTCTGAAACATCTTGCATCTCAGAACCATTATTTTGGGCTCTGTGCATGGCTTTGTGCTTCTGCTGGGGTTTGGGTCATCTTTTTTCCAAGGTCTCTTTCACCAGCAGTAGGAACTAAACCACCTTGGAGGAAAAAAAACCCAAGCAAACAAAAGCCAGCCAACCAAAAGCCAAACCACCCCCCCCCAAACAAACAACAAACCAACCAAGCAACCACCCAACAAAACCCAGTGAAAATCAACAACCCCAAACATAAAGGCAACAACCAAACCAAGAACCCTAAACCAGGCCTCCCAAGGCTGTTTAATGCTTTTATCAGTGCTACAGGCAGCAGGATCCAGGCACCATCAGCAAGTCTGCAGGTGGCACCAAGCTGAGTGGTGCTGTTGGTGTGCTAGAGGCACAGGATGGCCTCCAGAGGGACCTGGGCAGGCTGCAGAGGTGGTGCCCAGGTGAACCTCATGAGGTTCAGCAAGAGCAAGTGCAGGGTCCTGCACCTGGGCTGGAACAGTCCTCACTGTCAGCACAGACTGGGGGAGGAGGGGGTAGAAAGCACCCTGAGGAAAAGGACTTGGAGGTGCTGGTGAGGGAGAAGCTGGCCAGGAGCAGGCAGTGTGAGCTTGCAGCACAGAAGGCAAATCACAGCCTGGGCTGCACCCCAAGCAGCACTGCCAGCAGAGCCAGAGGTGATTCTGCCACTTTGCTCTGCTGAGACCTCACCTGCAGTGCTGTGTGCAGGTCTGGGGCCCTCAGCACAGGAAGGACATGGACCTGATGGAGAGGGTCCAGAGGAGGGCCAAGAAAGTGATCAGGGGGTTGGAGCAGCTCTGCTGTGAGCACAGGCTGAGGGAGCTGGGGAAGAGAAGGGCTCCAGGGGCACCTTAGAGCTGCCTGCCAGGACCTGAAGAGGCTACAAGGATGGAGGGAGTCTGCTTGCACAGGCCTGCAGGGACAGGACCTGTTGAGGAGAGCAGGAAGAAATTCTTCCCACCGAGGCTGGGGAGAGCCTGGCACAGGCTGCCCAGGGAGGCTGTGGCTGCCTCCTGCCTGGAGGTGCTCCAGGCCAGGCTGGATGAGGCCCTGAGCAGCCTGGGCTGGCGGGAGGTGTCCCTGCCCATGGCAGGGGGTTGGAGCTGGAGAAGAGAAGGTTTAGATTGGATGTTAGGAAGAAGCTCTTCACCATGAGGGTGGTGGAACACTGGAGCAGGTTGCCCAGGGAGGTGGCTGAGGCTCCATCCCTGGAGATATTCCAGGTGGGGCTGGAGAGGGCTCTGAGCAACCTGATCCAGTGGAGGATGTCCCTGCTGAGTGCTGGGAGGGCAGAGTGGATGAGCTTTGGAGGTCCCTTCCAACCCAAACCATTCTGTAGGGCCTGGCGGGGGCCCAGTCCTCCCAGCTCCCCCATGGGATCACCCAGAGCACGTCCCTGAGGCTCCAGGCTTTCAGGGCCCTTCCCAGGGTTCGAAGCTTATTCTGCTTTCTGATCTGAGAAACCAAGCCCCGAGTGGAGGAAGCTCACCAAGGGCTGTGTGGGTGGCTGGCAGAAGAGAGCCCCAGTGCCACAGCCCTGAGCCGTAGCTGCTGCTCCAGCTCTGCTCCTCTCTGGAGGTGCTGTGTGGCCGCTGGTCTCTGAGCGTCCCCGGTGCCTTGCCAGAGCTCAGCAGCAAGGCTGCCTCCCTGCGGCCCCTCTCGGCGGACTGCAGGTGCTGTGGGCCAGGGCTCACTGATTCCTGCCGTCCGCCTGGGGAGTCTCGGTGTGGCAGGGTTAGGCTCTGCCTTTACATCCTTTTCACAGATCTTGAGCAGGAAGTAGTGAAACGTAAAGAACTCACTACTGGGGATAAGAAGGAAAGTAAAGATGACTCTAACCCACCCCAGTGGAAGAGAGAAGGGACTGAAACCAGCTGTACCACGCCAGTTTTTCTTCTCTTGCTGCTTGGCTCTGGGAGAGACACTGACTCGCCTCTGCTTGACCTTGGCTGCGTGCTTTTGGTGTTAGCTTCCCTGCTTCTTTCTCTTCTCCCTTTTGTACAAGGTAATGTACAAAAGGGACAAGAGAAAGGGCTAATGGGGAGGCAAGGAGGCAGAGGCTGGGAGCTTCCCCTGCTCTCTGACCAGGGGGAGTCCTTGTGCTGTTTATCAGCTGGAAATACCTGTGGATGTTGTGGATATTTCGTGTCTCCATTGTAGTCCTGCTTGTAAACTCAGCTTTCATTTGCTTCCAGCTGAGCTGGTCTGGGGGGGAATTTGCAGCCCACCACACTCCACCAGTCCAGTTCCCTCCCTGCTTTGGCTGCCTTTCTGCATGAGGCAAATGCCTTCTGTGCTGTGAAGCAGCAGGATTCTGGAGGGCTTGGCTGTGATGAGTGGCTTTTGATATTAAAATATGGCTGATAGGAAGAGGAAGCTGAGCCTGCAAGCTGAATTAGGGGAGGAAAAATAGCACATATGAAAAACCACTTTCACAGAGCAGAAATGATTTCTCTCTTTTCCCTTCAGCATGGGCTGAAGTTTCTTTAATGGTTTATTAAAGATGCTGCCTGTGTCAGAAGGGTGGAGGTCTCTGGCATCCAACCCACAACTGCTGCTTGATGGTGAAAATCCCTCTAGCAGTCAGAGATTCAGAGGATGGTTTGGTTTGGAAGGGACCTCAAAGCTCATCCAGCTCCAGCCCCCTGCCATGAGCAGGGACACCTCCCACCAGCCCAGGCTGCTCAGGGCCTCATCCAGCCTTGCCTTGAGCACCTCCAGGCAGGAGGCAGCCACAGGGCAGCCTGTGCCAGGCTCTCCCCAGCCTCAGTGGGAAGAATTTCTTCCTGCTCTCCTCAAGCTTCAGTCGAGCTGCTGCCCATGGCAGTGGGTTGGACATTTTTAGCTGTCCAAGTCAAGTGTTTTGCCAAAGCCTCCACCTGGTGATGGAAATCCTTGTAGCAGTCAGTGACCCCTCTCCTTTCCTTTTGCTTGATGTGAAGAATTGATCCCTCAAACACACTGGGGTTTTCCCCCTAGGAACAACCCTTTTACAAATGCCTGGCAGAAATCACATTTGAATTTTGAAGAGAGGAGAATAAATGCCTTTAGGAGCCTCATTATAAACCTTCCCTTGCCTCCTGCACAGGCCATGCAGATGGAGAATGTGTGATGTATGTGAGACAATGCATTTGCATTTGGTGTAGCTACTCCAAAGCCTGAAGCTGTGAATTTGTGCTCCTATTTCACTCTTACACAGTGTGCCTGTGAGCTGCACCCCTTCTAAACTGCTTGTGGTGAAGGGATTGTGGCCTCCAGCGCTCTCTGGTCCCCAGGCTGCTGCTCCTGGTGGCTTAGGATGCTGCTGTCAGACAGTTTTCTATGGAAGGAGAAAACAAATCAATCCAGGGATTGGGAACTGATTGGATTGGATTCAACCTTGAGCAGGGCAGATTTAAACTGGAGATGGGGAAGAAATTCTTCCCACTGAGGCTGGGGAGAGCCTGGCACAGGCTGCCCAGGGAGGCTGTGGCTGCCTCCTGCCTGGGGGTGTTCCAGGCCAGGCTGGATGAGGCCTTGAGCAGCCTGGGCTGGTGGGAGGTGTCCCTGCCCATGGCAGGGGGTTGGAGCTGGAGGATCTTTGAGGTCCCTTCCAACCCAATGCATTCTGTGTTGAAGTTCAGAGACAAGCCATGGGAGCAATGAGATTTCCCATGAGCCACTTCCTCCTTGTGTTCCCTCAAGTCACCTGTAAGAGACTGAAGCCACTGTGGGCAGCAGTTGCTGCGCTGAGGAAATTCTTTCCTCACCTTGCCCTCACTGTGAAGTTTTCTTCAGGCCACAGCCAAAATAATTCCTTTTACTGGCTGCTTTGGATTCTTTAATTCCACTTTTGCCTTCAGTGCCCTGATGTCTTCAAATATTTCATGTAGGAGAGCTGTCCCTGTCTTCCAGAACAAGTGGCCTGAAGGAGCCACAGGTTCACAGAGTGCATCAGGTCAGAAGGGACCCTCAAAGGTCATCCAGTTCCAACCTCCCTGCAGGCAGCAGGGACACCTCCAAGTAGATCAAGTTGCCTGTGGCCAGCTCCATGTCTCCAGGGATGTGGCCTCAAGCACATCCCTGGGCAGCCTGCTCCAGTCTCTCCCCAGCCTCCCTGGCAAGAATTCCTTCCTCCTCTCCAGTCTCAGTGTCCCCTCTCCCAGCTCCAAGCCTTTGTCCCTCCTCCTGGCCCTCCCAGCCCTTGTCCAAAGTCCCTCCCCAGCTCTCCTGGAGCCCTGCAGATACTGTGGAAGGCTGCTCTGAGCAGGTTCTAGCCCAGCCCAGATCTTCACCCCACCTATGGGGGCAGCAGGAAAGATTCTGTGGTTGATAGGGTGCCTGGGTGTGAGGAGAGCTCATAGGAAAGGAGAGGAGCTGGGGGGCATTGGGGTGGCCTCTTTGGGTTGGCTGTGGGTTTTTGGCTGGTTGTGTTGGGGGGTGTGTTTTGGCTGGTGGTACTGTTGGGGGGGCTGGTTTTGGTCTGCCATGGTGGTGTTGGGGGGGGCTCTTTTTGGTCAGTTATGGCTTTGGGGTTGCTTTCTTTGTCTCTCCGTGGCTGCTGCCTCTTTTCAGCTCAGCTGCTCAGGGGAGCACTGTGCTTTGGGGAGGGCTGGGGCTCTGGGGAGAAGCTCTGACACTGTGGTGAGGACCACAGCACATCAAAAGCTTCTGAAGGTTGCAAATAGCTTGTGGACGTTTCTGTTAGTTTTAGTAGCCAAGGGGGTGGGAACCCAGTTCAAGAGGGACAGGGATCTGCTGGAGGGAGTCCAAGGGGAGGGCTGCCAGGATGCTGAAGGGACTGCAGCACTGCCTGGGGAGGAGAGGCTGAGCCCTGGGGCTGTTCAGTCTGGAGAGAAGGCAGCTGAGAGGGATCTGATCAATATCTATCAATATCTGAAGGCTGGGGGTCAGGAGGGAGGGGACAGGCTCTGCTCAGCTGCATCCTGGGATAGGACAAGGGGCAGTGGATATAAGCTCCAGCACAGAAGGTTCCAGCTCAACATGAGGAGGAACTTCTGCCCTGTGAGGCTCCCAGAGGCCTGGAGCAGGCTGCCCAGGGGGGTTGTGGAGTCTCCTGCTCTGGAGCCTTCCCAGCCCCATCTGGGTGTGTTCCTGTGACCTGTGCTGGGTTCTCTGGCCCTGCTCTGGCAGGGGGGATCCTCAGAGGTCCCTTGCAACCCCTGACATGCTGTGCTCTCTGCTGTTTTCTGCAGGTCAACTTTGTGGTGTGCCAACTGTTTGCCTTGCTGGCGGCTGCCTGGTTCCGCACCTACCTGCACGCCAGCAAAACCAGCCCCTTCGTCCGGCACCTGGTGGCCACCTTCCTGGGCCTTTACCTTGCACTTTTCTGCTTTGGCTGGTAAGTGCCCATTGCATTCACTTCCCAGGGGAGTGCAGGGTTTCATCCCTTGTTTGCAGGGAAGCAAAGGTCTGTGATGCAGACCCCGAGTGCCTCATTGTGCGGGGCTGAGCTGCTGCAGCTGGGCAGGAATCGGCTGAGTTGTTCTGCTGCAGCTCACAGATCTGGGCAGGTCTTGGGTGTGCTGAGTGGGAACTCACTGCCTGCCTCTGGGCTTGAGAAGAAGGAGCAGCTGCAGTTTTTCACTTGTCCCAGCTTTTCTGTGTTGAATGGAGTCATTTGGGCTGGAGAAGGCCTCTGAGGTCATCCAGTCCAACATCCACCCAGCCCCACCGTGGCTGCTCAGCCGTGGGCCCACGTGCCGCGGCCACAACCTTCTCGAACACCCCCAGGGATGGGGACTCACCACCTCCTGTGCCAGTCCCTGACCTCTAACCTAACCCTCCCAGGCCATTCCCTCCCCTCCTATCACCTGATCCTAAGGAGAGCAGAAGTCTTCCCTTGAGGTACAGCCCAGGTGTGATGACTGAGATCATTTTGCTTAGCCATTCACCGTGCCCTTTCCTGAGTACTGAGCAGCATCTGATGTGTAGGAAGAGTGCCTGGAACTGCCCCTGCCTGCAGGTGTTCCAGGCCAGGCTGGATGGGGCCTTGAGCAGCCTGGGCTGGTGGGAGGTGTCCCTGCCCGTGGCAGGGGGCTGGAGCTGGATGAGCTTTGAGGTCCCTTCCAATCCAAACCATTCCATGAGCTGCTGATGCTCCTAGCAGGATAAAACACCTGGAAAGAAGCTGACCTGGATTTGAGAGGGTTGGGTTGGGGCTCTTTATGCTTAGGTGGCATGAGGTGGTGTTGGGGTTTGGTTTTGATGGGGGGGTGATTTGGTTTTGCCTGCTTGTTATTTTTTGGGTGCTGGGTCTGGGGTGGGTTTTTGGGTGCCTGGGGTATGATCTCTGGGGGTGCTGGGTCTGGGGTGGGTTTTTGGGTGCCTGGGGTATGATCTCTGGGGGTGCTGGGTCTGGGGTGGTTTTTGGGTGCCTGGGGTATGATCTCTGGGGGTGCTGGGTCTGGGGTGGGTTTTTGGGTGCCTGGGGTATGATCTCTGGGGGTGCTGGGGTTTTGCTGGGTGTTGAACCTCTTCCAATGATGCAGTGCAGGCAGTTTCTTTCCCTTGCTGAACGTGCTGTGAGGGCTTCCATTTCTGCTCTGTTTTCCCCTCTAGGTATGCCTTACATTTTGTTATCCAAAGTGGGATTTCCTACTGTCTCATGGTCATCATAGGAGTGGAACACATGCACAAGTAAGTTTTGCTGTCTGAGCCAGCTGTTGGCTTTCTTGTACTGAAATGCTGCTCCTCAGGGCTCCTCTGCAGCTGCACACCCAGAGCATCCTTCTGCTTCCCTCAGCCTTTGCTCAGTGTTGCAGTTCTGCTCTCTGGGGGTTTCTTTCCAGGGAGCAAATGGCTGCTTTGGGTAGTTTTGCTGGGCTTTTGCTGTAGCTAAAGCTTATTGCAGTTGGCAGTATCCCACTGAGCCTTTGTGTTCTCCACACCCTGAGCTCTTTGGTTGCTGCTTCAATAATTGCAGGTGTCTCCCAAATGAGTTAAGTGCACAAATCTCTTTTGATAGCAGCCAGTGCTGGGGGAGGAGGGGGTCTGAAGGGAGCAATCTGTGTGAGGCTGAGCATGTCTGTAGCTATTTTATGGTGCTCTCTGTCATTTCCTCTTTTGTTCTGGGAGGCTAAGGCAGTGTGGATGCTGCCTGGAGTTACAGCTGTCACCAAAGCCTATTCATGGGGCATTCTGCTGGCATTGCTTGAATTGATGGTTATGTTACCAGTGTCTGAATCCACCCTGGATGGCACTGCTTTCCCTTTTCCACTCCTTTGTGAAAGCAGCAAAGCCATTTATTCCTGTAGGCATCTGTTGTGTTGTCCCACTAGTCTGGAGATCAGCACCACATTAGGTTCCCACTGTGATTATCTGCTGCATAAATGCTGAGTGAAATAGCAGATAGGCTCCTGAAGTGTGTGAGGCTCTCAGGAAAGCTGCTGAGGAAAGAGCCAGGAAGGAAGATTGGGTTTGCCCAGAGGGTGCAGAGCCAGGGTGGCCTTGGTTCGTGAGCCTGCTGTGGGAGCGCTGCTGCTGTGTTACTGCCTGGCTCTGGGCTGTCTCTGGAAGTGCCTCACATTATAGGCTCTTATGCATGGAACCACAGAGTGCTTTGGGTTGCAAGGCACCTTTAAAGATCCTCTGCTTCCAAAAGCCTGACAGATTCCAGCTGCTGCAGAGGTGAGAGAACTTCGCTTGGCTGGGTGGATGAGCTGTGTTCTGAGGGCTTAGTTGCTTAGGCATTGTTTTAAAGCACCTTGCCACAGAACCACAGAATGGCTTGGGTTGGAAGGGACCTCCAGAGCTCATCCAATCCCCTGCAGGCAGCAGGGACATCCTCCACCAGATCAGGGTGTTCAGCCTCACCTTGAACATCTCCAGGGATGGAGCCTCAGCCACCTCCCTGGGCAGCCTGCTGCAGTGCTCCAGCAGCCTCCTGGGGCAGAACTTGTTCCTCACCTCCAATCTCTTGTTCTCTCTCTTCAAACCCTTGCCTCTTGTCTTGTCCCTGCAGGCCTTTGGGACCAGTCCCTCTGCAGCCTTCTTGTAGCCCACTTCAGGTCCTGGCAGGCAGCTCTAAGGTCCCCCTGAAGCCTTCTTTTTTCTAGGCTGAACACCCCCAGCTCCCTCAGCCTGGCCTCACAGCAGAAGTTCTCCATCCCTCTGGTCATCTTTGTGGCCTCCTCTGGACCTGCTCCACCAGGGCCATGCCCCTGTGCTGAGGGCTGCAGAGCTGGACACAGTGCTCCATGTGAGGTCTCACCAGAGCAGGGTGAAGCCTTCAGGCGTTGAACAAGCAAAGGTCTAACTTCTGTAGCTTGGTGCTTTAAAGGAAGTGCTGGAGGTGGGTGTAGGCTGCAGGAGGAGGTGTCAGGTAGGAGTAGTTTGGGGGCTGGATCACAGCAGGAAAGGAGTTCCCTGAGACTGAACTAAACCTCACCAATTATTTTTGTGCCTGGTGGTACTTCAGCTGGAAGCTGGAGTGGGGACTCTGGCTCTCCTCAGTGCTTCAGGAGCTCTTGCCCTGCAGTGTGTGACTAAAGCTGTCCTCCTGTTGGTGCTTTCGTGGCTCAGTCCATTCAGTCTGCACACGGTGTTTGGAGAAGTTCCCAAGTGCAGTGAGCTTGCAGGGGGCTGCTGTGAGGAGGCTTTGTGGTGTTTTTCCCTAGAAACCCTTCCATTTCTTCAAGGGCTGGGAAGCTGCCTCTTGGCTTTAGAGACAAACCCCAAATGCCACAAAGCTGGACCTTAAAGCACCTGGCTGCCATCACCAGGGGCCCTGGAAGCAGGACTGGCAGAGCTGATTTGATACCAAGGTGTTGAAGGCTCTTATTGTAGGGTTGGAAAATCATGTCCCTCAGCCTGGGGGGAAGGGATGGTGCTCCCAGGGCTCCCAGAGGCTTCACTGCAGTTGGTTTTCTACTGACAAAATAGAGAAGTCTAGAGAAGAAATCTGGTTGTTTAAAATCATTCCTGTGGCAGTGCTCCTGAGATGTGCCAGTGCACCCCCCCTGCACTGGGCAGGCCACACCTTGAGCCCTGGGGTCAGCTGTGGGTCCCTCACCCCAAGGAGGACATTGAGGGCTGCAGCAGGGCCAGAGAAGGGCAACAGAGCTGGGGAAGGGTCTGGAGAAGAGGGCTGGGGAGGAGCAGCTGAGGGCCCTGGGGGTGTTGAGTGTGGGGAAGAGGAGGCTGAGGGAGACCTCCTTGCTCTCTGCAGCTCCCTGGGAGGAGGCTGCAGGGAGCTGGGGCTGGGCTCTGCTCCCCAGGCTCAGGGGACAGCAGAAGAGGCAATGGCCTGGAGTGTGCCAAGGGAGGGCTGGGTTGGAGAGGAGGAAAATGTCTTTGGTGCAGGAGTGGTCAGGGGCTGGCAGAGGCTGCCCAGGGAGGTGGTGGAGTCCCCATGCCTGGAGGGGTTCCAGAGCCCTGTGGCCATGGCACCTGGGGCCCTGGCAGGGTTGGGTTGGACTGGGTGATCTCAGAGGCCTTTTCCAGCCCAAACCCTTCTGATTGTTGTAGCAGCCAGGGTCAAGGAGACATTTGGAAGTGCTGACTCCCATGTTCAGAGCCTCAGCATGAGTTGGGGAGCTGACACTGAGCATGGTGAAGATCCTTAGGGAGTCCTTCTCGAGGAGCTCCCAGGCAGTGAAGATTCCCTCTGGAGCCAAGTGCAGAGATGCTGTGTGAGCAGGCAGAGCATTGCACAAAGTGCAGTGCTGGTGCTGAGAGCAGGATTGCTGCTTTCCTGGGGATGCAAACTCTGCTTCCCAAATGCTGCTCTGGCTCTTTGCAGCAGGATGCTTCCCCTCTCCTGTGCAGCTGCTTAGGACAGGTTTGAATTCATTTTTCTCATGGTAGCTAAGCCTGTGGTCTGGCTGCCAGGGGAGTTCATAGCACCACAGAGCTGTCAGGGCTGGGAGGGACCTCAAGGCTCAGCCAGCTCCAACCCCCTGCCATGGGCAGGGACACCTCACACCACAGCAGGTTGCTCACAGCCACCTCCAGCCTGGCTGCAAGCACCTCCAGGCAGGAGGCTGCCACCACCTCCCTGGGCAGCCTGTTCCAACAGGCAGATACATCCTTGGGGCTTTCTTTGTGTAATGGCAAAGACATTTCTTGTTTCTTTGCAGAGGTGAGCACCAATTTTTGTTGTCTTGTGCAC
This sequence comes from Colaptes auratus, assembly GCA_015227895.2. NCBI lineage: Eukaryota > Metazoa > Chordata > Aves > Piciformes > Picidae > Colaptes > Colaptes auratus. Next base: position 5,288,228 of record CM037641.1, on the reverse strand, counting down.
AGCCAGTAAAAAGGTAAAGCAGCAATAGAGACAGAACTCTTAGAACTGAAAGAGAAGGTAGCAGAGGCTTGAGAGCTGAAATAGGCTTCCTGTTCTCAGTACCATTTCTCATGGCTGTCAGTTTTGCCCTTAACTGCAGAGCTTCTCCCCTATAGGATGAAATCAACCTGTGACAGAGGGAGAGGGCACAGTCTCAAGCTCTGCCAGGTGGGGTTTGGGCTGGATGTGAGGAAGAAGCTCTTCCCAGCCAGAGAGATTGGCCTTGGGATGTGCTGCCCAGGGAGGTGGTGGAGTCCCCATCCCTGGAGGTGTTCCAGAGGGGACTGGATGAGGCCCTTGCTGCCATGGTTTAGTTGATTAGATGGTGCTGGGTGATAGGTTGGACTGGATGGTCTCTTCCAGCCTGGTTAATTGTGTAAGTCAGGTGCTCTGCAGGAGAATGTCTGCCTGTGCAGATGAGAGCTCTGCACAGCTCATCCTTGCGCCCTGCTGCCGCCTTGGTAATGTGTGGGACAGGACTTGCATGGGGCTTATCCTGTAGCTCCTTGGCGTTTCATAGCAGCCTCCTACATGATCACAGAATCACAGAAGGGACCTCCAAAGGTCATCCAGTCCAGCCCCCTTGGGCAGGGACCCCTCTCAACTAGACCAGGCCTTCAACAGCTCCAGAGAGGAGGCGTCCCCAGCCTCCTGGGGCAGCCTGTTGCAGTCTCTCACCACCTTGGTACCGCAGAGCTTCTCGCTGAGCTCCACTCTGGATGATCTTTGCATTGCTGCTGCCTCAAACTCTCAGCAGAGCCTCTCACTTTGAAACCAAATTCAAACACCAAAGCAGGAGCAGCTCCTCCTGTATCCCTGGTTACTTCTGTGGAGCTTGTGCTGGAGGCTTTGAGGTTTCCTCTTGAGGATGCTTTGACTGAAACATCATCTTCCTTTGTTATGACTTTGCTGCTGCTCACCTGGAGGTCAATCCTCTTGTAGCCCGAGGGCCAGCAGGGCAGCAGCAGGCAGCGACTCTGTCTGCTGGTGGTTTGGCCATGCCACAACCACCCTGCAGAGGGGTGCCTGGCTGCAAGGACCTGGGCAGGGAGCACTTGTGGAAGTGAACAGCTGTGAAGGAACTTCCTACTGACCCTCCTGAGTGCCTTTGGAAAGTGTTTGCCTTAAAAAGCTGTTCCAAGCTCATCCCCTTTGATAACTTCCTGTAGCTCTGCTGACTCTGCTTGGATACAACTCCACTCCTTCTTGAAACAACAAAGGAGTTAGCTGAAGAGTACCTTGGTGCAGTACCCTCTTGCAAGAGGAGTGTTCAGATGGGAAAGCCTCTGGTGATGCTGTGTGCTGTGACTGGAGCAAGGGAGTGAAAAGAAGCTGCAGTTCTCTTCTCTTCAGTGCCTATCACTTTTGCCTTAGGTGTCACTGAAGGTTCAACACATTTATTTGATCTCTGGTGTCCCCTCTCCCCCTTCTTGCATATGTAAGGGGGGGGAAGGGAGGACCAGAATCGTGCACTCTGCAGCTTTGTGAGTCTCAGAGCTGTTTGGGTTGGAAAAGGCCTCCAAGGTCTTTGAGTCCAGTCAGCAGCCCAGCACCACCATGGCCACACACATCCTGAACACCTCCAGGGGTGGGGACTCCACCACCTCCCTGGGCAGCCTGTGCCAGTGCCTGACCAGGGTGGTGTGGCCTCTGTAGTGGTGTTGGTTTTTCCCCACTGTGTGCCTGCTGTCATAGAACTGTAGAGTTTGGAAGGAATCTCTGGAGATTGAGTCCAGCCCCTGCCAGAGCAGGGCACATCCAGGTGGGGCTGGAAAGCCTCCAGAGCAGGAGGCTGCACAACCTCTCTGGGCAGCCTGCTCCAGGCTCCTGCAGCCTCACACCAAGGAAATGTCTGCTCCTGTTGAGGTGGAACCTCCTGGCTTCCAGCTTGTACCCCTTGTTCCTTGTCCTATCTCAGAGCACCCCAAATAGAGCCTGGCACCTCCTTGCCACCCACCCCTCAGATATTTATAGACATGGATCAGATCCCCTCTCAGCCTTCTCTGAGCAGCCCCAGGGCTCTCAGCCTTTCTTCACAGCAGGGATGTTCCAGTCCCCTCATTATCCCTGTAGCCTCCATTGGACTCTTTCCAGCAGATCCTGCTTCTCCAAGCATCTGGAGGACACCCTGTGCCTGGAAGGGAGCAGCAGTGCCAGAGGGGCTGGGGGTGTTAGCAGCCTGTGGGGACTGAGCAGCTCTTGCTCTGTGGCTTGCATAGATCTTCTTCAGCTTTGTGCTGGAAGTGAAGCTGAACACAATCAAGCAGGAGCAAATCGATAGCCAGAGTCCTGTTATCTGGGCCCTGGTTTGGTCTGGTGAGCTCTGAGAGGTGCAGCATCTCTGGAGATGTTTCTCCAAGGCACATTACTCTGCCTGTCATGCTGCCAAGCAACTTGACTGCCAGCAAATGAGCTCTGAGTCATGGTATCGTTGCTGCATGCTTTATTACCTCAACAAACTCTTGATGTCAGATAAATCAGGCTCCCTGCAAAATGAAGTGGCAGAATGAATTGTACCTAGAAGAGTTCAGTGAGAGCTGTGGTGATCTTCAGCTGCTGGCAAAGGCTGCTGCTAACAAGAGTGGATTAAAAATGCTGGTTGCATGGCACTGACTGAACTGAACCACTGGTGGGTCACAGATCTTGAATGGCCCCGGGGACAGGGCCTCAAGCACCTCCCTGGGCAGCCTGTGCCAGTGCCTCCCCAGCCTCCCTGTGCAGAACTTCCTCCTGGTGTCCAACCTGGCTCTGCCCTGCTCCAGTTCCAAACCACTGCCTCTGGTCCTATCCCCACAGCCCCTTCTGAGCAGTCCCTCCCCATCCTGCCTGGAGGTTCCCTTCAGATCCTGAAATGTTCTCTAAGGTCTCCCTGGAGCCTTCTCTTCTCCAGGCTGAACACCTCCAACTCTCTCAGCCTTTCCCCATAGCAGAGGTTCTTCTTTCTTCTTCTTTCTGGCCCCCTCTGCACCTGCTCCAGCAGCTCTATGTCTCTCTTGTGTTGGGGGTCCCATACCTGGACACAGCCCTGCAGGTGAGGGCTGAGCAGAGGGGCAGGATCCCCTCTCTCCAGCTCTGGCAATGGGCACTGGCAGCCTTTGGGCTGCCCTTGGCCTCCTGGGCTGCCAGTGCCCATTGCTGGCTCCTGCCCAGCTTCTCCCCCATCAGCACCCCCAAGGCCTCCTCTGCAGGGCTGCTCTCAGTCTCGTCACCCCCCAGCCTGGATTGGTATCAGGGGGTTGCCCTGGCCCAGGTGCAGGACCTTGCAGTTTGCCTTGTTGACCCTCCTGAGGTTCTCCTCAGCCACTGCAGCCTGCCCTGCTCCCATCCTATCAACGGCACCACTCAGCTGGGTGTCACCTGCAGGCTTGCTGAGGGTGCCTCCATCTTCCAGTGAGTGTCTGGAACTGCTTTTCATTCCTTAAAGGCAGGTGGCTGCAAATGGGAAGCACTGGCAGTTCGACACTTCCCAATCCAGTGTCTCACTTACACCCAGGAGCAAGTTTGGAGTAGCCTCTGTGCTGTGCAGGTCAAATGCCTTTACTGGGAGTCACATCTGAGATCACAGGACCTCAGAACAGCTGAGGAGGGAATCATCTCCCACACCCAGCACCCCCTTTTGAAAGCAGGATCCAGCTGGAGCAGCTTGCGTTGTGAAACCCGAGTCTGTCCTAAGCCAGGGGTGATCCTGGGCGGCTCCAGCTGTCACAGGCATGCCAGCCATTTCCTTCTGGTGTCTCACTGCTCTCTGTTACACTTCACATTGATCTGAGGTGACTTCATGCTGCAGCTTTGTGTCCTGAGCTGATTTGGCCTTGCTGCAAAAGCTTTTTTCATTCTTTCACTTAGCCCCACCCGAGAGCTGCAGAGGAGACCAAGAGGCTGCTCTGGAAGAGAACTCTGTGCAGGCCCTGCCCAGTTGTTAGGGTAGGAGAGAGCCTTCTGCTGGGAGTAGTAATCACCACATCCTTCAGCAGCTGGGTCAGGAGGCAGGGGCTGCTTTCCAGACTGATCAAATGGGCCGTGGGGGAAGGACAGGGATGCTTGGATGCTCTGATCTTAGAGCTGTGTTCCAACCAAACCAGTTCTGACTGTGATAGGACCTCCTGGAGTGGATCTCCCCTATGAAGACAGGCTGGAAGGATTGGTTGTTCAGCCTGGAGAAGGGAGAGCGCTCCAGGGAGACCTTAGAGTTGCACTTCAGTTCCTGGGGGGGACCTAGAGGAATGCTGGGGAGGGCCTGTGGTGATAGGATGAGGGGCAAGGGTTTGAAACTGGAGCAGGGCTGGTTCAGGTTGGACTTGAGGGGGAAGTGCTGCATAGGGAGGGTGGTGAGACACTGGCACAGGCTGCCCAGGGAGGTGGTTGAGGCTCTACCCCTGGAGACGTTCAAGCTCAGACTTGATGTAGCCCTGGGCTGCCTGCTGGAGCTGTCCCTGTTCACTGCAAGGGCTTTGTGCAGGATGACTTTGGTGGTCTCCTCTGACCCATCTGTGAGTCTGCAGTGCAGGTGTTGGCTCCTGCAGCCTTCCTCACCCTCTCGTGCTTGAGCAGACCCAAGGAAGAGCTTACTGCCTTGAGTGTTCTGCACCAGGTCCCCAGCAGAGGCAGGCACAGCTCTTGGCCAGGGTCTGCCTTGGGAAGTTTTAGTCAGGTCAGCGCTGGAGGGCAGCTGTTGGGAGTATTGCTGTGGCCTGCTGAGAACCTGTTCCCTGTGCAATGAGCCCATGCCTGCTGCTTCAGAGCTGCATCAGCACAGCTGGGATTTTCTTACCCTGAGTTCCTTGGGGCAGCCAGCAGGCAGTGTGATTGCTGTGTTCTCCTTCAGCACCTGCAGGCACACAGCAAGGCTGTGGCAGGCTGGCTGGTTCTGGATGCCGCAGCACATCAGCAGTGATGGCGCATTGGGCAGGGCACTTGGGCAGGTCCCTGACCAACCTCTGTGGGTCTCCTTCCTTCCCTGGTCCTGGCAGTGAGAATTCTTGCAGTGCTCCTGCCCCTGTGCTCTGGAGGTACTGTAGGGAAGGGACATGCAGGGGGCCTCCAGGCAGCCACAGCCTCCCTGGGCAGCCTGTGCCAGGCTCTCCCCACCCTCACTGGCAAGAATTTCTTCCTCCTCTCCAGTCTCAACCTGTTCTCCACAAACCTTGTCCCACAGTCATCTTCTCCCAGTAGCTGAAAAGGAGAAGAGAGTCAGACTTCTGTCAGCAGATGAAGGCTCCTGGCAATGCCTCTTTGAGGGAGAAGCCTTCATCTTTCTTCGTGCTTTGCTGCCTGCTTTGTTCTGCTGTGCTGCTCAGGGCACGGCGCGTGAGAAGCAGCGTGTGGGTGCAGCTCTGCACAGTCCAAGATCACGGAGGAGGAGCAAAACCTTCCATGGAATCCAACTGTCAGGGCTTGTGCCACCTCATCTTTGCACCTGTTCCTGTTCAGGGCCAGGCTGGATGAGGCCCTGAGCAGCCTGGGCTGGTGGGAGGTGTCCCTGCCCATGGCGGGGGGTTGGAGCTGGGTGAGCTCTGAGGTCCCTTCCACCCCAACCCATCCTGGGACTCCATGAGTGAATAACCACAGCCTTGGGGAGGCTTAATGGGGGTCTTGGAAGTAACTCTTCATGGAGGACTGCTGCCAGTGCTGCCAAACTTCATACCCTGGCTGGGGACAGTGCTGACTGCAATGCCATTGTTGTGCTGCTGGATTTGAGCCTTGCTCAGTATTTCCTCTCCTTGGGGGAGTGAGGTCTTCTGGGCAGAGAATGGGGGGTGCTGAGTGTCTTCAGATCCATGGCTTCTTACAATGCTTTGGGTTGGAAGGGACCTTGAAGATCATCCAGCTCCACCCCCCTGCCAAGGGCAGGGACCCCTCCCACCAGCCCAGGCTGCTCAGGGCCTCATCCAGCCTGGCCCTGAACACCCCCAGGCAGGAGGCAGCCAAAGCCTCCCTGGGCAGCCTGGACCAGGCTCTCCCCACCCTCACTGGCAAGAACTTCTTCCTCATCTCCAGTCTCAGGCTCTGTTCCTCAAGCTTCAGCCCATCTCCCTCCATGACTCTCCTCTTTCTTGCAGTCCCTGCTTTCCCAAAGCATTGAGAGCTCCTCACATTCTGTGCTTGCAGTGCTGAATCTCCATAGAAAGAGGAGAAGATACTGAGCAAGGCTTCAGTGTGAAGTGTCTCACCTGGCTTTGGCAGGGGAGCAAGATGTGGAGTGCAGGAGACACAGGATTTTAGCCTCCTACAGGGATGAGAGCTTCCCCTCCCTCCAGTTTCCTCCCCTGCCTGCCTTTCACCTCTGCGTTCCCTGCTGCCTGCTGCGGCTTTGTGGCAAAGCAATTTGATACACAAAGTATTTGAACAATGTGTAAATGAGAAGATAGGGGGAAAAGGCTGTGGGCTACCTCCTCCTCCCCAAACAAATGCCTCTGCAGTTGCTGCTGCTGGAGCCTCCTTCTCCCTGGCAAATATTTGTTTGCGTGGCTCAGGAGATAGGAGAGGGCCAGGCCGCCAGCCCTCACCTCAGGGCCCAGCTCCGTCCTCACACACTGCCTGGGGGGTGTGCAATACCTGCTCCAAAACAGCTGCCTGGCTGGGGAGTGCCAGAGGTGGAAGCTCTGCAGCAGCCCTAACCCTGGTTTGGCAGAGGATTCTGAGCAGTGCTGAAGTGTTGTGACAGAGAAACAACTCCCCTGGGCGTGCCTCTCGCGTCCCTCCCCTGGAGTTTGTCTTGCCAGATCAGCAGCATCCTGACTGGCTCCCACAGCTGCTTTGCCTCTCTGCTGCATCCCAGCTCTTGGCAGGCTCTAAATTATCCAGACTTGAACTACAGATGTCTTCAAAAACGTTCATTTGGGAAACAAAGCCTGGGAAGAGTGCTGGGAAGACGGGGGTGGAAGCCCTGGGAGAGTGGTCAGGACCTCTAAGCAAAGACAGCTTCAGATCCTTTACAAAGACTGGAGAAACAGAAGCCCCAAAGCTCCAGTCTGGTTAGGTTCTCCTAGGAAATCAGCCTCACTTGAGCCTAAGTCTTCTGGGGGGTTGTGCTCCTTCTCCTGTGCAGGGAGCTGCATCCTGGTTGACCCTGGAGGTGTTTAAGCCCAGGCTGGATGAGGCTGTGGCCAGCCTGCTCTAGTGTGGGGTGTCCCTGCCCATGGCAGGGGGGCTGGAACTGGCTGATCCTTGTGGTCCCTTCCCACCCTGACTGATACTATGATACTGTGACTCCTTTCAGTCCACCAAAACTTAGAATCACAGAGCCCTAGTATGGCTCAGGGTGGAAGGGACCTCAGAGCCCCTCTGCTCCAAGCTCCCCACCATGCCCAGGGACACCTCTCAGCCAGACTCAGCTGCTCAGGGCCTCATCCAGCCTGGCCTGCAGCACCCCCAGGCAGGAGGCAGCCACAGCCTCCCTGGGCAGCCTGGGCCAGAGGCTCAGCTCCCTGGCACTGAAGAACTTCCTCCTCAGCTCCACTCTGCCCCTGCTCTGCCTCAGCTCCAAACCATTGCCCCTTGGCCTGGCTCCAGCCCCCCTCAGCAGAAGTCTCTCTGCAGCCTTCCTGCAGGCTGCCTTCAGGTGCTGGCAGCAGCTCTGAGGTGCCCCTGGAGCCTTCTCCTCTGCAGGCTGCACAGCCCCAGCTCCCTCAGCCTGTGCTCCCAGCAGAGCTGCTCCAGCCCTGGGAGCATCCTTGTGGCCTCCTCTGGCCTCTCTCCACAGCTCTGAGTCCTTCTCCTGCTGGGGACCCCAGAGCTGGAGGCAGGATTGGAGGTGAGGTCTGGGCAGCGGAGCCCAGGGTGAGAATCCCCTCTGCTGCCCTGCTGCCCACCCTGCTCTGGCTGCAGCCCAGCACACAGCTGCCTGAGGGCTGCAGGAGGCACTGCTGGCTCCTGGGGAGCTGCTCAGCACCCAGCACCCCCGGCTGTCTCTCTTCAGAGCTGCTCTCAACAGGTCTGTTTCAATCCTGCCTCAGGTGGTGGTTTCAAGGCTGCTTTCCATGCCTGTGTCAATGCTTTTAAGTCTCCCTTCAGCTGCTCTGTCACTTGCAGATGTGCTTTCCAGAGCAGCTTGAGCTCATGCTAAGGGCAGAGCTGAGAGCTCATTCTGTTGGCTTTGCAGGGCTGTGGCTTTCCACAGCTCCTCTCCCTGCTCTGCTGCTGCCTAGCAGCTGGTTGCCATTGCAGCTTGCTGTGGCTGATTATTTGCAGCCACACTCATGCTTTGCACACCGCTGCATGCAGCTTCACCTGGGGCTTTGAAGCCTTCTTCCCTCTCTCTCTGTTTTGTGTCTCCCCTCTGTTCCCCCCTCCTTCCTTTTTCTCCCCCCTCTATCTTAAGCAGCAGCTTGGGCTAGTGGAGGTGTCCCTGCCCGGGGCAGGGGATTAGAACGGGATGATCTTTAAGGTCCCTCCACCCCAACCCCTGCTGGGCTTCTCTGGTGGTTTGCCCGAGGCAGAGGGCTGCTCTGCAGGCATCACTGAATCACAGACACTTAGGAGAAGTCCCAATGTCAGCAAGCCACAGCTCCATCTGATAGGCATGAAAAGGTTGGAAGGTGCCTCTGGAGGTCATCTGGTCCAACCCCCCTCACTCAAGCAGAGCTCCTGAGGGCCTGGGGTGAGCAGATTGCAGCCCAGTCAGAAACAGTGGAGCTGGCTGGCAGCAGGACCCCTCCTGCCCAGGACACTGAGCAGGGGGCTGGAGCTGCCTCCTGCTCTCTTTGCCCTCTTGCTCTCAGAGCCCTCTTGGAAACTCCAGCTTCCCATTCTTGTCCTGGTAGTGTGTGTGGGTGCTGCTTTGCTTCTGCTGGGTCTTAAGCCTCTCTCCACGGTGAGAAGCCTTTGTACTGCTCCTGGGAAGCTCTCTGTGAGGGCTGGGGGGAATCCACACACTCAAACTCAGGCTGCCTCCTTTGGCCACCTGCCTTGGCACATGCACCTGTGGAGACCTCTTAAATGGAACTTGCCCACAGCAAACCGTGGTGACTGCTGGAGCACATGGTTGAAGCAAACCCTCCTATGGACTCCTTTGATCTCCTTCCCTCTCTCCTTAACCAGGTCTCTTCCAACCTGCTTAATTCTACTCCTCTCCTTCCCTCTCCTCCCTCCCCAGCCCCTTCCTCTCCTTCCCTCTCTTCCCTCCCCAGCCCCTTCCTCCCCTTCCCAGTTTCTCTGCAACTACTAGGCATGTGTAAGAGCAATGTGCATCTGTCCCCCCCAGCCCCCTCTCCCCGAGGTGGAGCTGATGTGTTTATTAGTGCTGATAGTTCCAGGCTTATGCAACTTGAAAACGTGTGCTTGGGACTAAAGAGCTCTGTAGCTGGAGCAGAAAATGTGTTTGGGAGTGAAGAGATTTGCAGCCAGGGCACCAGGAGCAGCCTGAGATGTCCCTGTGGCTCCTGCAGCAGGAGAGACTCTCCTCGTGAAATCCCCACTGCAGGGATGTCCAAGCTGGTGTGGGAGGAGCAGCTCTGTCCTGGCCCTGCTGAACCTCGGTGCCTCGGGGACAGTTCCATAGAAGCACAGATTCACAGAAGGGGTTGGGTTGGAAGGGACCTCAAAGCTCCTCCAGCCACGGGCAGGGACACCTCCCAGCAGCCCAGGCTGCTCAAGGCCTCATCCAGCCTGGCCCTGAGCACCTCCAGGGAGGGGGCAGCCACAGCCTCCCTGGGCAGCCTGTGCCAGTGTCCCCCCACCCTCACTCTTAATTTCTTTCTCCTCTCCAGTCTCAGTCTCTCCTCTCCCAGCTCAAAGCCATTGTTCCTCGTCCTGGCACTGCCAGCCCTTGTCCAAAGTCCCTCCCCAGCTCTCCTGCAGGCAATGGAAGGCAGCTCTGAGGTCTCCCTGGAGTCTTCTCTTCTCCAGGCTGAACCCTCCAGCATTCCACGTCCCTCTTATGCTTGGGAGCCCCAGCACTGGACAGAGTACTCCAGGTGGGGCCTCAGCAGAGCAGAGGGGCAGAGTGCTCCAGGTGGGGTCTCAGCAGAGCAGAGGGGCAGAGTACTCCAGGTGGGGTCTCAGCAGAGCAGAGGGGCAGAGTGCTCCAGGTGGGGTCTCAGCAGAGCAGAGGGGCAGAGTGCTCCAGGTGGGGTCTCAGCAGAGCAGAGGGGCAGAATCCTCTCAGCTGCTCCCCCTGCTTTGGCACACCTCCTCTGTAGGGCTCCTGCTTGGTGGAGAAGGTGGCAGTGGTGTTGGCTTGAGCAACGAGGCCGAGGTGGAGCGCTCCCACCTCAGGCTCTTGGTCTCAGCCCTGTGCTTGGCCTCATGCAGCAGTTTGTGGTGGCTCTCCCAGGCTGCTGGGGGTCAGTTCTCCTCCTTGCTTGTGCTGGGTGCTGAGCAGGGCTGTGGTGAAGTACCTGATGTGCAGCAAGACCTTTGCCTCCCCAATAACATCTTCTCTGTGTATCCCAAGTGTAGATTTTCCTCTGAAGGAAGCTGTTTCATGGGCATTACTTGGCTGTGACTGCTGGCCAGGCTGAACAAACTTCTGCATAACAATCCTGGGCTTCAGGAGGTCTGACTGGAGAGCTTCTCTCTGCATAATGGCTGAGTTATGACTGAAAAGAGACGTTAGCATATTTGTCATCTCAGACGAGCACCAGTCACAGAAAGGGGAATCAAGACAGTGCCCTCAGTTCCATCTCCTTTTGCTGTAGCTCAGGCTGCACATTTCTCAGTGCCTCTTCAGAAGGCTCTTGTGGCTTCTGTGCTACCTGCAGAGAAAGGCACTGCAGTAAGGAGAAGGGCCGGAGAGGAAGCTTTCTGCTGGCAGAATGACTGCAGACAGCCTCCCTGTGCACAGCCTGCAGGCAGCCCTGCCAGCAGCAGATGATGTTGCTCATGGGTTGCAACAGAGCTGGGAGTGAGAAGCTAATTTGCCTGGACACCCTGTGTGTGAGGAGCAAAACAGCCCCCAGAAAGAATGGCTGCTGGCTCTGAGCAGATCCAGACTTGTCCCCCCCAGAGCAAGCCAGCAGGGTGGGGACACTGCCAGCTCCTCAGCCGGTGGGAGAAGTGTTTGACTGCTGGGAGAAGGAAATGATGGAAGGCTCACCGTGAGCTGGCAATGGTTGCTGGCAGCCCAGGAGGCAGCCAGGGGCTGGGCTGATTCTGCCCTTCTGCTCTGGTGAGGCCCCACCTGCAGCACTGCCTCCAGCTCTGCTGCCCCCAGCACAAGAAGGACCTGGAGCTGTTAGAGCAGGTCCAGAGGAGGCCATGAAGATGCTCAGAGGCCTGGAGAGCCTCCCCTGGGGGGGCAGGCTGGGAGAGCTGGGGCTGTTGAGCCTGGAGAAGAGAAGGCTCCAGGGAGACCTCAGAGCTGCCTGCCAGTAGCTGGAGGGGCTGAGGGGAGCTGCTGCCCTCTGCACCTTTTCCCTTGGTGGCTATCTCCCCCCTGGTGCTCTGCAGGCAAATCGTTGTAGTCTCTTGCTAGCCAGGTCAGCATTTCTGTGCCACCAGGGGAAGCTGCCTGCTGTTCATCAGAATGAAACCATTGCTGTAGCTGTGCTCTGGGAACAAGCTGACTTCTGACTGGCTCTGTGTTGCCACAAGCAGTAGGGGCAGCAAGCAAACAAAAGCCAAGCAGCAGCCTGCGGTGCCGGGCTGGCAAAGCTCGGAGCCTGCCTGTCACCTGGCCTGGAGATCAAAGCTGGAGCCCAGGGAGTAATCAGACTTTCACCAAAGCAATAAATATCACCTCCTAACACAGGGGAAGGAGAGCATCCTGCCTGCACATCAACCCTTTGCTCCCAGGCTAGGCCCCTAGCCCATGCCCAGGGGCTGGTGGCAGTGTTGAACCCTGTTGCAGCTCCTGGGGCTGCTGTCCTTCCACTGCACAGGGAGAGCCTCAAGTAGCAGAAGCTGTGGTGGCAGCTGCAGAGTGTCCCTTTGCCAAGGGCACCCTTCTGGTTGTGCTCTGGTTTCACAGAGGCAGACTGGCTCAGGCTGGAAGGGACCTCAGAGCCCCTCTGCTCCAAGCTCCCCACCATGCCCAGGGACACCTCCCAGCCAGACTCAGCTGCTCAGGGCCTCAGCCAGCCTGGCCTGCAGCACCCCCAGGCAGGAGGCAGCCACAGCCTCCCTGGGCAGCCTGGGCCAGAGGCTCAGCTCCCTGGCACTGAAGAACTTCTTCCTCAGCTCCAGTCTGCCCCTGCTCTGCCTCAGCTCCAAACCATTGCCCCTTGGCCTGGCTCCAGCCCCCCTCAGCAGAAGTCTCTCTGCAGCCTTCCTGCAGGCTCCCTTCAGGTGCTGGCAGCAGCTCTGAGGTGCCCCTGGAGCCTTCTCCTCTGCAGGCTGCACAGCCCCAGCTCCCTCAGCCTGTGCTCCCAGCAGAGCTGCTCCAGCCCTGGGAGCATCCTTGTGGCCTCCTCTGGCCTCTCTCCACAGCTCTGAGTCCTTCTCCTGCTGGGGACCCCAGAGCTGGAGGCAGGATTGGGGGTGAGGTCTGAGCAGAGCCCAGGGTGAGAATCCCCTCTGCTGCCCTGCTGCCCACCCTGCTCTGGCTGCAGCCCAGCACACAGCTGCCTGAGGGCTGCAGGAGGCACTGCTGGCTCCTGGGGGGTGGTGTTTGGGATTCTGAGCCCTGGGCTTTAAATATTTCTGTTTGAATAAAGACTTGGGTGAATGGCAACAGAATTTGTAAGTAGGCTTAGGATGCTCTTAAAAGAAATGCTCTGTGCTTGGCCAGCATTTGACCCAGCTGGCCAGCAGGGAGCTGCAATGAGTGGTGGATGTTACTTACCAGTGACTGGCGAATCGGTGGGAGGAACGGTGGTGGGTTTCACTCTGGTTGTTTCCTTTGCCCTTGCAGGTATTGCTTTGTTTTTGCTTTGGGATACCTCACAGTGTGCCAAATTACCAGAGTCTACATCTTTGACTATGGACAGTACTCTGCTGACTTCTCAGGGTAAGAGCCAGAGTGGGGCTCCTGCTGCTGGGGGGGCTCCCAGGTCAACCTGGCAGACGCTGGGGGAAGGCTGAGCCTGTGTGTGGGGAGGGGCCCACACAAATCCATCACTCCCTCTGCTTCCTCCATGCAAACTGAGAACCTGGGGGCACCCCAGCAGCCTGCTCTGGCAGGACCACAGCAGCACAGTTTGCTGCCTCCTGTTCCTGCCTGGGGCACACAAAAGGCTTGGGGTCTGGCATTTATTTCTCTTCAGCTTTGCTTTTCTCCTGGTGCCCTTGCCTGCTGGCACAGCCTGGTGGCACCTTGCAAGCAAAACGGGAATGTGGGATGGAATTTCCCTTTCAGCTTCTTCCTTTTGGTTTGATGTTAGATGTGCCAGAGGGAGAAAGACAAGGGGAGAGGCACTAGATGGTGGAGTGGTCACAGAGCCCTTGGAGATAGGAAGTTGTGCCTTAAAGTGTTCTTGTTTTGTACAATGGACTGAAACCTGTGCCTGGAGCTGGAGAGGAGCAAGGTCTCTTCTGGCCTCACCAGTTCTGTGACTCTGCAAGAGAATTAAAAGGGCAAGGCCTAAAGCAACCCTGCTGCTGATTCTTCCTGGTGCTGCAGACCCAGCAGCCAGAGCTCAGGTTTGCTCCTGTGTTTCTTGATGCAAAGGAGCATCACAGAGTGCATTGGGTTGGAAGGGACCCTCCAAGGGCATCTTGTCCAACCTCCCTGCAGGCAGCAGGGACACCTCCAACTAGATCAGGTTGCTCTGAGCTCCTCAAGTTTGGCCTTGAATGTCTCCAGGGATGGAGCCTCCAGCACCTCCCGGGGCAGCCTGTGCCAGGGTCTCCTCACCCTCACTGTGCAGAACTGCCTCCTGGTGTCCAGCCTAACCCTGGCCAGCTCCAGTTCAAACCACTGCCCCTGCAGGTGTTGTGGAGTGCAGAGGTGCAGGGGGGTTGTCAGTCTGCTCTGAGGAGTGCTGTGAATGGCAGCAGGCTTTGTGCTCCAGGGTGGCCTGTGTGGTGCAGTGGAGCTGTGCTCCTTGGCCTTGCTGCTTCTCACCCACCACTGCTCACAGGCAGAGTCCTGAAACTCAACTTCTGGGCTGGAGCCAAAGGGGTTTCATAGTTTCATAGTTTCAGTCAGGGTTGGAAGGGACCACAAGGATCAGCCAGTTCCAACCCCCCTGCCATGGGCAGGGACACCCCACACTAGATCAGGCTGGCCACAGCCTCATCCAGCCTGGGCTTAAACACCTCCAGGGACAGGGCCTCAACCCCCTCCCTGCACAACCCATTCCAGGGCTTCACCACTCTCATGGGGAAGAACTTCCTCCTCCCCTCCAGCCTGAATCTCCCCACCTCCAGCTTCAGTCCATTCCCCCTAGTCCTATCACTGCCTGAGATCCTGAGCAGTCCCTCCCCAGCCTTCCTGTAGCCCCCTTCAGATCCTGGAAGGCCACAATGAGGTCACCTGGGAGCCTTCTCTTCTCCAGACTGCACAGCCCCAACTCCTTCAGTCTGTGCTCACAGGAGAGGTGCTCCAGCCCTCTGCTCCTCCTCGTGGCCCTTTTACAGGATCATAGAATCAGTAAGGCTGGAACAGATCTCTGAGGCCAAGTCCAGCATCAACCCAACCCCACCATGGCCACACATTTCTGAAACACCCCCAGGCATGGGGACTCCTCCACCTCCCTGGGCAACTTGTGGAGCTCCAGGGGAAGAAGTAAGCTCAAGAAAATAACCACAGTTGGGTAAGCAGCTGTTGGACCCCCAGCAGTCCTCCCAAAGGTGCTGGCATGGATTCCTGTGGTGGTTAGCCCCAGCAGAGGTGGGCATGCCTGCACGCAGCCATTCCTCCTGGCAGGCCGTGCCCCCCTGAGGTGGCCAAGCCCAGAGGGTCTGCAGAACGCCTGAGGGGCTGTGTCAGCGTGCTGGCAGCAGAGGCAGCTGAGCAGGCCTCCTGCTGGAGGTGCAGCTGACTGTCCTGGCTTCAGTGCTAGCAGATCCCAGCTGCCAGAAAGCTTTCCTCCAGCTCCTTTGCCTTCCTGCCAGCACCTGAAAGGGAATGCTGAAATCCTGGTTGACAGCCCTGCTGCTGCAGGAAGGACTCTTCCTCTGGATTGTTGCTCCTCAGCCAGACCTCTGAAGATGGTGGAATAGCTGCTTGAGAAGGGAAAGGATGCCAGGGTCTGTTGGGGTGGCAGTGAGAGGTCTGTCAGTCAGGATCAGGCCAGGGGCTGGCTGAGCTCCTCCTGGGCTCCAGCCTGTGCCCAGGCACCATTGGTGCTGCTTGGTGTTCACCTCCAGAAGGCAAACCTCTGATGTTCAGAGTCAGCTGGGGATCTCTGCCAGCACCAGGCAGGCCTGCAGCTCAGATGCTGGAGGGAGGTACCAGGGATTTCCCAGCCTGTTCCTCCTTGCTGACCCTTGGAAGCCCCTCAGGGCTTGAGCCCAGGGTTTGGAGCACTGAGGGTGTGGTAGAAACCCCTCGATTGCATTTGGAGGTCTGCAACTGTTGTGTGCTTTGAGCTCAATGTAGCCTGAGTTCTGTTCATCCAGAATGACTCTGAACTCCTGGGCTCATGTGACAGCAATTCCTGAGCTTGCTTCTGAATGATTCTTCCTCCTCATTTCTTCTTTTCCTTTTCTCTTGTCCCAGCCCAATGATGATCATTACCCAGAAGATCACCAGTCTGGCATTTGAGATTCATGATGGTAAGATTTGCTCTCCACTGTCTTCAGTGTTCCCTCTGGAAGAGGCTTGAGGAGAGGCAAGAGTCAGTGAGGCTGCTTCAGCCCAGCTGGTGTGGGGGGGCAAAATGGGCTTGGGGCTCAGCTGAGTCTCCTGAGGCTTGCTGATGGAAGTACCAAGAAATCATAGAGTCACAGAATGGGTTGGGTTGGAAGGGACCTCAGAGCTCATCCAGCTCCAGCCCCCTGCCATGGGCAGGGACCCCTCCCACCAGCCCAGGCTGCCCAAGGCCTTATCCAGCCTGGCCTGGAACACCTCCAGGCAGGAGGCAGCCACAGCCTCCCTGGGCAGCCTGGGCCAGAGTCTCCCCAGCCTCACTGCCAAGAATTTCCTCCTCATCTCCAGTCTCAGTCTCCTCTCTCCCAGCTCAAAGGCCTTGCCCCTCCTCCTGTCACTCCCAGCCCTTGTCAAAAGTCCCTCCCCAGCTCTCCTGTAGCTCCCTGCAGGTACTGGAAGGCTGCTCTGTGGTCCCCCTGGAGCCTTCTCTTCTCCAGGCTGAACAGCCCCAGCTCTCCCAGCCTGTCCCCATAAGGAGGCTTTCCAGCTCTGCTCATTTCAGATGTTGCTAAGGGAAGCTCAGCAAGCAGAGCAGGGCCTCTTCTGCAGCCCCTCCCCAGGAGCACTCCCAGCTGCTGCTTTTTGCTGGGCTGTTGCTCCTGAGTTAGCTTCGTAATGCCCAGCCTCAGGTCAGTGCTGCTGAGACTGGTAGCAAAAGCAGCTTCAGCTGCTCAGCACCTCTGGTTGTGAGGTGCTGGCCCTCTTGGCCTCCTTTTGCCACACACACTGATCCTTATGAAACCTTTCTCTGGGCTTCATGTTATTGTCATGGCTGCCCCCAGTGCTGCTGCCCCATCCGTGTGGCCAGGGAGATGATGCAGTTGGGTTTCTGCCTTTCCCCCCTCAGAGAAGGGGGCCCTGGCTGTGGCAGTGAGGAGTCCTGGTGCTGGCCTCTCGTGGGCAGGGTAGCTACATGGCTAGGCTCTTTCACAGAGAAAGGAGGAGCTCTGAAGTGTAAGGCTTGGAAATGGATCTCAGAAGGGTTTGGGTTGGAATGCCCTGGAAGCTCATCCAGGCCAAACGCTAACTCTACCAAGGCTGGGGCTAGCCCATGGCCCTCAGCACCACATCTCTGTGAGGATATGGAAGCTTGTCTTTGTCACCAGCAAGATCTGTTTGATCAACTGCAGCAGAAATCACGGAGACACCGAGTGGGTTGGGTTGGCAGGGACCTTAAAAGCCATCTAGTGCCACCCCTGCCGGGGGCAGGCTCACCTTCCCCCAGCCCAGGTTGCTCTAAGCCTCATCCCAAACAGAATGTGATGACAGAATACCTCTGAAGTGACTTGGGGACACCAGAAATGACCTTGCAGCATGAGGCCTGCTCTGCTGAGCAAGGAAATCACTACCTAGTGTGGGAGGGTTTCACTTCTCCTGATTTTTCCCTTTTTCCTGTCCCCCCCCAGGAATGTGTCGGAAAGCTGAAGATTTGACTCCCTCTCAGAGGTGCTTGGCTGTAAGGTAGGCTTTGGGATGTCTCTGGGGCTAAGTTTTGGGGGTGCAGAGAGGTTTTTGTGCTTCATTAGTGCTCTGTGGAGTTGGCAGAGTTGCCATTGAAGACAGGGAATGAAGCCCCTGTGCAGCAGATCCATGCTTTCCCTAGCTGTAGCTGAGTCCTGAGCTCTCCTCTCCCGCACAGCCTGCCTGGGAGCAGGGTTTGTGCTCGCTCAGGGGAGCGTTCCAAGTCCTAAGCAGCCCAGGCCAATGAATGGCACATCAGGCCGGCTTGGGACCCTTGAGTGCACCCAGCAAGGTGCCAGGTGAACTCGCCTGGTCTTTGCTGCTGCCCTTACTCAGGAGCCGTGAGAACAGCAGCTCGTGCTGCCCAAGCCAGTCCTGACCCACAGGAATAACTCCCCTGTGCTTCATGGGAGTTGCTGCCACAGCACAAACCTTTGGGGCCTGCTTCACTTCTTGAGGGGGGGAAAGGAAACACAAAGGGTTGAACGAGCACTCAGGGCAACACTCTTCTTCCCCTTCCCCAGCTTGACCTCAGTCAAAAGCCAGGACTGGGAAGGAGAGAGTCACCAGGAAGAGGCCAGGCTCTGTTCAGTGCTGTCCTGTGACAGGACAAGGAGCAATGGACACAAACTGGGACCCAGGAGGTTCCACCTCAGCATGAGGAGAAACTTCTTTGGTGTGAGGCTGCTGGAGGCCTGGAGCAGGCTGCCCAGAGAGGTGGTGGAGTCTCCTGCTCTGGAGGCTTTCAGGCCCCATCTGGATGTGTTCCTGGGTGCCCTGCCCTGGGCCCTGCTCTGGCTGGGGCATTGGGCTCAATCTTCAGAAGTCCCTTCCAGCCCCTACCATTCTGTGACCAGAGTTCAGGAGATCTGTCTGAAAATCAGGGAGTCACAGAGTGGGTTGGGTTGGAAGGGACCTCAAAGCTCATCCAGCTCCAACCCCCTGCTCAGGGCCTCATCCAGCCTGGCCTTGAGCACCTCCAGGGAGGGGGCAGCCAAAACTTCTCTGGGCAGCCTGTGCCACCCTCACTGTCAGGAATTTCTTCCTCCTCTCCAGTCTTGGTCTCCTCTCCCCCAGCTCAAGGCCATTGCTCCTCGTGCTGCCCCCCCAGCCCTCCTCAGAAGTGCCTCCCCCGCTGTCCTGGAGCCCCTCAGGCACCGTCAGGCTCGGCGTGGGTCAGGGAGCTGCCCTGCGTGGCGCGGTGAGCTGGGGCTGTCCCGCAGGCGGTTGGCAGCGCTGGTGGGGAGCAGTCGGCTGGAGTTGGAGCGGTGCTGCGGCGGGGGTTCCGTCTCACTGGTTGCTTGTGTTTGACTTGCAGACGCATGCCAAGCCCACTGGAGTATTTAAGTTACACCTGTAATTTCATGGGTATCCTGGCAGGCCCGTTATGCTCTTACAAAGACTATATTACTTTCATTGAAGGCAGATCATACCAACTGCTGCAGCCGGCAGCCAACGGGAAGGAGGACACAAAGCACGACCAAACGGAGCCCTCCCCCCATGTAAGCCACCCCCCGCCCCTGCTCGCCCTGCCGGCTTGCTCTGCCCCCTTGCTTGCGGCCCCAGCGCAGAGCTCTGTGCCCGGGGCCTGGCGGCTCCCCCCCAGGCTGAGCCTGCCCTGCCCGCGGCTGAGCCAGGCCTGGGTGGGCAGAGTCCCATGGGAAGAGGCTTAACAAGTCTGAGTGTTGGGTTCTGCACCTCAGCCACAACAGCCCCAGGAAGCACTGCAGGCCTGGGGAGCAGGCAGAGAGGGACCTGGGGATACCAGTTGGCAGCAGCTGAATATGAGCCAGCAGTGTGCCCAGGGGGCCAAGAAGGCCAAGGGCATCCTGGCCTGCATCAGGAGCAGTGTGGCCAGCAGGAGCAGGGAGGTCATTGTGCCCCTGTACACTGCACTGGTTAGGCCACACCTTGAGTCCTGTGTCCAGTTCTGGGCTCCTCAGTTCAGGAAAGATGTTGAGCTGCTGGAAGGTGTCCAGAGAAGGGCAACAGAGCTGGGGAGGGGTCTGGAGCACAGCCCTGGGAGGAGAGGCTGAGGGAGCTGGGGTTGCTTAGCCTGCAGAAGAGGAGGCTCAGGGGAGACCTTCTTGCTCTCTACAGCTCCCTGAAGGGAGGTTGCAGCCAGGTGGGGGTTGGTCTCTTCTCCCAGGCACCCAGCACAAGAGGCCACAGTCTCAAGCTGTGCCAGGGGAGGTTCAGGCTGGATGTTAGGAAGAAGTTCTTTCCAGACAAAGAAGCCCATGGGAGTGTGCTGCCCAGGGAGGTGGTGGGATCAATGTCCCTGGAAGTGTTTCAGAAGAGCCTGGATGAGGCACTTAGTGCCATGGTCTGGTTGGGGTTTGGGTGACCAGTTGGACTGGATGATCTCAGAGGTCTCTTCCAGCCTGTTTCATTCTGTGACATGTAGAGGATGCTCTGTGGGGGGTGTGGTGATGGGACAAGGAGCAGCAGCTTTAAACTGAACCAGGGGAGATTCACATTAGGTATTAGGGAGAAGCTCTTCACTGTGAGGGTGGTGAGACGCTGGCACAGGTTGTCCAGAGGAGTTGTGGATGCCCCATCCCTGGAAGTGTTCGGTGCTAGGTTGTCTGAGGCTCTGCTCTGGTGTGAGGTGTGCCTGCCCATGGCAGGGGTGGTGGAACTGGATGATCCCTGAGGTCCCTTCCAGCCCAGGCAATTCTATGGTTCTGTGATCAGCCTGCTCTTGTTGAAGGTGTCCCTGCTCACTGCAGCGGGGTCGGACAAGACGACTCCCAGGGAGCACCTGCAGCATGCCACAGATCACCTAAAGCGAACTCGAGCCTTGCCCCTGCTGGAATGTCTGCAGTCATTGTGCTCCTCTTCTCCTAGATGATCCTCTTTGTGTCACACTGGCTTAGCACCTTAGCTGCCTTCACCAGCTTGGCTCTGAAGTGAGAGAAAAGGAGTTGCAGAACCTGATGGTCTGGAAGGCCTCTTCCAACCAGAAGGGTTCGGTGGCGCCGGAGGGTGCTCCCCGAAGGGTTCGGTGGCGCCGGAGGGTGCCCCCCGAAGGGCTCGGTGGCGCCGGAGGGTGCTCCCGTTACTGAAGGGTTTTTAGAGGCTCTCTGTATAGTTTGGGGTTGCTGTGTCTGCCACAACGTCAAGCCCAGGCTGTTCCCTGAGGCCCCATGCCCTGTTAGTAGCTGGTTTAGAGGAGCAGTGTGTACTCCTGGCTCACATTTACACCTGTCCAGGGAAGGAAGGTTCTGACTTGCTTTGTTCTGAGCTGCCTGACACAACCTGAAGCTCACCCAGTCTCCCATCTGCAACTTTCCAGATAGCTGTGGCACAGAAGCTCTTGATCTGTGGCCTGTCCTTGCTCTTCCACATGACCATTACCCAAGCTCTGCCTGTGGAGTACAACATTGATGAGCACTTCAGAGCTACAGCTTCATGGCCTGTGAGGTTTTTCTACCTGTACCTGTCTCTCATGGCTGCCAGACCCAAGTATTACTTTGCATGGACTTTAGGTAAGTGCCTCCATCAAAGCCAGGCTGGGGGGGGCGCTGCAGGCTGGGGATGCTGTCCAGAGGGACAGTGCCCTCTGGAAGCCTCCAAGTCAGCAGTGCTCTGAGGTGTGCCAAGGTGTTTGCAAAGCATGAGTGGTGGCTCTCTTCTTGAGAAACCAAACCTGCCAGCAAGCTCAGCACAGTGCTGTCAACAAGAGCCACAGAATGGGTTGGGTTGGAAGGGACCTTAGACACCATCCAGCTCCAACCCCCTGCCGTGGGCAGGGAGCCCTCCCACCAGCCCAGGCTGCTCAAGGCCTCATCCAGCCTGGCCTGGAACCCCTCCAGGGAGGGGGCAGCCCCAGCCTCCCTGGGCAGCCTGTGCCAGGCTCTCCCTGGAGTTGCAGCAGCAGTTTCAGGATTTGATGCACTTCAGTTTTAGTCTTCATTTCCCAAGAGAGTGGTGAGGCACTGGCTGCCCAGGGAGGTGGTTGAGGCTCCAGCCCTGGAGACACTGAAGATCAGACTGGATGTGGCCCTGGGCAGCCTGCTGCAGTTGGAGGGATCCCTTCCAACCCAGTGCAATCTGTGAAGGTTCTGATGCCCAGCAGGTATCAGCCATGGTCTCTGAGTGCAGCCATGGGATGCATGGTGCAGCTGAGGGAACATTTTTGATGTTTGCTGCTCCATGTGGATTTTTTTTTCCCTGAAGTGCTGGATTTATGGAAGCTGCCACCTTGGAAGTGGCTCCCAAAGCAGAGCTCATCAGCTTCCTCCTCCTCTCCAGGTTTGGGTTTGTCACAACTCTTTGGAAGAGAATCCTGGGGAACAAAGGCCTGCAGAGGGCTGGAGTGTGGCAGGGCAGTGACTCACTCCCAGCTGCTGGCTCCCTTCCTGGCACTGAATGGAGGCCTTTCAGCTGGGCTGGGGAATGGCAGCTCTGGGGCTGGTTGGGGAAAGAAAGGATGTGGAATATTGTGCTCTTGTGCACCAGTAGCAGCATCTGTGGAGAGCAGGAGACAGCTGACAAAGGAGTGATCTTCATGGGATGTTTTCCCCTGGAGTGCTTCAGATGAGGCTCTCCTTGCACACTTGCTGGCAGGGCAGAGCCAGCATCCCTTCGGTGAGGCACTGAAGGAGATACATGACAGCAACTCTGCTTTTAGTTTGCTAAAAGCTTTATTTGACTTCTGTCCTTCTCCTTTGCCTCACCTAAAGCTCTGATGGTATGAGGGGAACGTGAGACCCCTCAGCAGCTTGTCTGGGCGTGGTGCTTCTGTGCTGTGCGTTGCTGCTCCTTCCACCCAAGGAAAGAAAGAGCTGTTGATGAATTCCTTCAGCTGAATGGTCACCAAAATGCTGATGAACAGAATGAGAACTTGCTCTGCTTGCTTGCACTGCAGATTAGGAAGAAATTCTTGCCAGTGAGGGTGGGGAGACACTAGAACAGGCTGCCCAGGGAGGCTGCCTCCTCCCTGGAGGTGTTCAAGGCCAGGACGGATGAGGCCTGGAGCAACCTGCGCTGGTGGGAGGTGCCTCTGCCCATGGCAGGGGGCTGGAGCTGGAGGATCTTGAAGGTCCCTTCCAACCCAAGCCATTCTATGAAGCTGTGAGCTGTTTTCTGTCAGATTGCTCCAGCGAGGTCTGGGTAGGTGTCAGGGAGGGGAGGACCTCTGTGGTGTGAGGTGGGTGCTGCTGCTTTTGCCCCGGTGTTGGGCTGAGCACCGCCGTGCCCCGTGGTCGTCGCCCTCGGTGTTTAAAGAAGATCGGTGTGCAGCCTTCAAAGCCTGCCACAAGCCGTGAGGAAGCTGCAGCGTGCAGTGCAGCTGCCAGCTCCTGTCTGTGCTTTGTTTCCCTGCAGCAGATGCAATCAACAACGCGGCAGGGTTTGGCTTCCGCGGCTACGACCCGAGCGGCGCGGCGCGCTGGGACCTGGTCTCCAACCTGCGGATCCGGCAGATCGAGGTCGGTGCGGCGCCCCCGCTCCCCGTGCTGCTCGGCTCTTCGGCCTGCTGCACGTTCTGCTCCTCAGGACTCCCCTCCCAGGCAAAGTGCTCACGCCCCTGGAAAAGCAGAGGGGAAACAGAGCCTGGGTTGAGCATCTTCTGCTTGCCAGCTGCCATCCCAGCTACTCTGAGGCTGGGAGCAGCCGAGCAGTACTCTGTGGTTAGAGGAGCTGAGTGTTTACCAGTAATTACCTTGACTTAAATCCCTTCCTGAAGTCATCTCACAAAAGCTGTGGGGGCTCAATAATGTCCATGTCTGAATGTTGAGATCTTTTGTAACAGAAATAATTCCTTTGTGGTGGATTTGTTGTGTTGTTTTTGTTTCCCCCACAGCTTTCCACAAGCTTCAAGATGTTCCTTGATAACTGGAATATCCAGACAGCTCTTTGGCTTAAAAGGTATTGATGCCTCCAAGGAAAGCTGCTCTTGCACTGCAGGTTTCTTAGCTCAGGGTTTCTTTGAAGAGAATTTACCATTTAAGGCTCAAGCCCACAGACCATCAGTTGGTAGCAGCTGCATGGGACATGCTCCTTCTGAGACTTGAGTTAAAGCCTCTGGCTTTTCATGCTGGTGACACCACAGGGGCAGTGGTTTCAGCTGGAGCAGAGCAGAATTGGGTTGGCCATCAGGAGGAAGCTCTGCACAATGAGGGCTGATGGAACACTGGAGCAGGTTGTTCAGAGATGTGGGGGAGGCTCCATCCCTGGAGCTGTTCAGGGTCAGGCTTGATGGGGCTCTGAGCTACCTGATATAGTTGGGGATGTCCCTGCTGACTGCAGGGGGGGTGGACAAGACCTTGGAGAGTCCCTTCCAACCTGATGCATTCTGTGAACTTAGGGCTTCACAGAATCACCAAGGTTGGAAGAGACCTCAAAGCTCATCGAGTCCAACCTGGCACCACAGACCTCATGGCTAGACCATGGCACCAAGGGCCACATCCAATCCCCTCTTGAACCCCTCCAGGGACAGGGACTCCACCACCTCCCTGGGCAGCACATCCCAATGGCCAACGACTCTCTCTGGGAAGAGCTTCCTCTTCACCTACAGCCTAAACCTGCCCTGGTGCAGCTTGAGACTGCCTCCTCTTGTCCTGGTGCTGGTTGCTTGAGAGAAGAGACCAACTCCTTCCTGGCTACAACCACCCTTCAGGTAGTTGTAGAGAGCAATGAGGTCTCCCCTGAGCCTCCTGAGCTTCTCTCAGTGGGCTGAATCCCCCATCCCTGGAGGTGTTCCAAAGAGGCAGAGGTGAGGTGCTGAGGCCCCAGCTTTAGCAGACTTAGATGATGGTTGGAATCGATCCTAAAGGTCTTCTCCAACCCATTCTCTGTTTTCTTGCACTTGTGTTGCAAGCAAAAGGTTGTTCAGTGGTTAGGTGCATGGCCCATGCCTGGTGCTGCAGAAACTGTTCTCAGCCCTTGGCCAGCTGCAGCAGAGGATGAGCTGCTGCATCCCTTTGGAGATCCACCTGCCACACCTCACTTGCTTCCCTTCTGTACAAGTCCCTCAGATCTTGGCCACTTGCCTCACCAGACATCAGCATTTCTTCTCTGTACTCTAAACTGGACCCTCAGATCTAGAGGACCCTGAAAACCACCTCCTTGTGGGAGCACAGTGAGGCATCTCCAGACCATAGAGGAGTTCAGTAGACATTTGGTGTGGATCACGAAGTGCAGCAGTTCCCAGGAGCTGCTGATCCAAGCATGCAGCTCGGAGCAGACACTTAGCCAGTGGTGGATCTCAGCAGCATCCTGCCTGGGGAAGCTGTTGTGGTTCTCCTCCCCCTGCTCATTCTTTCTGTCCCCACAGAAGACATAAACCAGCTCATTCCATTGTCTTTGGTGGTGTTTGCAGCACCTCTGTGGTTCTGCTGGCACCTCTCCAACCTTCCAGGCTCCTTGCAGTGGGTGTGGGACTCGGCTCAGTCCTCCAAGGCTTTTCCCCTGGCTTGTTAGAGGCAGAGCTGAGTGACTTGAGTGCATTCCTGACCTTGGTTCCCCTCAGGTATCACTTTCTGTCTCTGCAGCAGCCATCCCCTGTTGATTCATGCTCAGCTGATGCTCAGTGTTTCCTGCTGTTGATTCATAGTCATGCTCAGCCTCAGGCTTTCAGCAGGGCTGCAGGAATGGTTTGCATCTTCCACTTCCATTGGATGTGCTGGGTTTTGGACTTCATAGAATCATAGAACTGTTGAGGTTGGAAGAGGCCTTTGAGATCATCGCCTCCAACCACTGGCCTAGAGCTCACAATCATCTCATCTCCTTAGTGGAGTCACCACCCCTGGAGGTGTTCAGGAGATGTGTAGATGTGGCACTTTGGGACATGATTGAATGTCCATGGTGGTGTTTGGCCAGTGATTGGACTCAGTGATATTAGAATCCCAGAACGGCTCAGGGTGGAAGGGACCTCAGAGCTCCTCTGCTCCAAGCTCCCCACCATGCCCAGGGACACCTCTCAGCCAGACTCAGCTGCTCAGGGCCTCATCCAGCCTGGCCTGAAACACCCCCAGGCAGGAGGCAGCCACAGCCTCCCTGGGCAGCCTGGGCCAGAGGCTCAGCTCCCTGGCACTGAAGAACTTCTTCCTCAGCTCCAGTCTGCCCCTGCTCTGCCTCAGCTCTAAACCATTGCCCCTTGGCCTGGCTCCAGACCCCCTCAGCAGAAGTCTCTCTGCAGCCTTCCTGCAGGCTGCCTTGAGGTGCTGGCAGCAGCTCTGAGGTGCCCCTGGAGCCTTCTCCTCTGCAGGCTGCACAGCCCCAGCTCCCTCAGCCTATCCATCCTAGAGAGCTTTTGCAACCAAACCATTCTGTGCCTCTGTTCTGGATTTCAGGACATCGTTCAAGTCTGGCAGGATCCTTTTGGATTCTAGTGCTCTATCTGCTAACAATCAATGCCCCCTCACCTCCCACCCCCAAGACAGGAAGGGAAGACAAGGTGGAGTAGCATACTTCTGAGTCTGCTTCCTGAGCTGGTACTGAAAGTAGGGAGGCAGAGCAAAGGCAGGGGGCTGCTGAAGAGCTGCTGCACCGCCCCACTCCTGCAGCAGGGGGTGGCCCAGGTAACCTGCCCCAGCTGGAGGTAAATGCATTTCCTCAGCGGTGACCACAGCTCCTGGGTTTGCTCTGAGGGCTCTCAGCTGAAGCACTCCAGCATGATTAACTATGGGCAGGTCCAGGAGTCTCAGCTGAGTTTTTACTTCTTGGAGTTGGAGCCTGAGGAGTTTTTTGTTCTGGTCTCTGTCTTACCTGGCTTGGTGAGATCTCAGATGTGGTTAATTTAGCTTTGTCAGCTCCTGAATGCTTTGCAGAGCAAAACTTGCTTGAGGTACCTCAAAAACATTGATGCATGGCTTCAGGTTTTATTACTGACACCTAATTAACCAGCAGGCAGTGAAATCGGCTCGGTGCTGGAGGAGGTGTGGTGTGTGCTCGGGGCTCTGGATACCCAACGGTCTGAGCGCTTCTGTCCGCGCTCCCCTGGAGATGTTCCCACAGGGGCAGGGAGCTCGTGCTGCTGGTGGGGCAGCCTCTGGCAGTGCCAGGCTGGGGTTTGGTGGCCAGGATTTGGCCTGGAGATGTCTCCCTGGCTTGATACAGTTTTCCTGATCTTTTGTGTGTTTCAGGCTGACAAATTCTGTTTGGAAGCTGAGTTTAAGATTCCCTGGTTGCTGTTTAGGCTGGCCAGGCCTGCCCTCCCCTTGGGGCAGGTGTCCTGGGATGGTTTGGTGTGCACCTACCCATGTTCTCACATTCATGGCCATGGTTAGCCAAAGCCCTTGGTAAGGGGAGGGGTCTGTGCTTGGTGCCCTGTCCTGAAGCCCTGCTGAGATAAAGCTGAGCAGCGGTGTGACTGGAATTCAGTGAACTACTGCACTTGCCTTGCTCAGATCCTTTCCACCTGCTGCTCCTCGGCACTGGCTGTAGCCCTTGGCCCTGGCAGCCTTGTCTGGAGGCTGCAGTAAAGCAGTGGAGTGAGCAGTGAGCGCTGCTGCCCTCTGTCCGTAGCTCGTTGCTGACCTGCCCCCTCCCCTGGTCCTTGCTCTGTGTGTGCAAACCCTTCTCACACACTGCTGCCAAGGGCCTGTTCCAGTCGCAGCTCATCCCTGTGTGCTGCCCTGAGCTCTGTTCACAGCTGCTCTGGCTGGGGTTTTGGCTCCAGGGCAGTGTGGATCTGTCTCCATATTTCCTATTGCTTTTTGGTTTTCAGATGATTAAAGACCCCTTGATGAAGCCATGTCAGGACCTTGCCATGTTTCCTATCATTCTCCCACATCATGATGGTTTGTCATTGTGCCATTTCATGTTGCCTTCTAGAAACTCCCTCTCCTGAATGCCTTTCTCCCTTCTTCCTTCTAGACTGCCTTGCTGTAGGACCTTGTCTCCATGTCCAAACAGCAGAGTACACTATTCTGCTGCATTTGACACCCTCACCTCCCTGCAGCCATTAGTTCCCAGCTCCTTGTCCTGCTCACCTGATGGCCCCACACAGCCACAGTCAAAGCTGAAGGGAGTTGCTTGCTTTTCTCTCTCTCCTAGAAGCTGCTTTCTCTTTATGACCAATCTCTGAGCCACAGCTGGGGGCTCTGGGGTGCTCTGTGCCTTCCACTGGAGCTGCTCAAACACATTCATGGGTGGCTTGAGAAGCCTCTGTGTAGTCTATGGACTGGTAGAGGTTCCTGAACTGCTGGTCTCCCTGCAATGACTTCATGGTTATGCTCATACTCAGGAGGCTGTTGCTGCACTGAGGGTTTAGTCCTGGAGGCTGAGCTAGAACTGAAGACCTGAACCAGTTCAGGGTGTTTAGGTTTCTGCCATCAGAGGAGAATCAACCTGGAGCAGGAGGTCGAGGGTGAAAATTGGACAAACTTCAAGCATGCACAGAACGTTGCAGGAGAGCTGGAGAGGGCCTTGGGACAAAGGCATGGGGGGACAGGATGAGAGGTGATGGCTTCAGACTGGAGGAAGCCCAACTGAGATTAGACATTAGGAAGAAATTCTCCCCCAGGAGGGTGGTGTGAGGCACTGGACCAGTTGTGGCATCACCAGGCCTGGAAGGGTTCAAAGCCAGGTTGCATGGGGCCTTGAGCAACGTGGCCTAGGAGGTGTCCCTGCCCCTGGCAGGGGGTTGGAACTGGATGAGTTTTCAGGTCCCTTCCAACCCGTTCTGAGTGCCATGTGTGATGACCCTGAGCCTGGGTTAGCACCCAGGGGTTGCTGTGGGAGCTGTGAGCAGCTGAAGTGCTCTCTGTCAGTCAGCAGGCTGGGGCAGCACTGCAGTAGTGCACAGGGGTGCTGGGGGTGAGACTGCCAGCAGTGTGGATGCTAACTGGGGCTGCTCTGCTGCTCTTTGTCTTGCTAGAGTGTGCTATGAGAGAGCCACCTTCAGCCCCACGATCCAGACCTTCATCCTCTCTGCCATCTGGCACGGGGTGTACCCAGGCTACTACTTAACCTTCCTCACAGGAGTGCTGATGACCCTGGCGGCACGAGCTGTAAGTACCAGCCGCCTCTCTTCTTGCATCACTCATCAGCCTTGTGCAGGGCACTGGGTCTGCTCTCTAGTGCAGAGCTGCAGCTGCTGCAGCCTGGCAGTGGGGTCTGCCTCCTGAGTGAGGAGAGCCGAGGGGTGACTGCTTGCAGGGAGGAGCTGACGGGTGGAATCCAGCCGGAGCGCTCCCAGCCTGGAGCGTCTCTGCAGCATGTCTGCTCTGGAAGCTCTCCCTCTGTTTCAGCTGCTGGTGCCTCTGTGCCACGCTGAACAGGATGCTGTTAGATCATTTGGGAACAGCTTGCTGCTGCTGAAAGCATCACTGATGATGGGTAGCCTAAAACCTGCTAGGTATTTATAGAGCCTGCCCCCTCCCTCATCTCTGCCCAGTACTCTGGTGAAGGTGGTGACTGAAGAATGTTCCTCCTCAACCAGCAGATAAACAGCTCTCCTGCAGCTGCTCTTCCATACTGGCCAGCCAGTGCAGCCACATTAGCAAGCTGCTGCTGCTGGTTCTTCAGAGCCAGGTGGAAGCAGCAAATCTGAGGTGGAAGCAGCAAACCTGCTGAGGAACCTCTCACAGCCCTGCCTGAGCAGGCTGCAGAAGAGCAGAGGCAGCTTTCTCAGTTACTCAATGGGAAGGAGGAACAATCAAATGAAATGTCAGCTCAGAGCAGCTCTTCTCTCCTGGAAGAAGCAGAAGGAGAAGAGAAGCCCCCAGCTCTTTGTTGGTATAATAGCTAGGGGAAGGTGGCACTCCAGCTCTGGAGTGCTGCTGACAGCACTAAAGCAGATACTTCTCTTCCTTCACAAAGCTGTGGGGGCAGCCCTTGCCTGCCTCCTTTCTTTACAACAGGGACAGCTCCCTTCTCCTTCCCAGGCTCTGTCGCAGTGAACTGATCAGCCAGGGGCTGGTGCAAGAGCCAAGCCCAGGGGCAGTTCCCAGGCAGGAGCTGTGGTGTTCCCTCAGCAGGGTGAGCCCAGGCAGCGGTGCTTGGTCCTGGCTTTGCCCCACGAGCTGTGTTCATGTTTGTGTCAGTCCACAGCACCCTGAGTGTCTGCATTAACAGGCACCTCACAGCAGCTGGTAAGGTACCTCAGAGGTACCTCAGCATGGTGTAGAACTTAACTCTGCTAGACCTGAACTGCAAAGCTTGGCAGCTCTGATCCATGCTGTCCTTCTCCTGGCATGCCTGAGTTGCATTCAACTCATTTGGCTCCCTTTGACCATGACACTCAGCTAATGACTAGGGGCCATTACAGATTAATCTTGAAAGTTGCCCTTCAAGTCCTAAACCAGGAGATTCCTCCCCCAGAAATTCTGTGAATCTTCAAGGAGAGACCTTTAGGAGCACAGGAGAAAGCCTTCACCTGGCCACCTCCCCTGGGGCTATGTGGCTGGAATTGGTTTACTTGAACTTAACAAGGCCAAGGGGAATGCAGGATCTGCAAAACGTAAGGCCAGGAAGGGTAACAAAAGGATGCTAAAGAGAAGAATGAAGTCGTCAGGAGCTAGCCCTGGATGTGTTATGGAACCCAGACAATAGGCTCCCTGGGGAGGTGGCTGAATGCCCATCCCTGGAGGTGTTGCAGCGAGGCAGAGGTGGTGCTGAAGGCCTCGTTTAGTCCCAGCCTTGGCAGAGTTAGAGGAGGGTTGGGCTGGGTGATCTGGAAGGGCTTCCCCAAGCCAACCCATTCTGTCAGTCTGTGTCCTCCAGTCCAACGAGACTGGAGGTAGAAGAAGCCAAACTGTGCTTTGGTGTGCAGCTTCCCGAGGGCTGCCTCCGTGCAGGTGTCTGGGAGGTGGCAACTGTGATACCAGACCACACAAAGGAATGGGCTGAAGCTTGAGGAGAGCAGATTTAAACTGGAGACAGGGAAGGAATGCTTTCTGATTAGACATCCACAAAACTGAAGCCCAGCCTGGGCAGGTGTTGATGTTTTCAGACACCTGTGGTGTTGCCTGGTTTGAGCAGAGCTGCCTGAGGACAAGACTCAGTGTAGAGAAGAGAGCCATTTTCTAACAGTCCCACTTGATAGAAGGCTTTGTTAAGGCTCCTGAAACAGGTCATTAAAGTTGCTGTGTTCTAACTGATCCCCTGCTTGTTTAAACTAGGTTTTGTTAGCAAGGATACCAAAATGGTTTGCCATGGAGAAGCTTTCAGCAGAAGCATCCTGGCCTTCATGTACTCCAACACCCAGTCTCCAGGATGCCTGCCTCATGCAGGCAAGCATGGAGCTGGAGCTGAGCTGCCTGTGGGGCAGATTCATTCACTGCACTTCTGCTTAAATTCCTGAATACTTCCACTTCTGTGCACTGTTCTCGGAGGCAGGGAGCCTGAGCTGCCTCCCACGGGAGCTGCTGGGCCTTTCGGGAGGCGCTGAACCCAGCTGCAGCATTTCCACTCACCCTGGGAGCTTAGGGCAAGTGCAGCAAACTCTGTCCAATGAGACAGCCCCCAGGGTTTAGTCCTGAGCTCACTTCTCTGCTTTTTCAGATCAGAAACAACATCAGGCACTACTTCGTGGAGTCTCCTGCAGTCAAGGCCTGTTACGATGTCCTCACGTGGGCCACGACTCAAGTAGCAATCAGCTACACAGTGGTGCCCTTTGTGCTGCTCTCTGTCAGGCCCTCTCTCACCTTTTACAGGTAAGCACAGCCCAGCACTTGGCTCACCTCAGAAGTCTTTGCTGTGGTCTGAGGCTGCTGCCATGATCTTAGTGCTCAACATGAGGCTCTTTTGTTGACTGAGAGAGCTGCTCCTGTGCTTGTGTGGAGTTGAGTCTGTGCTGGCATGGGAAACCAGGGAGGGCTCTTCTTGCTGTGGAATCACAGAGTGGCTTAGGTTGGAAAGGACCTCAGGGATCATCGACTCCAACCTAAGCCATAGACTTACGTATGCTGGGGCAACCAGCCAAACCCAGAGGGTGCCTCTGAGGGTACTGTACCTTCAGCTGCTCTATAGCAGGACTGGACAGTGACTTGCCACAAGTAAGCTGTGACATAAGTTGAAAGCAGACACCACTTGCATCCAGTGCTGAGGGAAGTCTTCACTTCTGGTTGCCCCAAGCCAGTGCAGGCTGGGGGCTGAGCTGCTGGAGAGCAGCTGTGGGGAAACAGACCTGTCAGTCCCAGGGGGCAACAGGATGCCCAGGAGCCAGCAATGTGCCCTCATGGTCAAGGAAGCCAAGGGGCATCCCAGGGTGCATCAAGCGGAGTGTGGCCAGCAGGGCAAGGAAGGTTCTCCTTCCCCTTTACTCTCCCCTGGTGAGGCCACACCTGGAGCTCTGTGTCCAGCTCTGGGCTCCCCAGTTCAGGAGGGACAGGGACTGCTGCAGAGGGGACAGCAAAGGGCTGCAGCAGTGCTGAGGGGCCTGGAGCAGCTCTGTGAGGAGGAGAGGCTGAGAGCCTGCAGAAGAGCAGCCCCAGTGGGATGTAATCAATGCTGATCAATCCTCCAAGGGTGGGGGGCAGGAGGCTGGGGCCAGGCTGTGTTGAGTGGTGGCCAGGGACAGCCCCAGGGGTAAGGGGCACAGAGTGGGAGAGCAGAAGTTGCTCTGAACATGAGGAGGAAGTTGTGTGACTGAAGGCTGCCAGAGCCCTGGAGCAGGCTGCCCAGAGAGGTGGTGGAGTCTCCATCTCTGGAGTCATTCCAGGCCCTCCTGGATGCATTCCTGTGTGCCCTTCTCTAGGTGACCCTGCCCTGGCAGGGGGCTTGGACTGGCTGATCTCCAGAGGTCCCTTCCAACCCCTCCCATTCTGTGTGATGCTGTGGTTATCACTTTCCTTGAAGCACACATTGATGCCTTCCTGTCCTACCTGCCAAGCAGAATCAGAACTGTTGAGGCTGGAGGAGACCTTTGAGATCAAGTGCTAGAGCTCACAATGCTACTACTACTGCTAAGTACAATGTGCAGGAGGCTTAAACCTCCTGGCAGGGTGGTCAGAGTTTGAGTGAACCTGTGTGTGTTGTTTGGTTTTTAGCTCCTGCTATTTCTGCCTCCACGTCGGCAGCATCCTGGTCCTGTTGGTTTTTCCATTGAAAAGAACTCAGAAAAGAAGTAAAAAGCAAGAAAACCTCCAGCCAGCGTGGTCCAGGAAACTGGGAGAAGAAAACCTCTTGCAAAAGAACAGTTACTCCACAACAAATAACAGCTGCAAGCAGAGCCAAGAGATCAGCTGCAGACACCAGGCCCTGAAGCAGTGATGGGGGCAGGCTTCGGCCCAATCGATTTTGTATGTTTTCAGAACAAAACCCATTTTTAGCACCTTTTCAAGGGGTTTGTATTTGTTTGCAAAGATGTTTAGTAAGACAAGAATGCATTACCTAGGAAAATCACCTCCACTAGCAAGACTGGCAACAGCAGCAGGTTAACCCCTCCCCTGCCTCGCCCCTCTGGGTCATGCCTTACCGGAAGATGGTACCGCCGGGGGCGCCCGGGGGCCGGCAGCCCCAGGGGGTGCCCCTGGGTCACCTGTGTGCCCTTTGCTGAATGTACCTTGTGTCATCCCGAGGCGCTGACGGGCTGGAGTCACACGGTGTCCACCTAGGAGCAGCCAATGGAAAGGGAACGACTTGCCTTAAACCCTGGAGCTACCGACACAGTGCTGCTCAGTGGGGTGTTGCCAAGTCTGGCTTCCAATAGTGACACCACGAAGAAGAAGATGGAAAGCAGGGAGAGCCAAGTCCTGAGGAGGCTGTGGAGTCTTGGAAAGGGAATTGCAATAAAGCACCTCAGTGTTTGGAGGGCTTTCTTGAAAGGATCTCAGACTGTTGCAGAACTGCAAATGTTCCTGATGCCAAATTTCTAGTTAGGGTTCTTTGAAGAGGAAATTGCAGCCCTCCTGAGTGGATTAAAGACTAAGCACCTGAAGGTTCACCTTTTCCAGAGCTTCCTAGCTCCAGTCTAGGTTTGTTTCTTCTTTCAACGTCGAGTACCTAAACCCAAAGCACTGCCAAGTGGGCTCTGCAGCTGGAGGAGCAAAGGCAGGCACGGGACACAGAAGGCAGCGTGCAAGCAGCAGGACTTCAATCACTGGCTGGTTTTAACCTTGAATACCAGGAATGCTTGGTCTAGAACAGAACTGGTTTACAGACAAATGATTTTTTGTTACCTGTTTGGAGTTTCCAGGCACCCAGTAGTTAGCTGCTGAAGCTTTCAGTACAAACCAGCAAAGCTGCCCTGTGCTGTGGCAGTCAGACCTTGCCCTCAGGCTGGCTTGCTCTGTGCCTGCTAATTGGTGGCCCTTTAGCCAAAGAAGTCACCGAGTTTGAGGAGAGACTTTTGTCTCTGTCAGATGCAGAGTGCACACAATAGCTGTGGGTAAGAGCATGCAAGCAAGAAATCCTGCAGTGTCTGACTCCTGCTGGGCTCTGGAGTGTGTGCCAGGAGTGCTGCAGTGGCTCTGTCTGCTGCAGAGCAGTGCTGGCGCTGCTGGGCCCTGCCAGAGGGCTGCTGCTGAAGGGCTGCATTGGGATGGTTCAGGTTCTGGGCTTTTATACCTTTTCTTTTGAAGTAAACACAAACTCTTGATCCACTTTAGGGTTTTTTTAAGCTTTAAAGCTGACACAAAATACTTCTAGAGAAGAATCCTGCAGCTTGTTGATTGGTAACCTACAAATGAAGGAGGAAGATGTTGCCATAGTTTGGAACTTAGATTTTAATTCATATCCCTGGCACCGGTGGGGTGAATGACCTGGGGACCAGAAGTGCAAGGATGGGCCTCAGGTTTGGGGGTGCTACGTAGTGGAGTCGAGAGCCAGGCCAAGGGGAATGGTTTGGAGCTGAGGCAGAGCAGGGGCAGACTGGAGCTGAGGAAGAAGTTCTTCAGCAGGAGGCATCTGAGCCTCTGGCCCAGGCTGCCCAGGGAGGCTGTGGCTGCCTCCTGCCTGGGGGTGCTGCAGGCCAGGCTGGATGAGGCCCTGAGCAGCTGAGTCTGGCTGGGAGGTGTCCCTGGGCATGGTGAGGAGCTTGGAGCAGAGGAGCTCTGAGGTCCCTTCCAGCCTGAGTCATTCTGTGGCTCTCTGAAGAACCAGATCCCAAGTTAGGTCAGAGTTGTTTCCTGCTGTGATAGTTCTGTCTGGCCTTTGTCTCCCTGCCCAAAGCTCCAGGAGATGAGAGACCTTTCCCAGGTTAGCACTGAGGAACCTGCACAGTTAGAAAGGGGGGAGGGGAAGGCTCTTTGGCTGAGCAGGTGTTCATTGTTTCCCTGACAGCTCTATCAGCTTTAACATCATCTAACTTCTAAACCCTTCCTTTGGTCTCCCAAGTGGCCTCTCCTTAGATGGGCTTGTGGTTGTCTCATGGAGATGGCAGAGGCTTTCTGTTGTTCAGAAGTAAGGGCACAGTGGTTGCTTAGTCTTTGATTATTGCTGTGGAACACAGCAGCAGGAAAGACATTTCCCCACTTGGTGTTGTGCAAGGGACGTTGACAGCGAGCAGCAGATGAGAGCTGCACTTTTCTGGGTGGGGGTTGAACCAGGGGTGACTCTTTCAGCAGTTTGTTGCTCTTGAGTTAAGTTCTTGGTGCAGTCTACATATCTACCCAGACAGGCACTTCTGGGTGCCAGGCCAACATCCCATTAGTGCTGCTCAGGTCCTTGGCACTGCTGGCTGGTTTTGGCACACGTGCCCATGCCGTGGAGGTCTGATCACGCCCCGTGCGGAAGGTGAACGCAGGAATCCCGCAGGTTTGTGGTGGGGAAGACTCAGCTCAGTGTGAGTGAGCTGACAGGGACAGCTTTGCTCAGAGCTGTTCTGTGGGGGGGAGTTTAAAATGTGTTCAGGTGTCTCCATGGCGTGGTTGGGCCCGAGTGGCAGGAGATGGGAGTCAGGACTGGACGTGGCTGCTGCCTGCCTGCAGCGCAGTTGTTTTGTCCTTCAGTATTTGAAGCTCTTCATCGCCACCCCAGGAAGTGAGGGCAGTCAGTCAGGTGTGCAGCAGCCTACAACTGCCCCTCCCGGAGTCACTGCTGGATAGGAGTGCCCCGAGGCAAAACCTGCTCTTCATGCAAACGCGTTGTGGGGGGGACTGCACAAAGAGGGTTTTGTTCTCGTGGCAGCACTCTGCTTTGGGTCCAGCTGGGGGTTGTTGCTGCTGTACTGGTTGTGTGGTCCTTGTCCTCCATTCCAAGTCAAGAGCAGCCCTGATGGTTTAGGTGGGTTTTAGGTTTTCCACCCCTCATTTCTGGTCCTGGCTTGGAAAGGAGGGCAGTGACTCACTGTTGCTCTGGCTGAGAAAGATGATGGTAGCTGACCTGCCTAGAAATGGCTTGGGCATGAAGGAAAGGTGGTTCTCAGTATTTTCCACTCATTAATTAATGTCTCTCCCCAAGGCAAAAGTGTTTTCTGTGCTGCTGCTCAGCACACCCCCAAGTGCACACAACTTACCATCCATACTATTATGCTGCTTTGCAGGTACTGCCTCTGGTGAACAATTCCTTCAGGCACTTCATGAGTTCATGGCAGTAACTGTGGTCACCCCCAGAGCAACTCTTTGCTTGCTTCACCTTTTTTAACCTCCATAACTCTGTATTAATGAAAAGATCAATGTGAAATATTTACTGAATGCTTTCAGGGCTGCCTACTTCTGTTGTAATGGCCTGAAATGGTGCCAGGGGAGGGCTGGGTTGGAGAGGAGGAACAGTTTCTTTGCTGCAGGAGTGGTCAGGGACTGGCAGAGGCTGCCCCGGGAGGTGGTGGAGTCCCCATGCCTGGAGGGGTTCCAGAACCCTGTGGCCATGGCAGCTGGGGCCATGGTGGGGTTGGGTTGCTGGTTGGATGATCTTAGAGGCCTTATCCAACCCAAACCATTCTGTGATTCTAATTGGGAGGGCTCTGTTAATTTTGCAGTTACAGATCTGCCCTTCTTAGTCAGGAAACATTTTGCTCCTTGGCCTTCCCTTCAGTTGGGGACCTCTGGGTGCCTCATCCCTGGCTGTGTTTAAGGCCTGGCTGGAAGAGGCCTTGAGCAACGCGGGCTGGTGGGAGAGGTGTCCCTGCCCATAGCAGGGGAGGTGGAAGTGGCTATCTTTCAGGTCCCTTCCAACCCACTCCAAGATAGCATGCAGACAGGATTTCAGCAAGAGGTTTCACTTCAAAAGATGTCCCCATGGCAAAGCACAGCACTGCAGTGTGCTGCTCTCGGTAGCAAATCACACTTTGGGGAGGAGACTTTATCAAGGGATCTTTATGTTCCCTGCTCCCCGCTGCCTGGTGGTAGGGGCTTCACCAGTGCAGGGTCTTATTTATTAAACCACTTTCATACTTCCTTTGTTTCCCCCAGGGGCCTTCCCTTATCCTGAAGGCATTTTGTATTTGTCACTGAATTCTGCAGTCAGGTTTGAGAATTCACTTCTCAGTGAGAACTTGGGCACTCTGTCCCTGCTTCCTGCAGGGGCGTGGGACTAGATGGCCTCTGAAGGTTCCTTCCAGCCTAGTGCATTCTAGGACTCTATTTTACCACGAAGCAAAATCAATGCCATTAAAAGAGGCAAAACTGCCTGGTGTGCATCCTGGCATCCAAGCCCAGCCAGAGAGCTAACTGCAGCTCAGCAAACCCAATGCACACTGATTTATAGAGACCTACACAAATGTACATCATGTGTGCTTCCAGGTGCATGTACAGATAGAAATGTAACAGCTAGAGAGGGGGAATGCTGTGCTTGCCTGACAAGCATGCACACCAGGTACAATCTCCTCTGCTGCAGAGGAGACCTTGATGGGAGCCTCACCTCCTGTCAAATTACCATCAGCAGTAATTGGAGCAGCCTGGGTTTCTCTCTGAGGAGCTTTGCAGACAGATCCTTGACAGTCTAAAGCCATGGTAGGAGGTGTCCTCACCTCTGCCTGCAGGTGTGTGTCTGTTGCTTACAAGTCACCATTCCCGTGCTCAGCTTTGGCAGGTGCCTGCAGCAATGAGGAGATTGAGAGGCACAGGTTAGAAGAATTCAGGCTTTCATTTCCCTTGTCCTGAAGCAATTCCCTTCCCATATCCATTTTGTAATTCTCACTGAACTCTGAAGGCAGCTTTGGCACTGCCCCCTCTCTGGAGGTGTTCAGGGCCAGGCTGGATGAGGCCCTGAGCAGCCTGGGCTGGTGGGAGGTGTCCCTGCCCATGGCAGGGGGTTGGCACTGGATGGTCTTGAAGGTCCCTTCTAAGCCAACCCTTTCCATGAAGTCACTTTCCAAAGCAGATGTGGAAGTGCTTCCATTTCTGTGGCAAAGTGACCAGCCTTGGAAAACCAGACATGGAAGTGCCAAATGCAATCCAGTGTGAGCTCCAGCTGCACGACCCCCAGCAGCCCTGTGCTGCCTCTCCACAGCACTGCACTCTGATCAGCTCTGGGCATTTAAATGCCCTGCTGGATTTTGGATGTTTCCTGTCTTCACTCAGACTTTTTGCAGGCACCATCGAGTCCAGGGTGTCCACAAAGGTTACAGCTGCAAATACTGCAGCAGCTGCTGCTGAGCTGGGGGCAAAAAGCTAATTCACTTCTTTCAAAAGCTGTTTTGAGAGGAGCTTTCTGTGTGTTTTTTACTAAACCTACCCATCAACTGTGTCCATTTCCATCCTGTTAAGTATTTAAAACATCCTTTTGCTCCCAACTTCCATCCTGTTAAGTGTTTAAAAGATCATTTTGCTGACTTTAGGTATACAAAGGTGCAAAAAGCCATTAGTGCATTAGTTGTGTGTCCTGTGACTTAGGCCTGGCCTTGGGTTTAGGTGTGTTGGAGTTTTCTCAGTCTGGGTTCATTCCCATCTACAGCTTGTGGAACCTGCATGAGCTGACTGCAGTGACACAGGGAGAGCAGAAGTCTGCTTCGAAAAGGCCATATCAGTAGGTGAGGCTGCTGCTGAGCTCTCCAGGTGTGCCCCCCGTCTGCTGAAGGTGGTTGGGCTCCGTGCTCACAGTGCTGAGCCTTCTGCTTCCTGCAGGGACATGGAGTCTGCTGCTTCCACTGGCAGAGGAAAGGGCAGGGCTGCTTCCAAACCCAGCCCTCAGAGGATGTTCTGCTGCAGGCTCTGAGTACAAAATCTGGCTTCAGACTTATGCTGGGACTCTGGCACAGGCTGCCCAGGGAGGTGGTGGAGTCCCCAGCCCCGGAGGTGTTCCAGAAGCCTGTGGCCGTGGCACTTGGGGCCATGGTGGTGTTGGGTTGCTGGCTGGACTGGATGCTCTCAGAGGCCTGCAGCTCTGTGACTCCTGTGGTTCCCTGGGGCAGAAGTGCCCCACGCTGGGTTTCCATGTAGGTTCCACTAGGAAATGTCCTGTGAGCAGGTGCCTGTGGTCTGTGCTGCAGTGGAATTAGGCTTCCAAAGCAGAGTGGTGATACACAACCTGGAGTGGCAGGGTGCCTGGAGAGCAGTGACAGGGCGAGTGCAGCAGGACCTAGGTACAACGAGGTGCAAGTCTCTTGTCCCTAAGTGAGGCAGGGTTTGCCTATGCATATTTTGCCTTTCTCTGTCTTTATCAGTTCCCTTCCCATCCTGTCTTTGTACCTTCTCTTCTCCAGTGGTGGTGACTATTGCTCTGAAGAACCTTCTGTGACTGAGGTAGGTGTTAGGTAGTCGTTCTGAGATCCCAGACCTCAGCTGCCGCCTAGGTCAGCTAGAAGAGAGCATTGCAGACGGCTTGGGCGCGGAGCAGTGCGGGACGGGCGCACGGAGCGTTGCTCAGAGGTGGTGGGAGGAGTTCTTCCATTCCAGCATTTAGCATATGGGATTTTGTTCTTTCCTGCCTTGGTTACCCCTTCAAGGGCCTGGTTTTACCTCAGTGCAGAAGTAGTTAACCCCTCCAACCCCCCACACTGAAGGGAGGAAACCCCCGCTCCGAGTGGGTATCTTCAGCCGCCCTCAGTCTGCCTTTCCTGGCTGCGACTCTGAGGCATCCTGGGTGGATTTCGTTTTTATTATTCTGAAGATCTCTATTTTTTAAGAAGTGTTATTTTTCAACAGATCCATAAAGTGTTGGTGTGAGCTGCAACCAGGATACCACTGTTAGTTACACTGTGATTGTGCTCTTTTAATAACGACTCCTTTCTAATTTGTCTGGGCAGGGCTGCAGAGGCAGCCTGGCCCTCATGTTTTAAAGGTGTTTTTAACTTGCCTATAAATGTTTTGGGGGTTTGGTTTGGGTTTGGTTTTGTTTTTCTAATTTGTGTCTTTAAATCTGATTAAACTGTAGTTAAAAAAAAAAAAAGGAAAAGAATTGTTGTTTTCTGGATTCTCTGCTGTCTGTCTCTGATGAGTGCTAAAGAATGGATGGAAACTGCAGCACGGGAGGCCCCCAGCTCAGCGTGAGGAGAGACTTCTGCACTGTGAGGCTCCCAGAGCCCTGCAGCAGGCTGCCCGGAGGGGTTGTGCAGTCTCCTCTAGAGACTTCCCAGCCCCATCTGGATGTGTTCCTGTGTGCCCTGTGCTGGATTCCATGGCCCTGCTCTGGCAGGGGGCTTGGACTGGAAGATCCCCAGAGGTCCCTTCCAGCCCCTGACATCCTGTGAGCGAAGTTACTTTAATGCCGTATCTCCTTGTGGGTTACTCAGCTTTCCAGTGCATGCATTTACGCTGCAGGTGGGAGTGTTCTGCTGCTAAGTCGTCTGTTTAACAGGTTTTCCAGAGCTTTTATGTAAAGCTGCACCTCAAATCCTGGGTTCAGTTTGGGGTCCCTTACTACCAGGGGGACATTGAGGAGCTGGAGTGGGGCCAGAGAAGGCAACCAAGCTGGGAAGGGTCTGGAGAAGAGGGCTGGGGAGGAGCAGCTGAGGGCTCTGGGGGTGTTGACTGTGGGGAAGAGGAGGCTGAAGGAGCTGAGGGACCTCCTTGCTCTCTGCAGCTCCCTGAGAGGAGGCTGGAGCCCGGTAGGGTTGGGCTCTTCCCCTCAGTAACAGCTGACAGGAGAGGAAAAGGCCTCAGGTTGCCCAAGGGAGGTTCAGGCTGGACATGAGTAAAAACTTCCTGACTGGAAGGGTTCTCCAAGCCTGGCACAGGCTCCCCAGGGCGGTGGCTGAATCTCTATCCCTGGAGGCGTTTCCAGAGGGCAGAGCTGTGGCGCTGAGGGCCATGGCTGGGCTGGGCGGGGGCCTGGAGCAGGCTTGTGCCAGGTGAGGTTCGCTGCTGTTCGCCAGAGGCAGCCCTCGCACCACCCTCCTGTTTGCCAACAAACCCTTCCCTGTCCCTGCCTGCTGTCACCATCAGCCTGGGGCCGAACCCTGAGGCTGCTGCCGGCCGCCTCGGGGGGTGCCCACGCTGAGGGAGAGTGCCCACGCTGAGGGACACAGAGCTGTGCCCGCCCAGCTAGCTTGCGCCTCCGCGGCTCCGGGCAGGGCTTTTCGGTTCCCCGCTCGCAGCCGGGCATTAGCCTCCCGCCCCGCAGCCTCTGCCGGCGCTGTCCCCGGGGCAGGGCCGCGCAGCCGCCGCCCGCCCTCAGGGCGGTGCCGCCGCCACGGGAGGAGGGCGGTGCGGGGAGGAGGGCAGAGGGAGGTAAGATGGCTGCGGCGAGCCGCTGAGCGCCGCCGCCTCCTGCTGCTTGCCCCCCCCCGCTCCCGCCCGGCAGCCCCCGCCTGCGCCCCGCCAGCCGCCGCCGCGGCCCCGTCCCTCCGGCTGTGCGGTGAGTGGCGAGGGGAAGCAGGCAGCGGGGCCGGCCGCGGAAGGGCAGGGGAAGGGCACGGGGGAGGGAGCGGCGCTCCGGCTGCCAAACAAAGGGCGCTGGAGGGCCCGGCCCCGCCGCCCGCTGCCGGCCCGCCAGGCGCTCGCTGGGGAGCAGAGTAACGGCGGCTGGGTGGCTGCTCCCCTCCCGCCGCGGGGCTCAGGCGGCGCTCTGCGGCCGGGGCTCGGTGCTGCGGGTGGCAGGGAGATGGCGGCGGGCACGGCCGGGGCTCGGTGCTGCGGGTGGCAGGGAGATGGCACCGGGCACAGAAGCAGTCTCGGAGAGCCGCGGGCACGGCCGGGCACCGCTGCCAGCTCCCCCCATGGGCGTGGGGGAGCTGCTTGTGCCCTTCCTCTGTTTGCTCGGAAAGGTTGAGGCAGGCTCGACCCGGGGGGAAGCTTTGGCGTCTGAGTGGCTGAGGGTGGGAGGAACCCCTGGAGGTCATCGTTCCAACCCCCCCTGCTCAAACAGAGCCACCCAGAGCTGGTTGTCCAGGGTGGTGTCTGGCTGGCTTTTGAGTATTTCCGAGGACTGCGACTCCACAGCTCCTGGGGAACCTGTGCTAGGGCAGGGCCACCCTCACAGGAGCAGTTTCCTGATGTCCAGACAGCACCTGCTGGGGGTCGGTGCCTTTTGCCTGCGCCTGTGCCGGGCACCACTGAAGCAGCTGAGTGTCAGCAGCAGCATCCTTTGAGGGCAGGGCTTTGCTGCTTTCTTATGTAGGCTTCAGAATCCCCTGGGGAAGGCACTGTCCCATCTCTGATTATCATCAGGGATTGCTCCTGGAGTCATACAGGAGTGAGATGTGTGAGGTTTTGCTGGGAGAGTGTTCGAATGCTGAGATTAATTATCTGCTAATCTCTTCTCTTATTAAGTAATAACGAAATTAAAAGGACTTTTCCATCAGGCCCTAACCCATAAGGATCCCCTCGTGTTTGTCCACCGAGGGGAGGTTTGTTCTTTGTACTGGTGCTGACTGAAAGTAACTCAGCTAGCAAGAAACTCAAATCTCTCTGAAATCCTGGGGGCCCTCAGCTTCTGAACCGTGTCCATATTCATTTTAGAACCCTGTTAGCCCCCAAACCCTTCCTCTCGATGGAGTTTGAAGTGGAAATGCTCCCCAGGTTGTGCTTTGTCACAGGTGCCTGTGCCTGTGCCTGACAGGCGCTTGGCCTCCTGATGCAGAGCCTTGCACTGCCTTTGTCACCCGGGGTGGGATGGGAACTGTAGATCATCTCTGCTCCTGAGGGCCTTTTCCAGCCTAGAGGATTCTGTGATTCTTGCTGACCTGGGGTTGCTTTCTGTGGGGCTTGACACAATTGATTTGTGTTGGTTAGAACTGATTTGTGTTGGGAGACAGATTGAGAGAGTTGGGGCTGTTCAGTCCGGAGAGGAGGAGGCTCCAGGGAGTCCTTCTTGTGGCTTTCTGGTATCTGCAGGGGGCTCCAAGAAAGCTGGGGAGGAGGGACTTCTGAGGCTGTCAGGGGGGGATAGGACTGGGGGGATGGAGCAAAACTAGAAGTGGGGAGATTGAGATTGGCTGTGAGGAAGAAGTTGTTCCCCAGGAGGGTGGTGAGAGCCTGGCACAGGCTGCCCAGGGAGGTGGTGGCAGCCTCCTGCCTGGAGGTGTTTGCAGCCAGGCTGGAGGTGGCTGTGAGCAATCTGCTGTGGTGTGAGGTGTCCCTGGCCATGGGGGTTGGAGCTGGCTGAGCCTTGAGGTCCCTTCCAGCCCTGACAGCTCTGTGATTCTGTGTGTTTCTTGCTTCATGTGCCTGTGATCTCCTCACTTGGACAAGGTGCATCCGTTTAGCCAGTCGGCCATGAAGGTGCCATGAAGGATGGGCAGTGCCTGGGTTAGGTTTCTCAGCAGCACAAGGACCAGGGATGTTGTTCATGGCATCATAAAGCATAACGAGGTGTGAGAAGGAGAGGCTGTGACAAATGTTGTCTCCAGCTCTCCTGCCTGGCACGTTTCTGTCAGCTCCCGTTTGGGAGGACAGCAGCTCCAGTTCGTGTGTCTGAGCTGTGCCTGCAGGCTCCAGCAGCACTGAGAGGATTCCCTGCTGCAGCTGGCTGAGAGCTCTGCCTCAGAGCTGCCTGTTGGGAAGGCAGCTTTAGTGTCTGGGAACAGAGAGAGTCACAGGAAGGCTAAGGGACCCCAGAGCTCATCTGCTCCCAGCTCCCCACCATGCTAGGCTCTCAGCTAGGCTCAGCTGCTCAAGGTCTCGTCCAGCCTGGCCTGCAGCACCCCCAGGCAGGAGGCAGCCACAGCCTCCCTGGGCAGCCTGGGCCAGAGGCTCAGCACCCTGGGACTGCTGGTGGTACTTGGAAAACTTTTTTAGTGTGATTAGAAAGTGTCCAAGATCCTGGGAGCCAATTCCAGTCCCTGCAGATCTGAGTGGCCAGGAGCTCTGCAGTCAGCCCTGGTGCTCTTCAGAGTCACCAGATCCTTGTAACTCAGCAAATTGCTGCCCTCCCTCCAGAGCAGAGATAACCTCTGCTTCAGCCAGGCTGTGAGAGCCTTGCAGAAACTCTGCAAACACCACCTTTGCCTCTGCCCTGCTGCTCCTCAGAGTGCTCTGCAGAGTTCTGGAGCCTTCTGAGCCTTGTAAAACACCAGGACTTGCTGCCCCAGGCCAGGGGGGTTTCCCAAGGTTCAGAGTGTGGTTGTGAGTGAGCAGCTTGGTTTGTGGGTCACAAAAACAAGGGTGAGAGCAAATGACCTCAGGCTGCTCCAGGGGAGGTTCAGGTTGGATACAAGAAGGAACTTGTGGACTGGAAGGGTTCTCCAGGCCTGGCACAGGCTGAATGCCCTTCCCTGGAGGTGTTTCAGAGAGACAGAGCTGTGGTGCTGAGGGACATGTCCAGTATCTGAAGGGGGCTACAAGAAGGCTGGGGAGAGACTTCCCAGGATCTCAGGTAGTGACAGGACTAGGGGGAATGGAATGAAGCTGGAGGTGGGGAGATTCAGGCTGGAGGGGAGGAGGAAGTTCTTCCCCATGAGGGTGGTGAAGCCCTGGAA
This sequence comes from Colaptes auratus, assembly GCA_015227895.2. Lineage (NCBI taxonomy): Eukaryota > Metazoa > Chordata > Aves > Piciformes > Picidae > Colaptes > Colaptes auratus. The sequence goes on along the minus strand of CM037641.1, from coordinate 5,244,408 downwards.
TGGGTTGTGCAGGGAGGTGGTTGGGGCCCTGTCCCTGGAGGTGTTTAAGCCCAGGCTGGATGAGGCTGTGGCCAGCCTGCTCTAGTGTGAGGTGTCCCTGCCCATGGCAGGGGGGTTGGAACTGGATGATCCTTGTGGTCCATTCCACCCTGACTGAAACTATGAAACTATGAGGAGAAACTTCTTTGGTGTGAGGCTGCTGGAGGCCTGGAGCAGGCTGCCCAGAGGGGTTGTGGAGCCTCCTGCTCTGGAGACTTCCCAGCCCCACCTGGATGTGTTCCTGGGTGACCTGCCCTGGGTCAGGGGCGACCCCAGGAAGGTTGGACTGGCTGATCAGACTCAGGGGTGACCTTATTGCTCTCTACAACTACCTGAAGGGAGGCTGTAGACAGGCAGAGGTTGGTCGCTTCTCCCAGGCAGCCAGTACCAGAACAAGAGGACACAGTCTCAGGCTGCACCAGGGCAGGTTTAGGCTGGATGTTAGGAGGAAGTTCTACACAGAGAGTGATTGCCCATTGGAATGGTCTGCCCAGGGAGGTGGTGGAGTCACCTTCATTGGAGGTGTTCAGGAGGAGACTTGCTGGGGTGCTTGGTGCCATGGGTTAGTTGTTTGGGTGGGTTGGCTTGGTTGATGGGTTGGATGTGATGATCTTGAAGGTCTCTTCCTTGTATTGTATCTCCAGGGATCCCTTCCAACCCCTGCCATTGTGTGACAGCAAACCAGAGGTGACAACCTTCATATCCCTGGAGAGGCTTCACCCCCCAAAGCTTCTGTGGTTTTAAGGCAGTTCTCTAAACCTGGGGGGTGCAAAGGCAGCTCCAGACCTGTTCCCTAGCAGCAGGGCTTTGCTGTCAGCCCAAGGTTTGGGCTGCCTGTGAGGGTTCAGCTGCAGCTCAGGCACCAGCTGCACTGGGTGGATACCTGGGAGGTCAAGCAGTGATCCCTGGAGCAGGATCCTTATCTACAGTGCAGCAGGGCTGCTGTGCCCTGCTGGGATGTGCAGCTGGGAACATCAAGGGAAGGCTCTCCCTTTGAGGAGGGAGAAGTGCTGAATGCTGCCTTCCTTTGCACATGGCAACGTTTGGATGGCAGTTGCAGAGCACAGATCACTTGGTGAGACCTCCCCATGCTTTGCTGGTGGAGTTCTCAGGCCAGTGTTTGGTGTGGAAGAGAGTGTGAGAGGCTGCAGAGCTGGGCCAGGGGGAACCTCCTGAGGCTCAACAGGAGGAGGGTCCTGCACCTGGGGAGGAGCAGCACCATGCCCCAGGACAGGTGAAGGGTTGGGCTGCTGGGAAGCAGCTCCCTGGAGAAGGACCTGGGAGTGCTGGGGGACAGCAAGTTCTCCATGGGACAGCAATGGGATCCTGTGGCCCTGATGGCCAATGGCTCCTGGGGGGGCATGCAGAAGGGTGTGGGCAGCAGGGCAAGGGAGGGTCTCCTGCCCCTCTGCTCTGCCCTGGTGGAGCCACATCTGGAGTGTTGTGTCCAGCTCTGGGCTGCCCAGTTCCAGAGGGACAGGGATACACTGCATAGAGTCCAAGAGAGCTGTGAGGATGATGTGGGACTTGAACCTCTGCCCTATGAGGAGAGGCTGAGAGCCCTGGGGCTGTTTAGTCTGGAGAGGAAAAGGCTGAGAGGGATCTGAGCAATGTCTGTAAATATCTGAGGGGTGGGGGGGAAACAAGGAGCCAGGCTCTGTTCTGTGCTGCCCTGTGACAGGACAAGGAGCAAGGGACACAAACTGGAGCCCAGGAGGTGCCACCTCAAGGTGAGGAGAAACTTCCTTGGTGTGATGCTGTGGGAGGCCTGGAGCAGGCTGCCCAGAGGGGTTGTGGAGCCTCCTGCTCTGGAGGCTTTCCAGCCCCACCTGGCTGTGTCCCTGGGTGCCCTGCCCTGGCAGGGGCTTGGGCTGGATGATCTCCAGAGGTCCACTGCAACCCTATCGTTCCACATTCTGTAATGTAAGGTACAGCTGCAGGAGAGAAGCTGAGACACTGCCCAGGCTGATCAGAAGCTGTCTGTGGCAGCATTGGAGCTGGCAGCAAGTCAGGTTCCACCAGCTGCAGTTGAAATACCTAACTGATCATCTCCTAACCGGGGCTCTGAGGTGCCTGCATGTGGGCTTCTGACAGCTTGGGCAGGTCCAAGAGCTGTGCCCAGGGCTGAGACTCTGGGCTGGGCCATGGGGGAGGGCTGTGCTGCACTGGCAGCTGCCTGCCAGGCTGGCTGCTGACTGCCCTGGGATGGCTGTGCCTGAGGCAGCAGCAGGAGTCTGTGTGGGCACTGAGTCACTGCAGCCACTGCTCCTTTGCAGCCTTTGCTCCTTGCTGTGGTTTAGGGCTCCCGTTGAACGTCTGCAGCCTCTCAGCTAGCTGATTCCTGACCGCAGCAGTAGAGAGAGTGAGCCTGGCCGGACTGGCGTGCCGGCACAGCGCTCAGCCTGGACTGACACCTTCCGTTTCGCCCTCCTCTCCTCAGGGCCCCTGAGCTCTGCTGCGGGAGCAGAGCAGCGGTGGGGGAGGATGGCCAGCCTGGTGAGCCAGAGCCTGCTGACCTACGTGGAGGAGGGAAACGTTCCTGCCCTGAAGGCGCTTCTGGAGAAGTGCAGGGATGTGGATGAGAGAAACGAGGTGAGGGGGGGGGAGGGGTGGCTCCCTTCCTGCGCTCTGGGCGAGTGCTGGGCTCGCCCTGCCCACGCCGGGGAGGTTCCAGCCTCGGCTTCAGTGGCTGAGCACACAGGGCTCGGCCTGTGCCGGCACCTCACCCCCTTGCCTTGCATTTGCCTTCTGAGTGCTCTCCTCAGCAGGGGAGAGTGCAGCTCCAGCCTTCAGGGTGGGCCTAGGGGTCTCTTCCAGCCTTGGTGGTTCTGTGTTTCTGTGTGGATGGAGCTTGGACCTGCCCAAGGACCTCACTGCATTCTCACTCTGCACTGACTTTCATTCTTCTTGGGAAACTGCTGGGATCACAGAATCCTGGAATGGCTCAGGTTGGGAAGGACCTTAGAGCTCATCTCTGTGCTCCCCACCATGGGCAGGGACACCTCTCAGCCAGACTCAGCTGCCTAAGGCCTCCTAACATGCACTTGGAGACCAGATCATTGGAGCTTTCTGTGGGAGAAAGAAAACCAGCTTGGGCTGAGCTTGTTGGAATGAGCCAGGCTGCTGCCCAATTTAGTAGGTTTCACTTTTCATCACCTAAGAAGGACATAGAGCTGCTGGAGCAGGTCCAGAGGAGGCCACAAACATGATCAGAGGCTGGAGAACCTCCCCTATGGGGACAGGCTGAGAGAGCTGAGGCTGTTCAGCCTGGAGAAGGCTCCAGGGAGCTCTCAGAGCAGCCTTCCAGTACCTGAAGAGGCTGCAGGAGAGCTGGGGAGGGCCTTTGGGCAAGGGCTGGGAGTGCCAGGATGAGGGACAATGGCTTTGAGCTGGGAGAGGGCAGATTGAGACTGGAGAGGAGGAAGAAATCCTTGGCAGTGAGGCTGGGGAGCCTCTGGCACAGGCTGCCCAGGGGGGCTGTGGCTGTCCCCTCCCTGGAGGTGCTCAGGCCAGGCTGGGTGAGGCCCTGAGCAGCCTGGGCTGGGGGGAGGTGTCCCTGCCCGTGGCAGGGGGCTGGAGCTGGAGGATGTCTAAGGCCCCTTCACCATCCTGTGATTCTCATTGCGAGGTCAGTGCCTGGTTCCAAACTCGGCCTTCTCAGTGGCACTGCAAAGCTCTGAACAGTTCCCCTGTGGCTTTTGGCTTGCTGTCTGTGCAGCATTTATGTCACTCTCCACTTTCCCCTCACTTTGGTTTCAGAATGGCCAAACTCCACTCATGCTGGCTGCTGAGCAAGGCAATCTGGAGATTGTCCAGGAGCTTCTCAAGAAGGGAGCCAACTGCAACTTGGAGGATGCAGTAAGTAGCAGTGTTTCATGGGAGGGTGCCTAGGAGGAGAGGCAGAAGACATTTCAGGGGCAGGCAAACAAAAGGAGTTTAGGTTGGTGTTGAGGGGGTGGGGGAGAAAAATGGAGGTGGAAAATTATGGCACTTGGGTCATACCTACCCCATGCAACTCTCCAGGCTGGGGGCTGAGTGTCTGGGAAGTTGTGTGGTGGCAAAGGACCTGGGCATGTCCACTGACAGCCAGCTGGAGATGAGCCAGCAGTGCCCAGGTGGCCAAGAAGGCCACCAGCAGCCTGGCCTGGGTCAGCAGTGGTGTGGGCAGCAGGAGCAGGGCAGGGATTGTGCCCCTGGACTGGGCACTGCTGAGGCCACAGCTTGAGTGCTGGGGTCAGCTTTGGGTTCCTCACTGCAAGAAGAACCTTGAGGGCTGCAGCAGGTCCAGAGAAGGGCAGGGAATCTGGGGAAGGGTCTGGAGAAGAGGGCTGGGGAGGAGCAGCTGAGGGCCCTGGGGGTGCTGAGTGAGGAGAAGAGGAGGCTGAGGGAGACCTCCTTGCTCTCTGCAGCTCCCTGAGAGGAGGCTGCAGGGAGCTGGGGCTGGGCTCTGCTCCCCAGGCTCAGGGGACAGCAGGAGAGGCAATGGCCTGGAGTGTGCCAGGGGAGGGCTGGGTTGGAGAGGAGGAAAATGTCTTTGGTGCAGGAGTGGTCAGGGGCTGGCAGAGGCTGCCCAGGGAGGTGGTGGAGTCCCCATGCCTGGAGGTGCTCAGGAAAGGTGTGGCCATGGCACCTGGGGCCAGGGTTTGGTGGCCATGGCGGGGCTGGGCTGCTGCTTGGGCTGGAGGATCTTAGAAGGCTCTGCCAAGCCACACAGAGATAATTAAAGAGGAGGCTTGGTGCAGTCACTGCTCTGTCTGCAGTGTGGCTGCAGGCAGCCTGAGGCAATGACTTCTTGCTCTGTCAGCTGTTGGTGGAGGGCTGTGGGGTAATGCTGGGCTGGCTGTGTTGGAGTAGTGCCTGTCACTTCCACCTGCTTTCCCTTTCCCCTAGGATAACTGGACAGCTCTTATTTCAGCAGCTAAAGAAGGACATGCAGCTATTGTGGCAGAGCTGCTCAATCACAATGTCAGCTTGGAGCACAGGGACCTGGTGAGTGTTGCCCTCTCTCCTGCTGGGGGTCCCATAGCTGGGCACAGGACTGCAGCTGAGGTGCCAGCAGGGCAGTGCCATGTGTGTGTTAGCATTTGCCCTTCATAAGCAGGATTAGAAAGCTCCTTACTGTGTTTTGCACTTTGGGACACAGCTTTAGGGCAAACACCCTCCAGAGGAGGCCACAAGGATGCTGCAAGGGCTGGAGCAGCTCTGCTGGGAGCACAGGCTGAGGGAGCTGGGGCTGTGCAGCCTGCAGAGGAGAAGGCTCCAGGGGCACCTCAGAGCTGCTGCCAGCACCTGAAGGCAGCCTGCAGGAAGGCTGCAGAGAGACTTCTGCTGAGGGGGGCTGGAGCCAGGCCAAGGGGCAATGGTTTGGAGCTGAGGCAGAGCAGGGGCAGAGTGGAGCTGAGGAAGAAGTTCTTCAGCAGGAGGCATCTGAGCCTCTGGCCCAGGCTGCCCAGGGAGGCTGTGGCTGCCTCCTGCCTGGGGGTGCTGCAGGCCAGGCTGGATGAGAACAGCTGAGAGGTGTCCCTGGGCATGGTGGGGAGGTTGGAGGAGATGGGCTCTGGGGTCCCCTTCCAGCTTGAGCCACTGTGTTTCTGTGAAACAGCACATGCAGTTAGTCACTGCTGAGGTTTCTGAGGAGTGTTTCAGGTGCTCATGTGTCTCTGGTGCTTGCCAGGGGGGATGGACAGCCCTGATGTGGGCCTCGTACAAGGGCCGGACCGAAGTGGCTAAGCTGCTGCTTGAGAAGGGAGCAAACCCAAACATCACAGGAATGGTAGGTGTCAGCCTGAGCCCTCCTCCCCTGGGGGCCTGAAGAACTGGGCCCTGAGCTCCCCATCTTGATTAACATTTTGTATTGCAGTATGACTTTAGTCACCTTCCTTTAGACAGAGGTTGCCTCTGAGAGCCGTGCGACAGCCACTGCTTGGGGGTTGCTTTCAGAGTCTGTGGCAGCCGTTGGTGTTCTTGGTCATTTCAGGGTTTGCTAATTGAAGCACATGAGTGTCTGGCTCTCAGTGAGATGCCAATTAGCAGGAGAAGCAATAGCAGGAAAGATGATTTGTGTATCTCTTGCTGCTTCGAGGGGAGTTGTCTTTTTCCTGCCTCTGTAGAAGTCGGTGGGCTGACTGATGGGTGCCCTTTGGAAACAGCAGTGGGTTTCATTGTCCATAACAGCCCCCAGATTGGCCACTTCCATAGCTGTGTATCAGACATGGGAGAGAATGTGGAATCCCTGAGCTTTGGTGGTGGGTTTTTCATCTTCTAAACCTCCCTGTCAAACTACAGAGCTGGTGGAGCTTGGCTGAACAGCTGACACCATCAGCTCTGAGCAACCCAAGGGCAGCACCAGTGGCTTCCCCTGCTGCTTGGTTCTGATCACTGTCATGCATGAGGAGTAGGTGGCAGTGGTCTTGCTTCACCTGTGTTTGCCTTTGTCCTGTCTGCCCTGGCAGCAATACAGTGTGTACCCAATCATCTGGGCAGCAGGCCGGGGCCACGCCGACATCGTGCACCTCTTGCTGCAGCATGGGGCTAAAGTCAACTGCTCTGACAAAGTAAGTCACTGCTCATGTACTTAATGCTTGGTCTCTGCCCTGCAAAGTTAAGGTTTACTCTGGAAGAACCAATGAATTGTTGATAGGAGCAGCACATTTTGCCCACGGGAGTACAGTTAGTGTGCTGGGGGAAGTCACCCTCGCAAGAGGTTGTTCCACAGTGTGCTGAAGGTGGTTGTGAGCTCCTACTGCAGTGGGACATCCCTGGTTTCTGTGCTGTTGGGGCCCTGGCTGTGCTATCTGCCATGGGAAAATAGTCTTACAGTTGTCCTGGGGTGCATCAAGAAAAGCTCTTCTCCTCTGCCCTCATGGAACCACACTGGAATACTGCTTCCAGTCTTGGGCTTCTCAGTTCAAGAGAGACAGAGATCTGCTGGAGGGAGTCTGACAGAGAGCTGGGAGGATGATGAAGGGACTGGAACATCTGTCTCAAGGAAGGGCTGAGAGACCTGGGGCTGTTTAGCCTGGGGAGGAGAAGGCTTGAGGGGATCTGGTCAATGTTTATAAACATCTGAGGGGTGGGGGGCAAGGAGGGGCCAGGCTCCTTTCAGTGGTGTCCAGGGACAGGACAAGGGGCAATGAGCACAAACTGGAACCCAGGAGGTTCCACCTCAGCATAAGAAGAAACTTCTTTGGTGTGAGGCTGCTGGAGGCCTGGAGCAGGCTGCCCAGAGAGGCTGTGGAGCCTCCTGCTCTGGAGACTTTCAAGCCCCACCTGGCTGTGTTCTGTGTGCCCTGCCCTGGGTGCCCTGCTCTGGCAGGGGGGATGGACTGGATGAGCTCTGGAGGTGCCTTCCAACCCCTCCCATTCTGTGATTCTATGGAAGGAAAAGTTGATGCTTGTATTCATGCCACCAGCCCCAGTGATGTGCTTGTGAAGCCCAAACCAGTCTAGAACAGGCTCCATGCTAGACTGGGGAGGACCCTAAAGGCAGGGGGCAGTGTGATCAACTGTTGCAAATATTCCTGCAGTATGGAACCACCCCACTGGTTTGGGCAGCGAGGAAAGGTCACCTGGAGTGTGTGAAATACTTGCTGCAGATGGGAGCTGATGTGGATCAAGAAGGAGCTGTAAGTAACTCTTTGTTTGCTGGTGCTTAGGTGTGGGTCCACAGCCCTTGGTCTTGTGTACAGACAGCAGGATGTGCAGGAGACAAGGTGAAGTGGGGATGGTAGAGTAGATTACTTCCTAGCTGTTTGCAACCTCAGTTTACCAGTGGTCTGCAGAAGGGGACTGAGGCTCCCTTGCTAAGTTTGCCAGTGGAACTAAGCTGGGTGGCAGTGATCTGCTGGAGGGCAGGAAGGCTCTGCAGAGGGCCCTGGCCAGGCTGGATCCACGGGCTGAAGCCAATGGGATGAGATTCACAAGGCCAAGTGCTGGGTGCTGCACTCGGGTCACAACTACCCCATGAATGGTGCAGGCTTGGGGCAGAGTGGGCTGGAAACTGCCCAGCAGAAGAGGAGCTGGGGGTGCTGGCTGACAGCTGCTGAAGATGAGCCAGGGGGTGCCCAGGAGGCCAAGAAGGCCAAGGTGGTTGGATCCCCACCCCTGGAGGTATTTTGAAGAGGCGAGATGTGGTTGTGAGTGGCATGGTTCATCCCCAGCCGTGGCAGAGGTAGGGGAAGGTTGGAGTCCATGATCTTGCATGGCTTTTCTCCAGCTGGGATGGCTCTGATTGGATGATTCCAATTGTGAAGATGAACTCAACTTCCTTCTGCCTCCTAACACAAATCTGAAAGGAGGAGTCAGCTTTACAGATGACCCAGCTGTGTGAGGTGAACATTTTGGCTGACACAAGTTAATGTAGGTTGTTATTCTCTGGAGGCTTGGGACTGCCAGAGTTCATTCTGTCCCCAAACGAGTTACTCCTTGGAGCTTTTCACAAAGTGAATCAAACACAAAGCACCTTTGGGAAGCCCTCAAGGTTTCAGCTGCATGTGGGTTTTGAATGAAACAGATCTGACTTTGTTCTTGAGTAAGACATTCAAGAGCAGACTTGATGTAGCCCAGAGCAGCCTCATCTAGCTGGGGGTGTCTCTGCTGACTGCAGAAGGCTTGGACAAGATGACCTTTGAGGGTCCCTTCCATCCCAGTGCAGCCTTTGGTTCTGTAAGACACTTAAAATGCCTGTAGGGATCAAAAAAAATCAAAGTGAAGTGGAAAATTCAGACAGCTCTTGGTATCCAGGTGGTGCTTTCTGAAGCTCCTCTGAAAACCTGTGTGGGAGCAATATTCAGCCTGGAGAGGAGAAGGCTCCTGCAGACCTTAGAGCAGCCTTCCAGTACCTGAAGGGGCTCCAGGAGAGCTGGGGAGGGACTTTGGACAAGGGCTGGGAGTGCCAGGATGAGGGGTTATGGCTTTCAGTTGGGAGAGGGGAGACTGAGACTGGAGATGAGGAAGAAATTCTTGCCAGTGAGGCTGGGGAGAGCCTGGCACAGGCTGCCCAGGGAGGCTGTGGCTGCCTCCTGCCTGGAGGTGCTCCAGGCCAGGCTGGATGAGGCCTTGAGCAGCTGAGTCTAGTTGAGAGGGGTCCCTGCCCATGGCAGGGGGTTGGAACTGGATGATTTTGCAGGTCCTTTCCAGCCCAATCCATTCCATGAGGCTATGGATCCTGGCTGCTCTGCCAAGGCTCATTGCCCGGTGCCTGTAGGGCACAGGAGTTAAACTGATCTGAGCTTTGCCTTCGGGGCGTCCTCTGCCAGCCCGCTTAGTTCAGGCCTCGTTTGAGTTAGCATAGCAAGTTCCCTCCTCCAGGGCACAAACCTGGAGCGAGTGGCTGATCCAGCAGTGTCGGGGAGCCTCCTGCTGCTGGTGTGCTGGCTCCCGCCCCTGCTGGCCGGTGAGAGCTGTGGGCTCTGCTGCAGAACTCGATGACGGCGCTGATCGTGGCCGTGAAGGGAGGCTACACCGACTCCGTCAAGGAGATCCTGAAGAGGAACCCAAACGTCAACCTGACGGATAAAGATGGAAACACAGCCCTGATGATTGCCTCCAAGGAGGGACACACAGAGATCGTCCAGGACCTCCTGGATGCTGGAACTTACGTCAACATTCCTGACAGGGTGAGTGAGCTGGGTGGCTGGTGGGCCTGTGGGGACGCTAGGGTGAGGGGCAGCGGTTGGAAACTGTGGCGGGGCAGATGTAGGTTGATCCTGCTCTGGCAGGGAGGTTGGGCTGGTTGATCTCCAGAGGGCCCTTCCAACACTGCCATTCTATGGTAATATTTCATCTCTGTGATAAACAGAGGAAAAGTAGAGCCCAGGACTTCTTCCTCTCCCTGTTGTGAGCAGAGAGAGAACAATTGGTCTCATCTTTCTTCCGAGTGAGTGCAGATCTCTTCATGTGGTTAAACTTCGTCCAGGTTTTGAGGCTGTAGTTTGTGAGAGAACAATTGGTCTCATCTTTCTTCTGAGTGAGTGCAGATCTCTTCATGTGGTTAAACTTCGTCCAGGTTTTGAGGCTGTAGTTTGTGAGAGAACAATTGGTCTCATCTTTCTTCCAAGTGAGTGCAGATCTCTTCATGTGGTTAAACTTCATCCAGGTTTTGAGGCTGTAGTTTGTTCTGGTGCAACACTGCAGCGGGTTGCCCAGGGAGGTGCTTGAGGCCCCGTCCTTGGAGATACTCGAGGTAATGCTGGACAAGGCTCTGAGCAACCTGAGGATGTCTCTGCTGACTGCAAGGGGTTTGGACTGAGTGACCTTTGGAGGTCCCTCCCAACCCAAACCATTCTATCATTCTGTGTTGGATTTGGTTTTGCTCAATAATACTAATTCACCATCAATCTCCTTAATCAGTATTAATTAACCATCACTATTCTTTCCCAATGCTTCTAGAGTGGAGACACAGTGCTGATTGGGGCTGTCAGAGGAGGCCATGTTGAAATTGTGAGGGCCCTGCTCCATAAGTATGCTGACATCGACATCAGGGGTCAGGTAAGTCCCACACTGCCCCAAGAGCTCTTCCGTGAGGTGTGGATTGGAACACCAACCACTGACACCCTGTCCATGAACCCAGGGCTTCCAAAGCTTGCTCAGCCTACTCTGTGGTAAACTCAGACTGCCTGGAAACATTAAAAACTTGCTGTACAGTTTGTAAGCTGTATTTAACTGCAGGGACTTCAGGAGGTTTGGGGTTTTCTCCCCCAGTGAATTTGTGTAATGGTTCAAAAGCAGAAGATGTAAACTGAAACTGATTTCCTCTGCAGTACTGAGCAGATGAAAATGACTTCAGACTTCTAAACCCTCTTTATTTTAATACTTAATGTTTGGAACTGAATATCAGTACATGAAAACAGGACACACCTCAGATGCTAGCTGCTGTCAGTGCAGGTCTGTCCCTGTGCTTGCTTGGGTTTTGTCTCCTTCTTTAAATTCCTTTCTCCTGTTCAGTCACTGTTGGTGATTTCTGTTTTCTACCTACCCCCTGTTTCTTTTCCTTGCCCTTCAAGTACTGTTTTCATTCTTTCACTCAGCACATACTTGGTGTTGTTACATTCAGCTCACTTCCCTTTGCTTGAAGCTGTTCCCATCACTCTGCTGGCAGGCACAAGTGTTCTGCCAAGTCTGGACACAAAACTGGTCACTGAGGGCTGCAAAGATTCAGAGCCTGCTGCTGATGCAGAGGCTCTTTGAGAAGCCAGGAAGCTTCTAGCCTGGAGAGTGTTTGGATCTCTTCCTCCAAACTGCCATTGGAAACCTGCAGTTGTGTGTCTCAGCTTCCTGCTGGCATGGCTCAGGAAACCTGGAGCTTTTCAGTGTCTGGTGTGGCCAGGGCAATACAGAAGCAGCAGCAGGACCCAAGCTCCTCAGGCGAGCTGGGCAAGGCAGCAAGCAGGTGTGGCACTTGAGGGCAGGGTTGTGTGGTCAGGGCGGCGTTACCTTGATGGTTGGACTCAGAGGTCTTTGCCAAGCCTGATGATTCTGTAATTGGAGTAAAACTGAGAGCAAAGTGGAAAGAGTTGTGAAAGGCTTGGAAGTCTCTGGCATTCGATGCACAAACAAAAGCCACAGAGAAACACGACACAGATAGTAGGGGGAGAAAAGGAAAAAGCCTCTGGGCAAAGCTCTTCTGCTCCAGTAGAAAACTCCTGCCTTTGAGTTCCAGCTGAGTGCTCAGAGCTTTGGAAGCTCTTCTGAGATGGGTGGAAGCTGCTTGGGTTTCCAAAGCTCTTGCTGCACTTTGCACAGGTTTTGAAGGTAGGTTTGTGTTCCTCGTGCCCCAGGGCTCCTTGGTTCGTTTGCCCCGAGCCGTGCTGCAGTTTGCTGTGCCTCTGCTGTTGCCTTTAGGGTGGCTGCACTTCCTGCCAGCTGTGGCCAGGCAGTCCAGCTGAGTGGAAGTACTCTTGGTAGCTAATCAGCCTTTTTTGGTTGCTTTTCAGGACAATAAAACTGCTTTGTATTGGGCAGTGGAGAAAGGAAATGCGACAATGGTGCGGGACATTTTGCAGTGCAACCCTGACACTGAGACGTGCACAAAGGTAATGGTGAGAATTCCGACTGCCCTGCCTCAGCTCCCAAAGCAGAGCATGAATGGTACAGGCTGGGGTTCTTCAGGTGCCCCTAAAGCCCTGGAATGCCTTGGGTTGGCAGGGACCTCAGATGTCCTCTACTTCAACCCCCTGCCATGGGACACCTCCCACCAGCCCAGGCTGCTCAGGGCCTCATCCAGCCTGGCCTTGAACACCTGCAGGGAGGAGGCAGCCGCAGCCTCCCTGGGCAGCCTGTGCAGGGTCTCCCTACCCTACTGGAAAGAATTTCTTCCTACCCTACAGTCTCAGTCTCCCCTCCTCAAGCTTCAGTCCATTCCCTCTCATCCTATCCCTAGAAGTCCTTACAAAAGTCTCTTCCCAGCTTGCTTCGAGGCCCCTTCAGGTCCTGGTTGCTGCTTGCTCAGTAACATGTAATTTGAACATCCTCATAGCAGTTTGGGGTTTGATTTCTTACCCTCTCAGCAGTGTTTGCTTGGTTTTGAGTACACAGAAGAATTCCCTTTATTAGGTCTGCTTTTCCCTTGTAGGATGGAGAAACACCACTTATAAAGGCGACCAAGATGAGGAATATTGAAATTGTGGAGCTGCTTCTGGATAAAGGAGCCAAGGTCTCAGCTGTGGACAAGGTAAAGAACATTTGTTTGGTGGCTTTGTTCTTTCATCAGTTCTGCAGCAGAGTTTTGTAGTGAGCTGCCAAGGCTAAGACAGAAAGAGCTTCCCACGTGCTTCCCTCATTCCCCAGCCTGTCCACAGGGGAGCTTCTCTGCCCTCTCATCATCTCATGGCCGCTTCTGGACCCCCTCCAGCAGCTCCAGGTCCTTCTTGTGCTGGGGGGTCCCAGAGCTGGAGGCCTTGCTGCAGGTGGGGTTTCACTAGAGCAGAGCAGAGGGGCAGAGTCCCCTCCCTGTGCTGCTGCTCTCCCTGCTCTGGATGCAGCTCAGCACACAGCTGCCTGCTGGGCTGCCAGCAGCCATTGCTGGCTCACATTGAGCTTCTCCTCACCCTGCACCCTCAAGCCCTTCTCCTCAGCACTGCTCTCTATCCATTCTCCACCCAGCCTATATTTGTGCTTGGGATTACCCTGACCCAGGTGCAGGGCCTTGCACTTGGCTTTGCTGAAGGTCATGAGGCAGGTCTGGGCCCACTCCAGCCTGTCCAGGTCCCTCTGGCTGGATCCCTGGCCTCCAGCCTGTCTCCTGGAGCCCAGGCACTGCCGAGAGCAGGCTGAGGTGTGCTCCCAGCCCCCGGGGGGAGCTGTGTGTGCTGCCAGGCTGAGCAGCTGCTGTGTGCCCTGCTGCAGAAGGGAGACACTCCCCTGCACATCGCCATCCGCGGCCGGAGCCGCAAGCTGGCAGAGCTGCTCCTCAGGAACCCCAAGGACGGTCGCCTGCTCTACAGACCCAACAAGACAGGAGAGACTCCTTACAACATTGACTGCAGCCACCAGAAGAGCATTCTGACCCAGATATTTGGAGCCAGTGAGTGCAACTGTTTCACTTGCAGTCATTTGGTATACCAGGGATCCAGTTCATTCAGTCAGGGCGTGACATTTGTAACTGTTAGGGGTTTGGAGGACACAGAGCTGGGGGAGAGAGGCCAGAGGAGGCCACAAAGATGCTCCAAGGGCTGGAGCTGCTCTGCTGGGAGCACAGGCTGAGGGAGCTGGGGGGAGAGGAGTCTCCTCTCATCCTGGAGAGGAGAAGGCTCCAGGGGCACCTCAGAGCTGCCTGCCAGGACCTGAAGGGATCCTGCAGGAAGGCTGCAGAGAGACTTCTGCTGAGGGGGGCTGGAGCCAGGCCAAAGGGCAATGGTTTGGAGCTCAGGAAGAAGTTCTTCAGCAGGAGGGAGCTGAGCCTCTGGCCCAGGCTGCCCAGGGAGGCTGTGGCTGCCTCCTGCCTGGGGGTGCTGCAGGCCAGGCTGGATGAGGCCTTGAGCAGCTGAGTCTGGCTGAGAGGTGTCCCTGGGCATGGTGTGGGGAGCTTGGAGCAGAGGGGCTCTGAGGTCCCTTCTAGCCTGAGCCATTCCAGGGTTCTAGCAGAGGTCAAGTACTCATTTGCTGGGACTTCTGGCACTGGCTACTGGCTGACTTCTGGTGGTTGGTTTGGGTTTGGGGAGATCTTGCTTGTGTAAGAGTTATGATCCTTGATTTGCTGTGGTTTGGGGTTCTGTTGGGTATTTTTGCAGTGACCTCTGGTGGCTTTGATAATTCTGTAACATTTCTGGGGAAGATGTAAAATCCCTCTGAAATAAGGAGTGGTGCAGTCCCCATCCCTGGAGGTGTGCAGGAAAGGTGTGGCCACAGCTTGGTGGCCATGGTGGTGCTGGGTTGCTGGCTGGCCTGGATGATCCTGGGGGGCTTTTCCAACCCAAAGAATGCTGTGCTAAGAATGTTCCAGTAAGAGCAGCTGTCCCACAGGAGGAGCCCTGCCCTCCTGCATGGCATTGTCAGTGGCATGGCATTAAAGACCTGCTGCAGCAAGGCTCTCTAGCGCTGTGTTTGTCTCACAGGACACTTGTCTCCCACGGAGTCTGATGGGGACATGCTGGGCTATGATCTGTACAGCAGTGCTCTGGCTGACATTCTGAGTGAGCCAACCATGCAGCCACCCATCTGTGTGGGCTTGTATGCACAGTGGGGCAGTGGCAAATCCTTCCTGCTCAAGAAACTGGAAGGTAAGACCTGGATTTAGCCTTCTCTGTAGGTTCTGCTGTCTAAGTATGGTGTGGGAATGCAAGGACATGGACTTACTGAAGCAGGTCTAGAGGAGGCCATGAAGATGGTCAGAGGGCTGGAGCTCCTCTCCTGTGGGCACAGGCTGGGAGAGCTGGGGTTGTTCAGCCTGGAGAAGAGAAGGCTCCAGGGAAACCTCAGAGCAGCCTCCCAGTACCTGAAGGGGCTGCAGGAGGGCTGGGGAGGGACAAAAAGACATCTTTTGTCCCTTTGAGAGGATCAATAATAGGGAGGAGTTCTGCAGTGTGGAGTACAGCAGGGGGCTGCAGCAGTGCTGAGGGGCCTGGAGCAGCTCTGTGAGGAGGAGAGGCTGAGAGCCCTGGGGCTGAGAGCCTGCAGAAGAGCAGCCCCAGGGGCATCTGATCAATGCTGATCAATCCTCCAAGGGTGGGGGGCAGGAGGCTGGGGCCAGGCTGTGTTGAGTGGTGGCCAGGGACAGCCCCAGGGGTAAGGGGCACAGAGAGGAACAGCAGAAGTTGCTCTGAACATGAGGAGGAAGTTGTGTGACTGAAGGCTGCCAGAGCCCTGGAGCAGGCTGCCCAGAGAGGTGGTGGAGTCTCCATCTCTGGAGTCATTCCAGACCCTCCTGGCTGTGTTCTGGGTGCCCTGGCCTGGCAGGAGGTTGGACTGGCTGCTCCAGAGGTGCCTCCCAGCCCTGCTGTGGCTCTGAAGAAGTGTTTCCTTTCAGAGGTGATCATTACAGCGCTCCTGTTCCTGTCCGGAGTGATCCACCATGCTAACTGCTCCTTGTCTTTCCTCTGTAGATGAAATGAAGACTTTTGCAGGCCAGCAGATTGAGCCTCTGTTTCAGTTCTCCTGGCTGGTGGTGTTCCTCACCCTTTCTGCTGTGTGGAGGCCTGGGCTTGCTGCTGGCTTTCACCGTGGACGCCAAGCTGGGCATCGCCGTCTCGCTCAGCCTGCTGGCAGTGCTCTACATTTTCTTCAGTAGGTCTGGGGCCAGGTGAAGCTGGGGAAGGCTCTGGAAGTCAGCCCTGGCTGGTAGACACTCTTTGTGATTCAGAAAAAAACACAAACTGCTTGTGGAGAAGCTAAGACCCCTTTGGAGCCTTTCCTTGTGTCTTACATGTAACTCCTGAGAGCATTCTTGAAACAGAAGAGACAGGGATCTGCTGGGGAGAGTCCTGTGGAGGCTGTGAGGATGATGAAGGGGGTGGAACATCTGTGTGATGAGGAAGGGCTAGGAGACCTGGGGCTGGTTAGCCTGGAGAAGAGGAGGCAGAGGGCACTTTATCAATGCCTATAACGATCTGAGGGGTGGAGGACAAGAGGAAGGGGCCAGGGTCTTGTCAGTGGTGTCCTGTGATAGAACAAGGAGCAAGGGACTCAAACTGGAACCCAGGAGGTCCCACCTCAGGATGAGAGAAACTTCTTTGGTGTGAGGCTGCTGGAGGCCTGGAGCAGGCTGCCCAGAGTGGCTGTGGAGTCTCCTGCGCTGGAGACATTCAAGCCCCCCCTGGCTGTGTTCTGTGTGCCCTGTCCTGGGTGCCCCTGCTCTGGCAGAGGTGGTGGCCTGGATGATCTCCAGAGGTCCCTTCCAGGCCCTGCTATTCTATGTGTCTGTGTGGCCACTCTCATTGGTTAGCCACAACTGTTGACTCTTCATCCCACTCCCTGTATGCAGCTCCATGCCTTGTCTGCCCAAGCATCACAGAATGCATTGGGTTGGAAGGGACCCTTAAAGCTCATCCTGCCCAAGCCCCCTGCAGTAAGCATGAGCACCCCCAGCTACAGCAGGTTGCTCAGATCCCCATCAAGCTTCACCTTGAATGTCTCCAGGTATGGGGCTTCCACCACCTCCCTGGACTACCTGTTCCAGTGCTCCACCACCCTCATGGTAAAGAACTTCCTCCTAGTGTCCAATCCATTGCCCTCCCCTAGTGCCCTGCTGCAGTCTCTCCCCTGCAGAAAGCCACCAGGTTGGTCAGGCCTGGCTTGCCCTTAGTTCAGCCATGCTGCCTGTCTCGAATCACCTCCTGTCCTCCATGGGCCTCACCAGGGCTGCTAGGAGGATCTGTTCCATGATCTGCTGCTCCTGTCAGGCGTGAAGGTTGCCTCGAGTCAAGCCCTGAGATCTCCTTTCCTTTCTGACCTTTCAGCTGTCATCTACTTCGGCGGCCGGCGGGAGGGCGAGCGGTGGAACTGGGCCTGGGTGCTGAGCGCCAGGCTGGCCAGGCACATTGGCTACTTAGAGCTGCTCCTCAAGCTCATGTTTGTTGAACCCCCCAGAGCTGCCAGAGCAAACCACTAAGGCCTTGCCTGTCAGGTGAGTGTCTCCTTCAGCGACTCTGCAGGCCATGGCTGAGGCTGACTGCTCCCAGGCAAGGCCTGGCCTGGCTTGCTGCCTGCAGCGCTTCTCTCTCACTGATGCTTCTTGGGGACCTCTTTTATTCCCCCTTCTCCTTTTCCCTTCTTCTCCTCTCAGCACAGCACCAGGCTGCTCCTTGAGGCTGCTTCTGCTTTAGCTGAAAGCAGGAGAGGTTTTGCCCTGGCTTTGATGGGTTTGGCTGTTCCTGTTGGTTAGGGACTTCTGCCTTAGCCTCAGGGTGCTTTGATGTGATCTTGGTTCTTCTGGAGGCTGGGGTGGGGGCTGGGGGTTTTGCTTTGGGTGTGGGGTCCTTGGGGGTTTTTAATGGCTTTTTGAGGGGGAGGTTGGGAGTTTTTGTGCCCTTTTGTGTGTGTGTTGTTTCTTTGTTTGCTTTAATCTTGTTTTGGTTTCTTTTGGGGATGTTTGGTTTGGTTCTTTGGGGGAATTTGGGACTTTTTGGTAGGGTGGTTTTGGTTTTGTTTGGGTTTGGGAGGTCATTTGGGGGGATAGTGGGGTTTTGCTTTTGAGGGGCTTGGGGGCTTTATTTGTTTGGGGTTTTTTGGTTTGGGGTCTTTGGTTTGATTTTGGGGGGAGTTTTTTGGGAGGGTTTTCTTCTTGTTAGGCTTTTGGGGTGGTGGTTGGTTGGTTTCTTTTGGTTGGCAGCTTTGGTTTTTTAGCAGTCCTCCAGGAATCTTTGAAAAGAGCTGTGGATGTAAGTTAGAGACTCCTTTCCCTTCTGCTGCTCTGGCTTCATAAAGATCTTTCAGAGAGTTGTGTGTCTTTCCTGCTGTCGTTGATAGGGTCATGTTTTGTCTTTTAAAGACATCAAGTTGTAGGATAGGAAGTTGATAAGAGGAGGAGGAGGAGGTTGAGAACAGGAGGAGGACTCCGGAACTAAAAATCCTTCAGTCCCACCTAGGGCTTAAATGAACTCTTTCACATTTTATGCCACTTGAAAAGAGGCACTAAGCAAACTTCTAGCTGCAGAGATGTTGGAGTGTCTTTGTTTTGGTTGGCAGAGAGCACTTAAAAGCCTTCTGAAATAAATGTTGGGGTTTTTTGTCTCTTTCAGATTCTTGTTTACAGACTACAATAGACTCTCCAGTGTAGGTGGAGAAACTTCCTTGGCTGAGATGATTGCTACCCTCTCTGATGCCTGTGAAAGGGAATTTGGTTTCTTAGCAACGAGGCTATTTCGGGTGTTCAAGACAGAAGACACCCAAGGTTTTTATTACCTGACTGACACTGCTGGTTGCTCCACTCTGCACCCTTCCCAGGGGTTCTGTCTTGCACATTAGAAGCTCTTTTTAGAAACTTGGAGCCAGGCAGAAATTCCCACAGAAAGGGAGACTCTGTGTTGTTCTGCAGAGAAAGATGCTCTCCTTTCTTTGCTCATCCTGCTTTTGTTAGAGCCATAAAGGGAGGTCTTCTCTAAAGCACACTTTTCAGCAGAGTCCATGCAAATTCTTGGCAGTGAGGCTGGGGAGGCACTGGAGCAGGTTGCCCAGGGAGGCTGTGGCTGCCTCCTCCCTGGAGGTGTTCAGGGCCAGGCTGGATGAGGCCCTGAGCAGTCAGGGCTGCTGGGAGGTGTCCCTGCCCGTGGCAGGAGGTTGGGGCTGGAGGATCTTTGAGGTCTCTTCCAAACCAACCCATTCTGTGATTTACTTCCCCAAACACACTTCCTGGAGAGATGTCACAGAAGGGATGGCAGCACTGACATTGAATCCAGTTCATAAAGATCACTTCCAGCCAGTGTGGATTTGTTGAAACAAAGGAAGTAAACTGAAAGCTAAGGGAATGCCTCCACCTCATCAGTGCCAAGAGTTTGGGTGTATTTGGACTCCTGTTCTCACATGGTTGTGGCTGGCTGCTCACACTGGGGTAACCCTTCATGCAGGGTAGCTGTTGATGAGGCCTAGGAGGCCTACAGGAAGGCTGGGGGGTGGCTGCTCAGAGGCCCTTGTAGTGCTAGGATGAGGGGCAATGGTTTGACACTGGAGCAGGGCAGATGGAAGGGCAGGGAGCTCTTCACTACGAGGAACAGTTTGCCCAGAGATGTGGTGGAGGCCTCATCCCTGGAGACTGATTCAAAGTCAGATGTGGCCCCAAGCGACCTGACCCTAGTCGAGCAGTCCCTGCAGAGTGCAGGGGGTTGGCCCCTGGGGGTCGCCTCTGCGACTGCCTGAGCGAGTGCAGGGGTTGGCCCCCGGGGGTCCCCTCTGCGACTGCCTGAGCGAGTGCAGGGGGTTGGTGCCGCCTGCGGTTCCGTGCCTCTCACCGTGCGTTCTGGTCTCCAGGCAAGAAGAAGTGGAAGAAGACCTGCTGCCTGCCGTCCTTCGTCATCTTCCTGCTGATGCTGTCCTGCGTGGTGTCTGCCATCGCGCTGCTGGCCGTCTTCAACGTGGAGCCGGGCAACCTGCCTGTCAACGTGGTGCTGATCAGCGTCACCTGCGTGCTGGGCGTCGCCTTCCTGCTGCACTGCCGCACCTGGTGGCAGGTCATGGACTCGGTGCTGAACTCGCAGAGGAAGCGGCTGCACAGCGCCGCCTCCAGGCTGCACAAGCTCAAGAGCGAGGGCTTCATGAAGGTGAGGCCGCTGGGGCCTCGGGGCGGTGCGAGCAGGCGCCGGCCCCGCGGGCGCAGGAGCGCAGGGGGAGCCTGGGGGTGTCCAGGCGGTGCATGGAGCCGGTGTCAGGGACACGGTTCAGCACTGACCCTTCAGTGCTGGGTCTGGGGTTGGGCTGGGTGATCCTAGGATCATAGAATCAACAAGGCTGGAAGAGACCTCTGAGATCATCCAGTCCAGCCTGTCACCCAACACCTCCTGACTGACTAAACCATGGCTCCAAGTGCCACATCCAATCCCCTCCTGAACGCTTCCAGGGAGGGGGACTCCAGCACCTCCCTGGGCAGGTCTCTTCCAACCAGATAGATTCTGTGATTCATTCACTGCAGGAAGGATATTGAGGTGCTGGAGCAGGTCCAGAGGAGAGCCACCAGACTGGGGAGGAAAAGTCTGATGAGGAGAGGCTGAAGGAGCTCTGGGTGTTCAGCCTGGAGAAGAGGAGACTTAGAGGGGACCTTATCACTCTCTACAACTACCTAAAAAGAAGTTGTAGTCAGGTGGTGGTCAGGCTCTTCTCCTAGGCAACCAGTGACAGGACAAGAGGGCATGGTGTGAGGCTGCACCAGGGGAGGTGGAGGCTGGATGTTAGGAAGCACTTCCTCACAGCAAGGCTGATGAGGCACTGGGATGTGCTGCCCAGGGAGGTGGCAGAGTCACCAGCACTGGAGGTCTTTAACAACAGCTTGGATGTGGCACTGGGTGGCAGGGTTTAGCTGATGTCCTGGTGTTAGGTCAGAGGCTGAGACTTGATGATCTCAGAGGTCTATTCCAGCCTCAATAATTCTGTGATTCTGAGCCTCACAGAGTGACAGAATCATAGAGCAGTAGGGTTGGGAGAGACCTCTGGGGATCATCCAGTCCAACCCTCCTGCTTAACAGGGTCATCTAGAGTTAATCACACAGGAGCACATCTAGGTGGGTTTGAAATGCTTCCAGAGAGACTGCACCACCTCTCTGGGCAGCCTGCTCTGGGGCTTCACCACCCCCAACATAAAGAAGTTTCTCCTCATCTTTAGATAGAACTTGCCATGCTCATGGAGTTTTCACTATCATTGGACATTCTACTTGATAGAATCCTAGCATGCCTCAGGCTGGAAGGGACCTCAGAGCTCCTCTGCTCCAAGCTCCCCACCATGCCCAGGGACACCTCCCAGCCAGACTCAGCTGCTCAGGGCCTCATCCAGCCTGGCCTGCAGCACCCCCAGGCAGGAGGCAGCCACAGCCTCCCTGGGCAGCCTGGGCCAGAGGCTCAGCTCCCTCCTGCTGAAGAACTTCTTCCTCAGCTCCACTCTGCCCCTGCTCTGCCTCAGCTCCAAACCATTGCCCCTTGGCCTGGCTCCAGCCCCCCTCAGCAGAAGTCTCTCTGCAGCCTTCCTGCAGGCTGCCTTCAGGTGCTGGCAGCAGCTCTGAGGTGCCCCTGGAGCCTTCTCCTCTGCAGGCTGCACAGCCCCAGCTCCCTCAGCCTGTGCTCCCAGCAGAGCTGCTCCAGCCCTGGGAGCATCCTTGTGGCCTCCTCTGGCCTCTCTCCAGCAGCAGCTCTGAGTCCTTCTCCTGCTGGGGACCCCAGAGCTGGAGGCAGGACTGGAGGTGAGGCCTGAGCAGAGTCAAGGGTGAGAATCCCCTCTGCTGCCCTGCTGCCCACCCTGCTCTGGCCGCAGCCCAGCACACAGCTGCCTGAGGGCTGCAGAAGGCACTGCTGGCTCCTGGGGGAGCAGGTCCTGGGGGGTAGCTGAAGGTTGAAATCTGCTTTTGTTTACTTTTGAAATGCTGATGTCTGGTGCAGAAATTCTGTTGAATGACTTTGTAATGGAATTCAAACACTTCTCTTGTGTGCACTTGTGGTCCTGCTCTCCTCTCTCTGTGGGAGCAGGAGCTGAGCCTTTGCCAGGGATGTTGTAGCACTTCAGCCTTGGATGTTTCTCAGTGGTTTTGCCATCTTCCTGGGGCAGGCAGCGCTCTGCAAGAGGAGTTCTGTGCCTCCTGGTGAGTTTTAAGTACAGAGATGTCTTTCTTTTCTTCTAGGTTCTGAAGTGTGAAGTGGAGCTGATGGCCAAAATGGCAAAAACCATTGACAGCTTCACTCAGAACCAGACCAGGCTGGTGGTCATCATTGATGGGCTGGATGCTTGTGAGCAGGACAAAGTTCTACAGATGCTTGACACGGTGAGTTGGGCCCTTTGTACAGCTGATCTCTGCCACACCTGCATGGGTTCTCCCAGCTCAGGCTCCCAGATGTTGTGTGTGTGGGAGTCTCTCAGGGTTTGTGTGCATCAGCATAGAACCACAGAATGGGTTGGGAGGACCTCCAGAGCTCATCCAGCCACCCCCCCTGCAGGCAGCAGGGACATCCTCCACTAGGTCAGGTTGCTGGAGCCTTCTTCAGCCTCACCTTGAAGATCTGCAGGGCTTTGGCCTCAGCTACCTCCCTGGGTAACCTGCTGCAGTGTTCCAGCAGCCTCCAAGCTGTAATGCTAAGGGCTGTGGGCTTTAAAAGTTGAGAGTTAAATCCCAGCAGGACTGGACATGTCCCTGGGGAAAGGCCTGAAACAAACAGGAGCCATCTCTGGAACAGTAATCATCCTTTAGAAACAAACTCCCAATGGCTGCAGAGGCTTTTGTGGACTTCTGGAGTACTTTAGCTGCAGAGTAATTAAAGACTAAATATTTGAGGGGCTAGGACATTACTGCATGACAGCTTCCTGCTGCTGATCTGCCACTTGTGCTTCCTCCTGAGCGCGGGTGAGTTGCTAACCTCAGACTCACACAATGGCAGGGGTTGGGAGAGACCTCTGGAGATCATCCAGTCCAACCCCCTGGCCAGAGCTGGGTCACTCAGGGCAGGTCACACAGGAACACATCCAGATGGGGCTTGGAAGTCTCTGGAGGAGGTTCCACAACCTCTCTGGGCAGCCTGCTGCAGGGCTCCAGCAACCTCACACCAAGGAATTTTCTCCTTGTGTTGGGGTGGAACTTCCTGGGTTCCAGTTTGTGTCCATTGCTCCCTGTCCTGTCACAAAACACTGCAGAGCCTGGCCCCTTCTTGCCCCCTACCCTACCCTACCCTGCCCTTAGACATAGGTAGTCATTGATCAGATCCCCTCCAGCCTCCTCCACGCTCAGCAGCCCCAGGGCTCTGGTGCTGACCCCAGTGTGCATGAAGAGAAAATCCTCGCCCTGTGTTAGCAGCCCCTGCTGAGGAGGCTGATGTCTCTGCCCACCTCTGGGGCTCTCAGGTTTAGAGCTTGAACAGAATGAGCACAAGATGTTGAGTCAGACATTCAAGTGATGCACAGCCTGCCAGGCCGGGGGGCACCCCAGGGACCATCTGCTCCACCCTCTCTAGCTGCTGGTGGAGTTGAGCTGAGCTGGCCCAGCACCCTGGCAGGCTGAGTCTGAAAGGTGTCCAATGGGGGGGACTCCACTGCTGCCCCTGGGAGATGACTCCAGGGTCCAGCTGTGCTCCTGGGGAGTCATTGGCTGCTGGAGCCCAGTGGAATCTCCCCAGCAGTGCCTTGTCCCCATCGCTCCTAGCCTTGGCCATGGGACTCCTGTGCCAAGGGAGCCTCCATCCTCCTGGGGGCCTCCCTTTAGGTTCTGCTCCACGGTGAGAAGGCCTCTGCTGAGGCTTCTCCTCCGGTGCCGAGCAGCCCTCAGCCTTCCCGCCGCGGCAGGCTCCGTGTGGGTGACCGAGGCCGCTCTCTGCCCGCCCCAGGTGCGAGTCTTGTTTTCCAAAGGCCCCTTCATCGCCATCTTTGCCAGCGACCCCCACATCATCATCAAGGCCATCAACCAGAACCTGAACAGCGTGCTGCGGG
Organism: Colaptes auratus; assembly: GCA_015227895.2. NCBI lineage: Eukaryota > Metazoa > Chordata > Aves > Piciformes > Picidae > Colaptes > Colaptes auratus. Next base: position 5,220,827 of record CM037641.1, on the reverse strand, counting down.
ACTCCAACATCAACGGGCACGACTACATGCGCAACATCGTGCACCTGCCCGTCTTCCTCAACAGCAGAGGCCTCAGCAGCGCCCGGCGGCTGGTGGTGGCCTCCGCCGCCAACGGCGACCTGCCGCACGCCGACGGCGCCGGTGAGGCTCCGCGGCGGGCGCGGGCAGGGGCTGGAGCCGGCGGGGCGCTGGCGGTCGGTGCTGCGGTCGCTGGCAGGGCGTCGGGGTGGGCTCTCAGCAGTCAGATGGAGAGAGCCACAGAATGCGCTGGCTTGGGAGGGGCTTCTGGGTGTTGTCTCGTCCAACCCCCCTGCAGTCAGCAGGGACACTGCCGGCTGGGTCGGGTTGCTCAGAACCCCATCCAGACTGAGCTTGAACAGCTGCGGGGATGGGACCTCCACAGCCTCCCTGGGCGGCCTGTGCCAGCGTCTCGCCGCCCTCTCTGTGCAGAACTTCCTCCTGATGTCCAACCTAACCCTGCCCTGCTCCGGTTTCAAACCCTTGCCCCTCGTCCTGTCACCTTAGGCCTTTCTGGACAGTCCTTCCCCAGCGGTCTTGTGGGCTTGCTTCAGCTACTGGAAGGTTTCTGAGGTCCCCTTGAAGACTTTAAGGTCTCCCTGGAGCCTTCTCTTCTCCAGGCTGAAGCACCCTATTGTAGATGAGTGGAGAAAACCCCTGCCTCTTGTTCTGCCTTCCACAGGACTGCATGAAGATGTTGACAGGAGAGTGTCTCAGAACAGCCTGGGAGACATGGCCAAGCTTGGCAGCAGAACTGCCCTCAACAGGCGGGTGAGGAAGGCCTCGGGCTGAGTGCAGCTGCTGGGGATGGGTTTTCTCTTCTCTTCTCTTTCTGTTTTTCCTCTTAATGATGTCAGCTTGGAAGAATTATCAAAGCACTCTTAGGAAATGGATATCAATGATCCAGGTAGGAAAAGTGCAGTCCTGAGTCAGGATGTGCTGATCCTCTGTCAAAGAGGAAGAAGTCTGCTTTCTCCAGAGTGTTCTTTTCCACCAGTACTCAAATTCCTCTCAGTGAGCACTGACATGGCAGAGCACAGGGGTGGTAGCTATGATTTACCAGTCCTGGAGGTCTTGTCCAGCCTTAGTGATTCCAGGTCTGAGTAGTTTGGATTTTTTCAGTCAGCCCAGTATCACAGAAGCATAGAATGGTTTGGGTTGGTAAAGGCCTGAAGATCAGCAGGTCCAGCATCAACCCAACACCACCCTGGCCGCTAAACCCTGGCCGCTAAACCCTGGCCGCTAAACCCTGGCCGCTAAACCCTGGCCGCTAAACCCTGGCCGCTAAACCCTGGCCGCTAAACCCTGGCCGCTAAACCCTGGCCACTAAACCCTGGCCACACCTTTCTGGAACACCTCCCAGGGATGGGGACTTCACCTTGATCACAGGGTGCTGCAGCCAGGGGCAGTAATTGGGCAAATCAAAGAATTTACAGTAGAGTCACAGAGTGGTTTGGGTTGGGAGGAGCCTCCAAAGCTCATCCAGTCCAAGCCCCCTGCAGGCAGCAGGAGCATCCTCCACTAGAGCTGGTTGCTCGGAGCCTTCTCCAGCCTGAACCTGAAGATGGAGCCTCAGCTCCGTCCCTGGGCAGCCTGCTGCAGTGTTCCAGCAGCCTCCTGGTGCAGAACTTGTTCCTCACCTCCAATCTCAATCTTCTCTGCTCTCATTTCAAACCCTTGCCCCTGGTCCTGTCCCTGCAGGCCTTTGGGAACAGCCCCCCTGCAGCCTTCTTGTAGCTCCCCTCAGGTGCTGGAAGGCTGCTCTGAGGTGTCCCTGGAGCCTTCTCCAGGCTGAACACCCCCAGCTCCCTCAGCCTGGCCTCCCAGCAGAGGTAGTAGGGTGTCATAGTAGTGAGACTTGTGTTGCAACATGTCCACTTTCTTTCCTGCTTTCTGCTCTTTTCCCACCTTGCTGTAGAATCAGCAGAAGGCTGAACAGGAGCTCTCTGGGGTGCAATGAAAAGCAAGGCAGAGGCTGAGACTTCTGAGGTGGCTGAGCTGCCATGTGTAGAGGTTTGAGGAGTTGTGGCAGAGGAGCCTGATGTTCATTTGCATTTCAAATGTCATTAGCAAGTGGATGGCATTCATTTCAGAGGCAGCAGGAAACAGATTCATGGGATGGGTTGGGTTGGAAGGGACCTTGAAGCTCATCCAGTGCCAACCCCCTGCCATGGGCAGGGACACCTCCCACCAGCACAGGCTGCTCAAGGCCTGACCTTGCACACTTCAAGGCAGGGGGCATCCACAGCCTCCCTGAGAAGCCTGACTGATGGCACTGCAGAGGTGAGGAAGCTCTTCAGCAGGCATCTCACTGTGTGTCTCTGCTTTGCCCGCTGCAGAATGGGCGAGGGAGGGAAGCGTGGAGCTCTTGCCAGGCCTTAGCTTAGGTGCAGATCATCTTCAGCTGCCACACAGCTAGAGCAGAGTTAAATTCTGGTAACTATTTCAGCTGTTTCAGAGACTCTGCCTCCCAGGGGTTCTAGTTCTAGCCAAGTGAAGCTGAGAGTGTTTCTCTCAGACCCAAGGGTTTATGCCACTTCCTTGCTCTGCTGTGCCCCTCCCAGGACACCTACCGCCGGCGGCAGATGCAGCGCACCATCACCCGCCAGATGTCCTTTGACTTGACCAAGCTCTTGGTGACAGAGGACTGGTTCAGTGATATCAGTCCCCAGACCATGAGAAGGCTGCTGAATATTGTTTCTGTGACAGGTGAGTGTGGGGTGTTTGGTTGTAGCTAGCCCCCAAGCTGCTGAAGGCAGGCTTCCTGGTGTGTGATTTCTGTGTAGCCAGTTAGCCCTGAGTTGAATTTCACAGAATCACAGAGTGGGGCAGGTGGGAAGGGACCTCAGAGATCATCTGCTTCAACCTCTCTGCCATGGGCAGGGTTGCCTCTCAGCTAGAGGAACCCAGGAGCTTTCACTTGGAGCTTAAGGAGAAACTTGTTTGGTGTGAGGGTGCTGGAGCCCTGGAGCTGGCTGCCCTGGGAGGCTGTGGGGTCTCCTGCTCTGCAGACCTGGAAACCCACCTGGAGACTGTGATGCTGTGCAGCCTGGTGAGCCTGCTTCAGCAGGTGGGCTGGCCTGGGTGGTCTCCAGAGGTCTCTTCCAGCCCTCACCTTCTGTGCTTGCTTTTTCCCCTTGCTCTGTTAGGTCGCTTGCTGAGAGCTAATCAGATCTCCTTCAACTGGGACAGACTGGCCAGCTGGATCAACCTGACAGAGCAGTGGCCCTACAGAACATCCTGGCTCATCCTGCACCTGGAGGAGACTGAAGGGGTCCCAGATCAGCTGACTTTAAAAGCCATCTATGAGAGGTGGGTGTGCACTTCACTCTTTCAGTGAGCAGTGCTGGTGGTGACAGGAGCAGGATCACACAGAATCCTCTCACAGACAGCTCTGCTTCTGTCTGCTGATGGAACTAACCTTGGCCAAACAAGAAGTTGGGTTACTACCCTGCTGAGGAATCTGAACTTCACTGGTAAACATCTCTGAAGGTTTGGTGCTCAGCAGGTGTGCTGCAGGCTCTGGCAATGCCTTTTGCTGCAGGTAAGGACCATGAAAGTGCAGCCTGAGTTCCCTCCATGCTGGTACAAGCTGCTGTCCAGCAGAGTGCCAAGGTGTTGCAGCTGAGAGCAAATGGTCCCTGTGGTGACAGTGGACAAGGCCTCTCCAGAGCCCCTCTGGGACTCTTTGAACTCTTTTGGAGAGGAGAAGGCTCTGAGGAGACCTCATTGTGGCCTTCCAGGATCTGCAGGGGTCTACAAGAAAGCTGGGGAGGGACTTGTGAGGGTGTCAGGGAGTGACAGGACTGGGGGGGATGGAACAAAACCAGAAGTGGGGAGATTGAGATTGGCTGTGAGGAAGAAGTTGTTCCCCAGGAGGGTGGTGAGAGCCTGGCCCAGGCTGCCCAGGGAGGTTGTGGGAGCCTCCTGCCTGGAGGTGTTTGCAGCCAGGCTGGAGGTGGCTGTGAGCAACCTGCTGTGGTGTGAGGTGTCCCTGCCCATGGCAGGGGGCTGGGGCTGGCTGAGCCTTGAGGTCCCTCCCAAGCCTGGCAACTCTGTGCTGCCATGATTCTCTGGGATTGTCTAATGCTCTCCCAAGGAGTCCTCTCTCTGTCATTATTCTTCTGCTTTATCTGCAGCTGTCTGCAGCCACTTGGCTGCAGTATCAGTTTGTGGATCAGCTCACAGAGGGGAATTTACTTCAGTTCCTCTTGTACAGCTTCACCTTCTGTTTCCCAAGCTCCTCTTGCTTACAGACCAGCCCTTACCTTTGCAGTCTCATGAACAGGTAACAGGTTTTGGTGCTTTCACAGAATGGGCTGGGTTGGAAGGGACTTCCAAAGCTCATCCAGTCCAAGCCCCCTGCAGGCAGCAGGAGCATCCTCCACTAGAGCTGGTTGCTCAGAGCCTTCTCCAGCCTGAACCTGAAGATGGAGCCTCAGCTCCGTCCCTGGGCAGCCTGCTGCAGTGTTCCAGCAGCCTCCTGGTGCAGAACTTGTTCCTCACCTCCAATCTCAATCTGCTCTGCTCTCATCTCAAACCCTTGCCCCTGGGCCTGCCCCTGCAGGCCTTTGGGAACCGGCCCCCTGCAGCCTTCTTGTAGCTCCCCTCAGGTGCTGGAAGGCTGCTCTGAGGTGTCCCTGGAGAGAGCTTCTGTTCCTGTTATTTCTTCCCTTTCCTTCATTCTGCCAGGAGATTGAATTCATTGGTTTGCAGTGATTTGTGTTTAATGCAGAGCAGGAGCAGGAGCACAGTTCTCACACCCTTGACTGGTTTGTGCCCAGCTGCTTTTTGTTGTCAGAGCACAAATTCTTCCCTGCCTTTTGCTGCATCTCTGAGCTGTGTGTGGGGAGAGCAGCCTGCTTTAGGCATCTTGCTTGGGTGGAAGGAATCTTGTAGGTTCTGTGTGAAGTGTAGGAGTTCTGCAGTCCGTGGTGTGCTCCACAGAAGGAAGAACACTCTGATACTGCAGTTACTTTTCCAACTTTCGAAGTGTCATGTTGAGAAGCTGTGAATCAGCAGGGTCTGTTCCAGAGAGCTCTCTGGTGCCTTCCTCTCAGCTGCTGACTCTGCAGGCCACAGGGTTGCTGCAGTGGGGTCACAGAATCACAGAAGGGGTTGGGTAGGAAGGGACCTTAAAGATCCTCCAGCTCCAGCCCCCTGCCACGGGCAGGGACACCTCCCACCAGCCCAGGCTGCTCAGGGCCTCATCCAGCCTGGCCTGGAACACCTCCAGGCAGCAGGCAGCCACAGCCTCCCTGGGCAGCCTGTGCCAGAGCCTCCCCAGCCTCACTGCCAAGGATTTCTTCCTCCTCTCCACTCTCAATCTGCCCTCCCCCAGCTCAAAGCCATTGTCCCTCATCCTGGCACTCCCAGCCCGTGTTCAACATCCCTCCCCAGCTCTCCTGGAGCCTCTCCAGGTACTGGGAGGCTGCTCTGAGGGCTCCCTGGAGCCCTCTCTTCTCCAGGCTGAGCAAGCCCAGCTCTCCCAGCCTGTCCCCGCAGGGGGAGGTGTTAGAGGTTCCTTCACCTCAAGAGTCCCCCTCAGGTGCACATGCAGTGCCCTGCCTGACAAGTGGCAGTAAAAGCTGTGCTGCTCTGCTGCGATTTGGGGTGCAGCCTGTGCCCAGCTCTGCCGTGGGTGCCAGCTGAAGGTGGCACCAGTAGGTGGCAGCAGCAGAACGCCTCTGTCAGTCCAGCCGGGCCCTGACGGCTCTGCTGGCTGCCTCGGCGAGGTCCGCCGCCCTGTTTCCCATCGCTCATCCATTTCACTCCGGACTTTGGGGTTCGGTGTTTCAAAGAACAAAAGAGGCTCAGAGAATGCTTTCAGTTGGAACAGACCTCGAAGCCCTCCAGCTGTTCCCCAGCTGCCAAGTGATGCTCTCACCCATGCACACAGTGTGGTAAAACTGAGCAGGATCCAGGGGCTGAGCATGAAGGGCTGAAGGAGCAAAGCCAGGCTGTAGTGAGTGTCCCTCCGGGTGTGCATCACTTGTGGCATCTCCAGGCTTTGCCTCCAGAACACCACTGCCAGAAGCTGCACAGACAAGCTCTGCAGTGAAGATGCAGCAGGTCTGGGGAGGAGCAGCTGAGGGAGCTGGGGTTGTTCAGGCTGGAGAGAAGGAGGCTGAGAGGAGACCTGGCTCTTCACAACTCCCTGAGATGTGGCTGGGGCCAGCTGTGCCATCAGGGTACATCTCCAGTCCATGAATGGAGTCCACAGGAAGTCTGGGGAGGGACTTTTGATGAGGCTTTGTAGTGACAGGGTGAGCAGCAATGGCTTTCAGGAAGCTGGAAGCTGCTTTACCCTTCTCTGGACCTGCTCCAGGCCCCTCAATGCCCTTCTTGGAGTGAGAGGCTCAAAACTGATCCCAGCACTCAAGGTTTAGCCTCACCAGTGCTGAGTCCAGGGGGACCATCCCTGCCCTGGCCCTGCTGCCCACACCATTGCAGGTCCAGGCCAGGATGCTGAGCTGACTGCTGGCTCAGGCTGATCCTCACCAGCTCTGTTGCAGATCCAAGCCATAGTGGCTGTAGGTACCATGACATCCAGGTGGAAATGACCTCCTGAAGCCTGCTAGCATGGTAACAGGCTGGAAATCTGCACTCAGGAAAGAAACTCACTAAGCAGGGATGGTTTCTCTGGAAAAAGCCCTCATCAACAGCCAGAGAAGGCCAGGATGATTCTGTAGGAGTCTTTCAGAGTTGTTAGCACAGGCTTGGGAAGGAGGGAGGGAGGGAGAGAGGGAGGGAGGGCCTGTGTTCCACAGCTGGGTGAGGTAGCTACATTCTGAACACTGAGCTCTGCTCAGCACATTGCCCCAAGCTTGTAACAAAGTACAAAGATCCTGAGGAGGATGAGGAGAGCCCTGCTGTCACTCCAGCCTTTGCTCTGAGCAGCACCACTGCCCAGTTTCCCATGCTCAGGACTCTCAGTTCTGCTTCAGTACTTCCCCCTCTCTCTGTTTGGATTCTCAGGCCCTCCTGAGTCTAAGGCAGTGGAGAGTGTCAGTGTTTGCTCACTTGTGGGTGGTGTCAGTCCACTTCCAGCACTGCTCTGTGCTGCTGTTTGCTTCTGATCACAGTCCTTCTGTGCTGCTACCCCTGTCTGGAAGCAGCCACAGGAACAGTTACTTGTCAGATGGGTGCCAGGGAAATACTTAATCTCAGGGTATGGAATAGAATAGAATTAACCAAGTTGGAAAAGACCTCAGAGCTCATCCAGCCCAACCTCTCACCCAGCACCATCTGATCAACTCAACCATGGCACCAAGGGCCTCAGCCAGGCTCTTCCTAAGCACCTCCAGGGATGGGGACTCCAACCATTCTCTACCTCTGCCAAGGCTGGGGCTGAGCCATGGCCCTCTCACCACAGCTCTGCCTCTCTGAAACCCCTCCAGGGATGGGGGCTCAGCCACCTCCCTGGGCAGCCTGGGCCAGGCTTGGAGAACCCTTTCACTGAAGGAGTTTCCTCTAATGAAGAAGAAACTAAACCTCCTCTGGTGCAACTTGAGGCCATTTCCCCTCCTATCACTTTTGACTAGGGAGCAGAGCCCAAGCCACACCTGGCTCAGTGCAGCCTCTTCTCAGGGAGCTGGACTTGATGATCTTTGAGGTCTCTTCCAACCTTGGTGATTCTCTGAGAGCAGTGAGGTCTCCCTCAGCCTCCTCTTCTCCACACTCAGCACCCCCAGGGCCCTCAGCTGCTCCTCCCCAGCCCTCTTCTCCAGGCCCTTCCCCAGCTCTGTTGCCCTTCTCTGGCCCTGCTGCAGCCCTCAGTGTCCTTCTCACAGTGAGGAGTCCAAACCTGAACCTAGGACTGGAGCTGTGGCCTTGAGTGAGAGAAACTCCTCTCCTGTTTCTGTGTTCTGACTCCTCAGGCTAAGGTGGTACCAAGGGGTGCAGTTGGAAGTGCAGCAGCAGCTGGTGACTGTAGGCTGGGTTTTAGTGTGGGTCCCTGGTGCTGCTGACCTCAGCTCTGGTGTGTGATGCCCTCCTGTGAATGCAGGCAGGAAACCACTGAGGCAGCTTCAAGCCTTGTGCTGTTTCACAGCCACTTGACTCTTTCTACTTCACTGTTTACTACCTCACTTTAAGGAAGTGTATTTACAGCATCCCAGAGATGCCAGCCAAGCTCCAAGTGCTGGGAGAAGACTTTTGTTAAAGTGATTTCATATTAAGAAAAGAAGGAAATGATCTAAAATCAGCAAATAGTTTGTCTGCAGCACTGGTAGTAAAATTGATCATTTTTCCTCCCCCTCCATCTAAAGGCTCATTTATTTTTATAGCAGTTTGATGACACATCTGCTTGCTTGCTTCAGCTGGAAGGAGGGGCAGGGAAGTGGTTGGCTCTTGGTGGCTTTGTCAGATTGCTTTGTTAAATTATTTTGCAAATGGCTCAACTTTTAACAAATGACATTTGATACCAGCACTGGGAAGCAATTGCAGCTCATTAAGTAGCTCCTTCTCCAAACCACTGCGACATTAAGATGACAAACTGTTCATCCAGGATTGTTTTAATTGGGACAATTATTGTCATTTTGTTGCAATTATGTGTTGAGCTAAAAGCTTTTGTCTAAATCATGGCAGAGGGTTTTTCCTCCCCTTTTTTTTTTGTTAATATACATAAGGAAGGAAAAAAAAGAAGTAAAACAAAAGCTGGAGATAAGCTTAACCTGGCTGCTCTCTCGTGGCAGGGCTCACACCAGCAGCTGTGCACTCATTGCTCTCCAAAGGTATGTCCCATGGTCTCAGCAGATCTCCAGCACTGTACTAAATACCCCCAGGCACACATCCAGGCTGGGTGCAGAGTGGGTTGGGAGCAGCCCTGAGGAAAGAGCCTTGGGGGTGCTGGGTGCTGAGCAGCTCCCCAGGAGCCAGCAGTGCCTTCTGCAGCCCTCAGGCAGCTGTGTGCTGGGCTGCAGCCAGAGCAGGGTGGGCAGCAGGGCAGCAGAGGGGATTCTGACCCTGGGCTCTGCTCAGGCCTCACCTCCAGTCCTGCCTCCAGCTCTGGGGTCCCCAGCAGGAGAAGGACTCAGAGCTGTGGAGAGAGGCCAGAGGAGGCCACAAGGATGCTCCCAGGGCTGGAGCAGCTCTGCTGGGAGCACAGCTGAGGGAGCTGGGGCTGTGCAGCCTGCAGAGGAGAAGGCTCCAGGGGCACCTCAGAGCTGCTGCCAGCACCTGAAGGCAGCCTGCAGGAAGGCTGCAGAGAGACTTCTGCTGAGGGGGGCTGGAGCCAGGCCAAGGGGGAATGGTTTGGAGCTGAGGCAGAGCAGGGGCAGACTGGAGCTGAGGAAGAAGTTCTTCAGCAGGAGGGAGCTGAGCCTCTGGCCCAGGCTGCCCAGGGAGGCTGTGGCTGCCTCCTGCCTGGGGGTGCTGCAGGCCAGGCTGGATGAGGCCCTGAGCAGCTGAGTCTGGCTGGGAGGTGTCCCTGGGCATGGTGGGGAGCTTGGAGCAGAGGGGCTCTGAGGTCCCTCCCAGCCTGAGCCGTTCTGTGGCTGGCTGAGCTGCAGCACACCGGTGTGCAGGGGGTTGCTGGCAGGGCAGGAAGCTAATTCCAGTCCTGACACTGTTTAAGCACTTTTTAATAAAAAGGGTGAAGGGAGCTGAGGGATTTGCCAGTGGTACAAAGTCTCTTGATGTATTAATTGAAGTGCAGCTTTGCAGTGATTAGAGAAAGGGGAAGGCTGGAGCAGGAGCCACAGGCGTTGCTGGGCTCATAAAGGTTCTCTGCAGTCCTCTTTGCCCAGGCCAGGGCGAGGTAAATCACTCCCTTGAAGCAGACAGTTTAATATTTGGTGGACCTCACAGGGAGGCTTTTCCTCCCAAACCTTTAACCTGCCCTTTTGGTTTGCACTTTCCCTTTATTGCTCCTTACTTAAGATGCAGGGCACATAATTATTCTTCTTGCTGTGCTAATAATGTGCTCTGGGAGTGAAAAGGCAGTGTGCTGCTCAAGTGGGAGGTGGTTGTTGCCCAAACTGTCTGCTAAATAGGACCTACACGAGGCAAGGCAGGAAAGGGAAGAGAGGAGAGCAGCCAGAGGACATGACAGAGCATGAGGGAGGGCATTCTGCCCCTCTGCTCTGCTCCAGTGAGACTCCACCTGCAGCTCTGCATCTGATTCTGGTGTCCCTAGCACAAGAAGGTCATGGAGCTGCTGGAGAGGGCCCAGAGGAGGCCACAAAGGTGATCATAGGGCTGGAGAGCCTCTGCTGTGGGGACAGGCTGAGGGAGCTGGGGCTGTTCAGCCTGGAGAAGAGAAGGTTCCAGTGAGACCTTAGAGCTGCCTGCCAGTACCTGAAGGGCTCCAGGAGGGCTGGGGAGGGACTTGGGACAAGGGCTGGGAGTGCCAGGATGAGAGACAATGGCTTTGGGCTGGGAGAGGAGAGACTGAGAGTGTCAGGAGGTGCTGGGTGGCAGGTTGGACTTGATGATCTCTGAGGTCTTTTCCAACCGTATTGATTCTATGATTCTATGAACCATAAAGAAAAGTCCTCCAGTCCCAGGGGCACAGGTAGCTTGTCCAGGATAGTGTAATCTGCTATTCTATTCTGTTTTCCTGTGTCTCTCTGTGTAAGGCAGTGTGCAGCCAATTCTCTCTCCTCTCCAGGGGGGATGCATTGGTTTGAGGGGGAGAGGCTTTCTCCAGGCCCTGTCTGGCAGTGAGTTTCCAGCTGCACCTCTGGGCCCGCTGAAGCCCGTGGCAGGCCTGGGCCCAGTGTGGGGCCTGCTAAGGCTGAGTGGGGGGGAGGTCTCTGGAGGGCTCTGGAAGGTTTTGGCCTGGCAGGCACAGGTGAAGGACTGAGCCTCATTTGTGAGTGATTTCCTTTCGCCTGAGTGCCTTTTGTGGATATTTGTAAACAGAATTTCCAGTGGGGAGCACTGCTACTTCCCTCCTTGGGAAGAGGTGAAAGACCTTATCTGTCCTTTTGTCCTGCATAGCTCATGGCTCAAACTAGGACAGAAGATTAGGATTGGACTCCTCAATGATCTTAAGGTCTTTTCCAAGCAGGAGATGCTGTGATTCTCATCACAGATTCCACAGTGGTGGAATCCCCGTCCGGGCCTGCAGGCGTTTGAAAGCCACTTGGCTGAGGAGCTTAGGGGTGTGGTCTCACCGGTGTGTGCAGGGGGGCGTCAGGTGGTGCGGGGCGTGGCGCGGGACGTTAAGACTTAATTGGTATCACCTGAGGGGGAGGTTGTAGACCGGTGTGGGCCGGTCTCTTCCCTCAGGCGAGCAGCGACGCAGCGAGACAGCAAGAGGAGACAGGGTCTCAAGCTGGAAGTTTAGGCTCAAGGTAAGGAGAAATTTCTTCCCAGAAAGAGTAATTTGCCCTTGGGATGTGCTGCCCAGGGAGGTGGTGGAGTCCCTGTCCCTGGAGGGGTTCAAGAGAGGACTGGATGTGGCCCTTGGAGCCATGGTTTAGTTGTCAGGAGGTGCTGGGTGGCAGGTTGGACTTGATGATCTCTGAGGTCTTTTCCAACCGTATTGATTCTATGATTCTATGGAGATGAAGAAATTCTTGCCAGTGAGGGTGGGGAGACCCTGGAAGAGGTTGCCCAGGGAGGCTGTGGCTGCCCCATGCCTGGAGGTGTCCCAGGCCAGGCTGGATGAGGCCTTGAGCAATGTGTCCGTGGCTGGGGCTTGGAGCTGGAGGATCTTTAAGGTCCCTTCCAACCCAACCCATTCTGTGATTCCATGACAGGTGAGAAGAAAACTTGGCTGAAAAGGTAATAAGGAGAGGAAAAAGGGCTGGGGCCAAGCTGGTCAGAACAGGAGGGGAGTTGTTGCAGCTTGTTTTAGTCACATTCATCCCACAGAGCAATCAGAGCTCTGAGCTGTTCTGCAGACCATTTGCAGTGCTCACAGCACAGGTACTGTGCATGGGTGACAGCTCCAAAGCACACTGCTGAGTCTGTCTGAAAGCTCCATGCACCACTGAGTGATGCTGGTTGAGGGTGACAGCACCAAAGCATTCCTGTCAGCAACACCAGAAGCAACTCCAGGAAAGAAAACTGGGGCTTGAGTGAGAGGCTGGGCACAGCACCATGAAGTCACTGTGGGACTGATGTTCAGCCCCAAGCTCCTGCTGCCCTCCTCTGCCCAGCTGAGGCCACATCTGGAAGGTTGGGTCCAGTTCTGGGCCCCTCAGCTCCAGAAGGAGCTCAGGGAGCTGCTTGAGAGAGTCCAGCCCAGAGGCACAGAGCTGCTGCAGGCAGTGGAACATCTCCCTGTGAGGCCAGGCTGAGGCAGCTGGGACTGGGAGCTGAGAGCAGGGAGCCTGAGGGCTGCCCTCAGTGCTGGGGATAAAGCTGTGCAGGGCTGGAGCCAGGCTCTGCTCAGGGCTGGCCAAGGACAGGGCCAGGGGCACTGGGGGCAAGCTGGAGCAGAGGAGGTGCCACAGGAGGGAACAGAAGGGAAAACTTTGTCCCTGTGAGGGTGGCAGAGGCCTGGAGCAGGCTGCCCAGAGAGGTTGTGGAGTCTCCTGCTCTGGAGGCTTTCCAGCCCCAGCTGGCTGTGTCCTGTGTGCCCTGCCCTGGGTGCTGCTGCCCTGGCAGGGTTTGGACTGGATGACCTCTGGAGGTCCCTTCCACCCCCTGGCACTCTGTGGTGCTGTGGCTGCAGCCTTGCTGTCTTTCCCTGGTGTGGGTGAGCTTGCTGAGCTCACTTGGTGAGGCAGCAGCAGCCCCTTCACAGAGAGCTCTGAGCACTCTTAGATTCTTCTGTGCTCCTCTCTTTCACTGCTTCTCCATCTGCCTCACCAATTATTGATGTGTTCTAAAACCCTTTTAGCCTTCTGCAGCTCCAACAGCGCTGCAAAGCTGGGGATGAGCACAGGCCCTTGGAACTTATTAACACCTTTTTAATTAGGAAGGACTGCTGAGGCAGGGAGCACTCTGTGAGCTGGATCAAACCAGACCTGTTGGATATGGCTCAGTGATGCTGCATGATGGAATCAGTGTGCTAGGGGTTGGAAGGGGCCTCTGGAGATTGTTGAGTCCAACCCCCTGCCAGAGCAGGGCAGCCAGGGCAGGGCACACAGGACACAGCCAGCGGGGGCTGGAAGCCTCCAGAGCAGGAGGCTCCACAGCCTCTCTGGGCAGCCTGCTCCAGGCTCCAGCAGCCTCACACCAAAGAAGTTTCTCCTCATGTTGAGGTGGCACCTCCTGGGTGCCAGTTTGTGTCAGTTGTCCCTTGTCCTATCGCAGGACACCCTGAAACTGGGTGTGGGAGATCAGCTGAATGAGCTTCAGGCTTTTGAGGATGGTTCCTCTTGCTGCAGTGATCCCAAGCAGGATCCCTCTGAGTGCTGCTTTGTCTGCTGGTACCTGGAGAGAGGCAGCTTTGCAGAGCAAGCTTTGCTGAGTACCTCCAGTAAGAGGAGGTTTTAAATAGCTGCTGCATCTGTTCAGAGCAGTCTCTGTACTGCTTAATATGCACTGAGGGGGCTCTCATTTGGGTCTGGATAAATCCATCAAGCTGCAGCTTTCTGCTTTTCTTTGCTCTTTATTAAGATAAAACCTTGGTTCTCTTCTGCTTTGCTGTTGGCTGTGGGATGGCTTCTTGGTCCTGCCTTCAGACAAGAGAAGACATTGAGGATCCAGAGAAGGGCAGCCAAGCTGGGGAAGGGTCTGAGGACTCAGGGGGGCTGGATGACAGCCAGGTGAAGATGAGCCAGGATGTGCCCAGGTGGCTAAGGCCACCAGCAGCCTGGCCTGGTGTGGGCAGCAGGAGCAGGGCAGGGATTGTCCCCCAGCATTCAGCACTGGGGAGGCCACAGCTTGAGTGCTGGGGTCAGGTTTGGGTCCCTCACTCCAGGAAGGACATTGAGGCTGGAGCAGGGCCAGAGAAGGGCAACAGAGCTGGGGAAGGGTCTGGAGAAGAGGGCTGGGGAGGAGCAGCTGAGGGAGCTGGGGGTGTTGACTGTGGGGAAGAGGAGGCTGAGGGAGACCTCCTTGCTCTCTGCAGCTCCCTGAGAGGAGGCTGGAGCTAGGTGTGGATTGGGCTCTGCTCCCTGGGCTCAGGTGATAGAAGGAGAGGCAATGGCCTGGAGTGTGCCAGGGGAGGGCTGGGTTGGAGAGGAGGAAAATGTCTTTGGTGCAGGAGTGGTCAGGGGCTGGCAGAGGCTGCCCAGGGAGGTGGTGGAGTCCCCATGCCTGGAGGGGTTCCAGAGCCCTGGGCCAGGGCTTGGTGGCCATGGTGGGGTTGGGTTGCTGGTTGGACTGGGTGATCTTGAAGGGGATTTCCAACCCAACAGTGTATGAAATTTTGGGTATTTAAGGAAAAAACAATCCCATCTCAGTGCTGGGATTCAGCTGAAGTCATACCCAGAGTGTGGATTAATGCAGCCCCAGGATCGGTGCGTGGGTGGCAGGGACAGGTGGGGCACAGTGACTGTGGAAGGTCCTCTTCTGGCAGTGGAACTTTTCTGCCTTGGGCCTTTGCTTCTAAATTCGTGCAGAAGGGGTTGGGGTGGAAGGGACCTCAAAGCTCACCCAGCTCCAAGCCCCTGCTGTGGGCAGGGACCCCTCCCCCCAGCCCAGGCTGCTCCAGGCCTCCTCCAGCCTGCCCCTGAGCGCCTCCGGGCTGGAGGCAGCCCCAGCCTCCCAGGCTCAGCCTGCAAGCAGACTCTGACAGATTTTTTTTCCTCTTTCTGATTTCCAGAATGATTCTTCTGGGTGAGGCAAATCCAGCCCCAGGCTGAGGAGGCTGCCCAGAGCTTTGCTTCTGGCTCTGTGTGCTTTTTTGAGTCAGAGTAGCTCCTGAAGTGCTTTCTGCTCTAACCTCTCCTCGTTGTTTATCTGGGGAGTCCAGGCACATGTGATTTTGGGGGCTCTTTGCCAGAAGATTATAATTTCCATAAATATTTCTTTCAAAGGCAGAGTTGAAGACATTGAGCTCAGGAGGCTCAAATAGAGACTTCAATCTGCACACCAGCAGTGGGCTTCTGAAGAGGGGCTTTGTTCAGGGCATTCAGAACAGGGTTTGCTTTCAGGCTTAAGTAGAGCTGGCATTAAAATTCAGCTAATTTGTTTCATGTGATTCATCAGCTGGGTGTTTTATTTAAATCTATGTCACATTCTCCTCTTGGCTTCTTATTTTCTAGGTTGAAGTAGGCCACTCTTTAACTCTTCAGTCCCTGACTTCCCAAGCCACTACAGAATTAGAGCAGGGCAGATTGAGATGGGATGTGAGGAGCAAGTTGTGGTGGGTTGAAGTTTCCCCCCAGCATTAACTTCTAGCCAGACCAACTCAGTTAGAAGCAAATGAAGCTCTACCACCACACAAGTTCTGCACCAGGAGGCTGCTGGAACACTGCAACAGGTTGCCCAGGGAGGTGGCTGAGGCTCCATCCCTGGAGATATTCCAGGTCAGGCTGGACAGGGCTCTGAGCAACCTGCTCTAGTGGAGGCTGTCCCTGCTGCCTGCAGGGGCTTGGGCTGGAGGAGCTTTGGAGGTCCCTTCCAACCCAAAGCATTCTGTGATTCATTTTCCTTTCAAAACTTCATGGACTCACAGAAGGGTTGGAAGAGACCTCCAGAGATCCTTGAGTCCAACCCCCCTGCCAAGGCAGTCACCCAGGGCAGGTCCCCCAGGCGCTCATCCACATGGGGCTTGAAAGCCTCCAGAGCAGGAGACTCCACAACCTCTCTGGGCAGCCTGCTCCAGGCCTCCAGCACCCTGGAGAAGTTTCTCCTCCTGTTGTGGTGGAGCCTCTTGGGTTCCAGTTTGTGTCCATGAGCCCTTGTCCTACCACAGGACACCATGAAACTGCCAGCCCTGAACAGAGCCTGGCCCCTTCTTGCCCCCCAGCCCTCAGATATTGATAGGCATTGATCAGATCCCCTCTCAGCCTCTCCTTTTGACCACTGCCTCCTTGGTGTGAGGACTTTGCTCTCCTCCTGGCTTTCTTTAGCCACCCTTTGGAGAATGCACTGTTCCCATTCCTTGAACCTGGAACCTCCTCCTGGGTGGCAAGGGTCTCTGCATCCAGAACCACCACCTTTGATCTCCAGCTGGAGCCTGGGAAGCCTCCTTGGAGCCAACCCTCTGGTGCCATGCGGTGGACTGCTCACAGTGAGTTACAGGAGTAGGGCCTTTGGCAGAACAGCCTCCTCTTGCTGGGCTGCTTCAGCTCTATTCCATCTTCCCATCCTGTGAGTACATTTCTTTGTAGCTGCTGCTTCTGCCAGCAGAGCATCATAGCAGTGTCCCCCAGCTGGGAGGTCCACGGTCCATCCAGCTGCTTCCTGGTGAAATTTACAGCACTTAGTCGATTCTGGCTTCAGTGTAGGGCAAGGCTGCCCTAAAAGATGGGGTTGAAGGGTTAACAGACACTTCACAATGCATTTTAATGTTAAATAAAAGCATTTCAATGTGAAAGAGCTACACAGACTCCCCAGCCCAGCACTGCCCCTCGGCTCCTTCATCTCTCCTAACATGAGGTGCTAAATCCCCTGTGGAAATCTGCCACTCCTGCCTCTCCACTCATCCCATGCTACAGAAAGTTCCTACTTGTTCTGGAGGATCTGGAAATAAAAGATCATTGCTGTTCCCCAGCTAACAAATTGTGAAGTGAGCTGATCTGGCTGGGAGGTTCTGCTGCAGGGGAAGTGGCACTCAGGCACAGCCAGAGTGGGGGAGTTCTAACTGTCATGGAATCACAGAAGGGGTTGGGTTGGAAGGGGCCTCAAAGCTCATCCAGCTCCAACCCCCTGCCATGGGCAGGGACACCTCCCCCAGCCCAGGCTGCTCCAGGCCTCATCCAGCCTGGCCTTGAGCACCTCCAGGGAGGAGGCAGCCACAGCCCCCCGGGCAGCCTGTGCCAGAGTCTCCCCGCCCTCACTATCAGGTATTTCTTCCTCATCTCCAGTCTCAGTCTGCCCTGTTCCAGCTCAAAGCCATTGCTCCTCACCCTGTCACTCCCAGCCCTTGTCAAAAGTCCCTCCCCAGCTCTCCTGGAGCTCCTTCCAGGTACTGGAAGCTGCTCTAAGGTCTCCCCTCAGTCTCTTCTTCCCCGCACTCAACACCCCCAGCTCCCTCAGCTGCTCCTCCCCAGCCCTGTTCTTCAGACACTTCCCCAGCTTGGTTGCCCTTCTCTGGACCTGCTGCAGCCCCTCAATGTTTTTCTTGTAGTGAGGAGCCCCAAAGTGAACCCAGCACTCAAGGAATGATCTTGTGTTTCTCTTCTGACTGTGGCTTCTTGCCTCAGTATGAATTACTGCAAGCACCCTGTGGTTTGTTCTGCTTTTGCCCATGCACAGCTGGGTTTTGGCCAAGGTCTAAGGTGCCTGAGTGTCCCTCTTCCAAGAAATGTTAGTTCAAAGCCAGGTTGGAGGGGGCCTTGAGCAGCCTGGGCTGGTGGGAGGTGTCCCTGCCCATGGCAGGGGTTTGGAACTGGCTGATGTTGAAGGTCCCTTCCAACCCAACCCATTCTGTGAGTCTGTGAAAAATGAGGTTATTTGAGGTGGAATTTCTGTTGGGTACCAGAATTTGATTGGCTGTTTGAAGGCAAACTTTGATTTGCCTTTGCTTTGGATTTGGTGTCCCTGATCTGTTAATTCCTGCTCTGGTCTTAGTCTTCCAGGATCTGCAGGGAGCTGCAAGAAAGCTGGGGAGGGACTTTGAGGGTGTCAGGGAGTGATAGAACTGGGGGGGATGGAGCAAAACTAGAAGTGGGGAGATGGAGATTGAGACTGGCTGTGAGGAAGAAGTTGTTGCCCAGGAGGGTGGTGAGAGCCTGGCACAGGCTGCCCAGGGAGGTGGTGGCAGCCTCCTGCCTGGAGGTGTTTGCAGCCAGGCTGGAGGTGGCTGTGAGCAACCTGCTGTGGGGTGAGGTGTCCCTGGCCATGGCAGGGGCTTGGAACTGGCTGAGCCTTGGGGTCCCTTCCAGC
Source organism: Colaptes auratus (assembly GCA_015227895.2). Lineage (NCBI taxonomy): Eukaryota > Metazoa > Chordata > Aves > Piciformes > Picidae > Colaptes > Colaptes auratus. The sequence continues at coordinate 5,202,911 of CM037641.1, read as the reverse complement.
CCTGCCAGTTGTGTGATTCTGTGTGGCTTTGAGGTTTTCCAGAGGCACCTCAGGGGTGCTCCCTGGGGCCTCCTGGGCAGGGCAGCTCTGCATGGACTCCCTGCTTTCCCTGCAGAACCAGGGGAATGGCTGCCAGGCCCTCACCCTAGGGCACCCCGCATGGAAGTCTGTACACACTGTGCTTTCTGAACTGACTCTTGGTTCTGCTCCTCCCCAGGATTTCCAAGCACATTCCCACCACTAAGGACGTGGAGCCCCTGCTGGAAATCGACGGGGACATCCGGAACTTCGAGGTGTTCCTGTCCTCGCGAACCCCCGTGCTGGTGGCCCGGGATGTGAGGACCTTCCTGCCCTGCACTGTCAACCTGGACCCCAAGCTGCGAGAAATCATTGCAGGTGAGAGTGCTCTGCAGGTGGGCAGCTCTGCACTTCAGCTGCATCTGCTTCACAGCATCAGGGCACAATAAAGGTTGATAGAGACCCCCAGGGATTATCCAGTCCAACCCTGCCAAATCAGCATCACCCAGGGTGCTCCAGGCAGGAATGCATCCAGGTGGGTTTGGAAAGGCTCCAGGGCAGGAGACTCCACAACCTCTCTGGCCAGCCTGCTCCAGGCCTCCAGCAGCCTCACTGTAAAGAAGTTTCTCCTCATGTTGAGCTGAAATCTTCTATGTTCAAGCTTCTACCTCTTGTTCCTTGTCTTACTACTGGGCACCACCAAAAAGAGCCTGGCCCCCTCTGCTTGCCTCCCACCCCTCAGCTATTGATAGACATTGATCAGATCCCCTCTCAGCCTTCTCCAGACTAAACAGCCCCAGGGCTTTCAGCCTCCCTTCATAGTGGAGATGATCAAGTCCCCTAAGCATCCTCCTGGTTCCCATGTTCCACAGAATCAGGAGTGGGTCCTCGAGTCAGATCTTCAGAGTCATGGAATCCTGGAATGGCTCAGGTTGGAAGGGACCTCAGGGATCATCAGCCTGGGAAAGTGAAGACTCCAGGGAGACCTAATAATGTCCTTCCAGTAGCTGGAGGGGGCCTGCACAAAGGATGGAGAGGGACTGTTACAAGGCCTGCAGTGATAGGATGAGGAGCAATGGCTTCAAACTGGAGAAGAGGAGATGTAGATTAGGAACAAGTTCTTTACCATGAGGGTAGTGGAGCACTGCAGCAGGTTGCCCAGGGAGGCGGTTGAGGCTCCATCCTTGGAGATACTCAAGGTCAGGCTGGACAAGGCTCTGGGCAACCTGCTCTAGTAGAGGCTGTCCCTGCTGAGTGCAGGGGGCTTGGACTGGATGAGCTTGGGAGGTCCCTCCCAACCCAAACCATTCTGTGATCTACTCCAAGCTCCCACCATGGGCAGGGACAGCTCTCAGCTGGACTCAGCTGCTCAGTGCCTCATCGCCTCGGCCTGGCCTTGAGCCCCCCCAGGGAGGGGGCAGCCGCAGAGTAACCCTGGGTAGCGGGCTGGGCAGGAGCAGGCGGAGTCGCGATGGCTGGACTGGGCGTGGGGGTTGCTGCGAGCCGCGGCCGAGCCGGGACGGGACGGGGCGGGCAGGCCACTCCGGTGTTTCACGCCGGGCCCTGCTGGTTTTTCAGACGTTCGTGCTGCAAGAGACCAAATGAACATCGGAGGTCTTCCTTACCCCACGCTGCCTTTACATGAGGCACCTGCTAGAGCAACATCCCTGTTCAGCCAGCCTTCCTCAGCCTGCTCTTCTACAACCTCTTTCAACGGGCCTTTCAACAGCGGGGTGCTGTCCCCGCAGCCTCACAGCAGTTACTACAGCGGTATGACCGGACCCCAGCATCCCTTCTACAATCGGGTAAATAACCCAGAGCCCGGCCGCAGCCTCCTGCCTGAGCCTGGGGGTGGCGCTATGGCCCCTGCACAGGCCGGGAAGAGCCATGCAGGTTTTGTTTAGGGGTGGAGACAAACCTGGAAGTGTCGTGTAGAGATGGGGAGGAGGCCTTGAAGTTTGACTGAGGGAGGGAGGAGAGGTCTGAAAGTTTTCCTGAGGGGTGGAGAAAAATCTTCTTGTGTTTAGGGATGGAGAAGAAGGCTGAAAGCTGATTTAGGGATGGAGAAAGGTCTAAAAGTTCTGTTTAGAGATGCAAAAAAGGCTAAAAAAATTCAGTTGGGGATGCAAAAAAGGCTGAAAGTTTTGTTTAGGAATGGGAAAAAAGCAGAATTTCAGTTAGGGATGGAGAAAGGGCTCAAAGTTTCACTGAAGGATGCAAAAAAGGCTAATACTTTTATTTAGGGATGCAAAAAAGGCTGAAAGTTTTGTTTAGGGATGGGAAAAGGTCCAGAAGTTCTATTTAGGGATGCAAAACAGGCTGAAAGTTTTATCTGGGGATGGAAAAAAGGCTGAAAGGTGCTAACTGTCCCAGCAGTGCTCAGCCACTGTGCTCTGGGGGAGAAATGTGTTGAGTTGCATCAGAAAAACAAGTGACACAGGGGGAAAGGGGGAAATATTCTGAGCCCCTGCTCAATGTTTAGGCTATTGCAGGGGTTTACTCTTTGTGCTGGAAGTGTGCCTGGTGTGGTTCCCCCAGCTGCTGCCAGGCAGCAGGAGGGATCCTGGCCTTCCCTGGGTGACTTTGGTTAAAAGCCACAGAAGCAGCAGTGCTGAGCTCCCTCCCAGGAACACATCTGCCTGCCCCTTTGTCTCTGGGCAGAGTGATTCTGGGACCTCTTCCCTAAACCTGTGTGGCACTGGTTGAAAGAAATGCAGAGCAGCTGCAGTTAAAACACATTGGTGGGCCTCAAAAACCATCAGCCTTGAAAACTGAATGAAGTGCTGCAGGGTCAGACTGAGTCTCAGCTGGTTTGGTGGGGTGGGTTTTCCAAGTCGCTTTCCCCCTTTTTGTCCTGCAGTAGTAAGAGGAAAGGAAGTAGAAAGCTGTCAGTAGTCACAACTGACTTCTGCTTCTACTTTGGAGTAGATTTGGCCATAGGTAGGTGTTTAACCTAATAGGCTGCAAAGAAAATTGAGTTCCTCCTAACCCAGTGTTTGTTAGCCAGAAAAAAGTAGATGTGGCACAGAACTTTGTCAGTGATCTGGTGCAAAATTCCTTTGCTCTGTCCTGGTCACAGTGCCAGTGAATTCTTTTAGCTAGAGCAGCTTCAGATCAGAGCCACTGTGAAGTGGTGCAGCACTGCTGCCTGCATCTACACCCCGCTGCTAGCTCAGCTCTGGCAGGACAGAGGTTGAGCTGCAGCTCTGCTGCTGTGGCTGTGTTGCTGCACATGACAAGGTTTAAAGGATGGGCTGCTGCAGTTTACTTTTGGCTGGGCTGTGGCTCTTGCCTTACCAAAGCAGTTTGTGGTGAGTCAGGAGCTGTTCTGATCTCATTTGTCTGAAGTGCATGCCCAGGCTGTGCTTCTGGGGAAGTCTGGGCAGTGCCTCTCCTCTTGCTCCCAGCAGCGCAAGCCTCACTCCCACATCTGGACAGCGGTTACACTGCACATTGTGGTGCCTGGGGAGGTGAAGCAGCAGAACTTCTGGTGCTGGTTGTGTGAAAGAGGCTACCAGAGCTGCCTCCAGCAGCTGAGGATGTGGAACCATTTCTCTTTTCCAGAAATTACTGAAAATTGGATCTTTTGCCATCAAAGCGGTTGAGGTACGCAGGAATGCAGAGCTGCGTAGCGCAGTTTGGGTTGGAAGGGGCCTTGCAGGTCCTCTAGTTCCAACCCCCTGCCATGTGTAGGGACTTCAGGACCTCAGGAGTGAAGCTTTTGCTTTCCAAGTCAATTTGCAGCTGCTTCTGAAAGAGGTTTCTTCACTCCTCCTGGGCAAATCCAAAGTGGAATGCTCCAGGGGGTGTTGCTCCTCCACCCCACTGGCCATCAAGCCATAAAGCGATGCACTCTGTGCTCAGGTTGGTGCAGCAGCTACTCAGATTCTTGTCATGTGCAGAAACACAGAGCAAATAGGATGTTCTGTGTGGCTGGGGTAAGGCAATGTTTCAGGTGAAGGAACATCAGAACTCTGGGCCCCAGCCATTGTTTGGGTGTTGTAAGAACTGGGTAATGAACTGCAGGCAACAAGAGCTTTAATTCTGCTCTCCTGAAGCCTCAAAGCTCTGCTGCTTTCTGTTCCATTGCCTTAAGAGAGAGCTGACAAGGAGAGGAAAAACCTTTGTTCCAAAACCTAACTCAGATCCACAGCTAGGTCAGGACAGAGTGTGGGCAAGGCAGGCTGGGAGCTCTGAACTGCACCCTTGGGCACACACACAGAGGTTGGGTTCGTGCCAGTGGGCAGCAGGTGAAGTTCTGTGTGTTTCTGCAGCTCCTTTTGGCTTTGGAGCTCTGCTGGAGGTGTCCTTGGAGTTGTGAGTTCTCTCCATCCTCTAGAAAGGGCTGAATCAAGAGCCTGAGCTCTCGTTTAGTGCTAGCCTCAGTTGTTGATAGACTCCATGAACACGTTTGCACACCTTGACACTGAGAGGCTTTGGGAAACTTGCACAGTGCCTTTCTTGGGTTTAATTTGTTAGTCAAAAGGGTTAAAAAGGAGCCTGGGATTTGGCCCTCAGCTCTGCAGCCCTCACTCCAGAGCTTTGGGCTCAATTCTGATCCATGCAGAGATGGAAGGGAGCTCAGAGTCATGTTTCGCTTGATTAAAGCCAGCACAGAGGAGGTGTTTCGTTGCAGTAAGCTTTCCTTGATGAACCAGGAACCTGGTTACCAAAGTGTGCTTGAAGTTAACTGGGGGGGGGGGGGGAGAGAATCCAAAGGGTTTCTGGTTTTCAAAGCTGTTTCTGTTGTCCTCTGGTAATGAAATTGGCCTTGGCCATGGTGTTTGTATTGAGCAACCTGCAGCAACATCCTTCCCTCAAAACGAAGCTCAGCCTTTGGCTGCTCTCAAAATCTCTCCTCTGGCTGATGGAAGCTGCTCTTTGTGGCAGCCTTCAGGTTGGTTTCCACCAGTGTGGGGAGCTGTAGTGGTGCCACCATGCCTCATCTGGTTCCTTCTGCTGCAGCTGTCTTCACCCCCCTGAAGCACTGTGGGTTTCACCAGCTAATTTGGGGGTTTAGCAGGTCTGAGAGACCGAAATCCTCAGAAGTACCCCTAAAGAATCCTTTTGTAGTGCACTGAACACTGTGCAGCTGCCACACCCACTCCACCTCTGTTCCTGCAGCATGCCCTGCCAGAGCACTCCCTGGCACTGCAGGACTGGGAAGGCCTCACTCCAGAGCTTTGGCCTGAACTCTGCTCAATGCAAGAGTAAAGAGAGCTCCCAGGAGCTGCTGGGTTTCACTGGATTGGACTCGGTGCAGAGGATGTGTTGTGTTGCTCTGAGTTTTGTTTGGTTCTTACATTTTGATTTGTGTAATTGTTTGTCCCTTTTTTGTTGTTGTTACTTTTGTTTTTGTTTGTTTTTCCCATAGCCATTCTTTGCCCCATACCTTTACATGCCAAGGTACTACCCTGGCACTTCTCATCTCATCTCACGTCCACCACTAAAAACGAGTTTGTCCAGAGAGCAGAGCAATGGCCTAGTAAGTATGGGGAGGGGTGATTCAAATGCTGACCTAGACAATAAGTAGAGTGAGTGATGGACATGAAGGTTGTGGATGCTGCTCTGCTCCTAGAGACAAGTGCAAGCTCTGCAGCACAAAGGTCTTGCTGGCATGCAACAGAAATGTGTTTTGTTTAGCTTCAGCAGTCGTTGAGAGAGGAAAACCAACTCTGACATCCAGCTCTCAAGATGAGAGGAGCAGCCTGGCCTGGTGCAGTGGCATCATTCAGGTTGCCCAGGGGGGCTGTGGGTGCCCCCTGCCAGGCTGGATGAGGCCTTGAGCAGCCTGGGCTGGTGGGAGGTGTCCCTGCCCATGGCAGGGCATTGGAACTGGATGAGCTTTGAGGTCCCTTCCAACCCAAGCCATTCCATGGATCTGTGACCTGCAATGCTGAGAGGAAAATGCTGTCAGGAAAATTCCTCACAGATTGCACTGGGTTGGAAGGGACCCTCCAAGGTCATTGTGTCCAACCCCCCTGCTGCAAGCAGGGTCAGTGAAGAACTGGCTGCAGTGGAATCCGCCTCAATTTCTCTTCCCCTTTGGGAAGCTGAGATCCTTCCCTCTCGGAGGGAGCGGTAGACGTTGGCAAGCCAGAGCTCCCACTCAGGAGGTGTGTGTTAAATGCTTAAAACAAAACACATTTCATCTGGAGCATGCCTGAGTTGCAGCTTGGTTCTGGGCTGTTGCAGGATTTGTAATCATTCCATTTGAACTGAAATAATCCAACTTCTATTTACCCATTGGAAGGGGAAATGGAGCAGACCGCTCGGGCTTCCTGTAGAGTAAGAAGACTCCTGTTTGACAGGATGTGTTTGACTGACAGCTGGCTGCTCAAACAGAGCTCAGGAACTCAGGCAGGCCACAGAAGGCAAAGCCTGGCTTGTCAATCAGCCCATTTCGAGGTTATTGATCCAAGGAGCAAAGCTATTGAAAGCTGCTGAAGTCTTAAATCACTTTCCTTAAATCGCTTCAGGAGAAGAACTGTGATGCTGTTGAATGTTGTATTAATTACCTTAATTAACTGCTATTAATTGCCACTTCCTTCTCATTCACTGTTTGCTTCATTTTATTTTGTTTCTTTTTTTCCCTATCATTTTACCCAAACCATAATATTTTGTTGTTGTTAGGATGTTATCAAGGAGGATGCTGCCGAGGGGCTCCCTTCACCCACAGAGCCCTCGATGGTAAACCAGTAGCCATGTGGTGTGGAAATGTTAGCATCTCATTGCTTCCCCAGCAGTCCTGAGGCTGCATTAATCATAACTGCAGTTCACTAACTCTGCATCAGTGGCTTTGGTGGGCAAATAGAGTAGCTGAACACTAATGTAGTTCCTGAATGAACTGGAGAGCTAATCTTTCACTTCTAAGATGTATTTTACTCTTCCCCCCCGCTGCCTCCCCTGTAGTTTCCCCCTCGTAGCTGTGGTGAGCTTGCAGTACAAAGAGTGTTTGTGGTAGCTCAGCCAAGTGAAGAATGACAGCTGGTCATTCAGCACTCAGGTTTAGACCAAAGTGACTCTGCTGCTGCTGCTTTAGTCAGCTCTCACCTGGGCCAGGCTCCTTCAGTGGTGACCTGAAGCTGTTGCAGATAGCACAGCAGAGAGCAACTGCTGGTAGAAATGAGAGCTGTATAGCTGTGTTTGAAGTTGCTGCTCCTGGGCTTGGTGCTGAGTCACAATGCTGACATCTGCCTTCTCCAGCACTTTTGGTGTCTTCTCCTCTGGATTCACACAAAGATGTCTTCTCTCTGGGTGTCTGTTTTAGCTGGCACTGGGAATTCAGAGATTCACAGGATGGGTTGGGTTGGAAGGGACCTGAAAGCTCAGCCAGTCCCAACCCCCTGCCACGGGCAGGGACCCCTCCCACCAGCCCAGGCTGCTCAAGGCCTCATCCAGCCTGGCCTGGAGCACCTCCAGGCAGGGGGCATCCAGAGCCTCCCTGGGCAGCCTGTTGCAGTGTGCCCTCCCCCACTGACGTGCTGGACACCCATGACTTATTCCCAGGCCAACCTGGCTGTCATCATGCTCTTGCTGCTTGCTGCCAGCCAGCATTGGCAGCAGTTGCAATTGGATCTCAGGGTTTTTTCCTCCTAGTCAACCATTGCAAAAATGTCTTCCCACGGTGGTGCCATGGAAAGAAAACTCCCTCAGGCTCCAGAACTGTGGCTAACTGCACATAACCCTCCATGAGCACCCACCCGTGGGCACCCCCGTGGAAAATGGTCCCTCCAGGTCTCTCTTCCAGCTCTGCCCTTAGGGAGGGGATGGCTTTGGGGTAAGTTGTTCTGCTAGGAGAGGGTTGGAGCTGCCTTTTCCCTGTGATTGCTTCCTGATCTCATTATCCCATTCTCTTCCCAGTCCCTTGCAGCTTGACAGTGCAAGGGGGAAAAGTGGGGACTCTGAAGAGTGCTGGCTGAAGGATGTGTGGATCTGTGAGTGTGGGGAAGGGACTCAGGGCTGGAGAAGAGAGCTTCAGCCTCAGGGCAGAGCAGTAATGACCTGGATCTGGCTGCTCTCCTGCTTCTGCTCCCAGTGTGCATCCTGAGCACACCCAGGGCACAGTTTCCCAGAGCCACAGAGCGGTAGGGGTTGGAAGGGACCTCTGGAGATCACCGAGTCCCAGCCCCCTGCCAGAGCAGGGTGAGCTGGGGCAGGTCACACAGGAGCACAGCCAGGCAGGTTTCTAGCAGCAGTTTAAGACTCATGTGAGTTGTCTGTTGGCTGCAGATAAGGAAATAGAGGAGATGGGAATTGAAAGAGAAGCTGTTTGAAGTAGCTGCAGTGGAGGAGTGTATTAGGATTCTGAATCCCCAGCCCAGGAGGTGCTTCCAGGAGGCAGAGATGTGGTGCCTGTCCCAGTGCCTCACCACCCTCACTGTAAAGAGCTTCTTCCTAATCTGCAGTCTCAATCTGCTCCCTTCCAGCTGTCTCAGGCTGCAGCTTACTGTTCTTTGCTGAATGGAGCAGAAGCAGATGCCAGGCTGGTGAGTTAACCAGCACCACCTTGCAGTTGCATCACCATGGAAGTGCCTTGCAGATTCTGGGTTATCAGCTTCAATCAGGAATGCAAACAGGCTTGGCTGAAGATGTCAGCCTCTGCACAGCTGAGAGGGAGGCAAACATCCATTCCTTCTGAGTCTTTATCCACAGGTGGTTATTTCTGACAGGAGCTGCAAAGTGCTCTCCTAAGAGCTCAGCACTGGGTTGCAGCATTACCAGGAGCTGTCCCTAGCATCCCCTCTGAGTCAGAAATCAGCCCAGCAGCAGCAGGGGTCAGCTGCCAGAGACTTCACGGTGTGCTTCACTTTGCACTGCTCATTGTCATTGATGCACAGAATGGGGTGGGTTGGGTTGGGAGGGACCTCAAAGCCCATCCAGTTCCAACCCCCTGCCGTGGGCTGGGACACCTCCCACCAGCCCAGGCTGCTCAGGGCCTCATCCAGCCTGGCCTTCAGCACCTCAGGGAGGGGTCAGCCACAGCCTCCCTGGGCAGCCTGCAGAGGGTCACTTTATGCCAGCACAAGGTGGAGTTGTCTGCTCACAGCAGTTGTGTACTGAACGTGTCACCTCCCAAGGTTCCTCGTGTGATGGAGCTGTCCCTTCCGTGCCCTGCCCCGGGTGTCCTCAGAGCTTGTCATCTGTGTGTTCCACCTCTCTGACCTTGCTCTCAGCTGTTGTTTCTTCTCACTCTCTCTGGTCCTGCTCTCCCAGCCGTGTAAGCCTGGCTTAAGCAGACAGGTACAGCCACTCTCTGTCAGCTCTCACCCACCTCCTCCAGCTCCCACCCTGCTGCTTCCTGCCGGGCTGGCTGCAAGCTAATGCTGAGGGCTGGCCCCGAGGCTTGTTTTGACAAAGCTGCTTTTAGCTTTTGCATGGAAAAGGCTTCTCCCCCCTGCCCTTCCCTTCCAGGCTAACGTTCTCCAGAGCATCTCTGACCACCTCACTGAGGCTGAAAACTGGGGGGCTGAGCAGTTTGACAATGCCCCTGCAGCGCTCTGCCGCTCCTCCTCCCCTTGTAGAGCTGATTTGGATGGATGTGCCTCCCTTGCTTCAAACACTTCACACTTGAACAGAAATAGTCTAAATATTTGAGTGCTTTTCCTCTTCCCTTTGGCTTTTTTCTCCTGTGCAGAAAGGAGAGTTTTTAAACTCTCTCTCTTAATGCATGCAGGAAGAATGACTTGCTCTGGATTGTGACCAAAATATTTTGATCTGCAGGAGAGCTGTTAAATAAGAAGTGTTTCAAACTGGGGTGTTTAGCTGTGTGAGAGATGATGTTCAAGCCTCAGGGAACAAAGGCAGCTGCTTGCACCCATTGCTTGGGGATGGTTTACCTCAGCTGCCCTGGGCTGGGACCCTTTCTTTTCTTTCCATTGATGAGCTTTCTAGCCACAGAAGTGGATGAAGCTGTCAATTGTCTGTGCTGATTTTCTCTGCTGATCTGACTCGGGCAGTGCTGTGCTGCTGGGGAAATAATAGACAAAAACTGCTCTGGAGAAGAGCTTTGGGATGGGTAAAGAGGACCTCTAGAGCTGTACAGAAGGCTGTGTGATAAAGAGTTCATGGGGAAGCTTCTGCCTGCCATCGTCAGCAGTGTGGTCATAGAACCACAGAACGGCTCAGGCTGGAAGGGACCTCAGAGCTCCTCTGCTCCAAGCTCCCCACCATGCCCAGGGACACCTCTCAGCCAGACTCAGCTGCTCAGGGCCTCATCCAGCCTGGCCTGCAGCACCCCCAGGCAGGAGGCAGCCACAGCCTCCCTGGGCAGCCTGGGCCAGAGGCTCAGCTCCCTGGCACTGAAGAACTTCTTCCTCAGCTCCAGTCTGCCCCTGCTCTGCCTCAGCTCCAAACCATTGCCCCTTGGCCTGGCTCCAGCCCCCCTCAGCAGAAGTCTCTCTGCAGCCCTCCTGCAGGCTGCCTTCAGGTGCTGGCAGCAGCTCTGAGGTGCCCCTGGAGCCTTCTCCTCTGCAGGCTGCACAGCCCCAGCTCCCTCAGCCTGTGCTCCCAGCAGAGCTGCTCCAGCCCTTGGAGCATCCTTGTGGCCTCCTCTGGCCTCTCTCCACAGCTCTGTGTCCTTCTCCTGCTGGGGACAGCAGGGCTGAAGGCAGGGTTGGAGGTGAGGTCTGAGCAGAGCCAAGGGGCAGAATCCCCTCTCCTGCCCTCCCTTGATGGTGACTTAAATCCTTGACACAATTAATATCTTCACTGGGCTAAAAATCCAACCAGATGAAGACCTGAACTGCCTCCTTCAGATGGCTAATTTGATCACTAATCAGGCATTGTGGGCACCTAATTAGGGAGACATTGAAGAATTGGCTAAGTGTCTCATCTAGGAAGAATCCTTCTGGTGTGTGGGAAGGCAGTGGCAGAGCTGCTCTGGGTTTGTGTGCCCCAGCACCCAGCCCCTGGGCTGACCTGGCAGAAGTGGAGCTGAAGGAACCTCTGGAACATGGACAGATGTTGCTAAAATCTACCCAACAAAGCCAAGAAATTGAGGAGTTCCCTTTCAGGTCATCTCAGATCCTGACCCAGCAGGTTTTGGGCCAGGGAAGCCTAGCTGGTGTCTGCAGGATTTTATACACAAGCCCCAAACCCAACTGATCAAATCAGAGGGAAGCCCTGAGCAGAGGCTTTGGAAATGGATTGTCCCTTACTTACTAGCTCTGCTTTTGATGGCTGGTCTTGTGCTTGTGGTTATTTAATAACCTCCTTGAAGAGGCTGATTTTCTCCCATAGGCAGGACTCAAGGTACTGTGGGGTGTTGTCCTACCTGTAATAAATGCTTCCCACCTCATAGATACTCTGATAGTAAACATTGCCTGTGCCTTCCTGTCCTTAGCTCCTGATGTAGCTGCCCACAGTTTGGTTTGTCTTAGTCTGTGCTGTGGACCTCTGGCTGTGCTGAGAGGTTCAACAAAGCTCAGGTTTGCATTTTCTCAACAGGGAGCAGGAGCAGGCACAGGATCCACTGCAGGAGCCTCCCAGGCGCCTCTCAGCAGCATGAGTGTGGAAGCTGTGTGTGAGAAGCTGAAGCAGATCGATGGGCTGGAGCAGAGCATGCTGCCTCAGTACTCTGCCACCATAAGAAAGGTACCAGCCCAGTTCCAGTCATGGCTTTGCTGCCTAAACACTCTCAGAGTGCATTGGCTTGGAAGGGAGCCTCCAAGGGCATCTTGTCCAAGCCCCTGCAGGCAGCAGGGACAGCTCCAGCTGGAGCAGGCTGCCCAGAGACACAGCCAGGCTGGGCTTGAATGTCTCCAGGGCTGGAGCCTCAACCACCCCCCAGGGCAGCCTGTGCCAGTCTCTCCCCAGCCTCCCTGTGCAGAACTTCCTCCTGGTGTCCAACCTAAATCTCCCCTGCTCCAGTTCCAAACCACTGCCTCTAGTCCTATCCCCACATCCTCTTCTGAGCAGTCCCTCCCCAGCCTGCCTGGAGGTCCTCTGCAGATAGTGAAATGCAGTTCTGAGGTCTCCCTGGAGCCTTCTCCAGGCTCAACAGCCCCAGCTCTCCCAGCCTGTCCTCATAGCAGAGGTTCTGCAGCCCTCTGAGCATCTTTGTGGCTTCCTCTGCACCTGCTCCAACAGGTCCATGCCTCTCTTGTGTTGAGGGCCCCAGATCTGGACACAGCCCTGCAGGTGAGGTCTCCCCAGAGCAGAGCAGAGGGGCAGGGTCCCCTTTCTCCATCTCTGGCAATGGGCTCTGCCAGTGCCCATCGCTGGCTCCTGTGTCAGGTGTTTGTTACACAGGGTTGGACTGAAGAGGGCTGTTGGGGAATGTCCTCCTCAATATATCCCAATGTCTCCAGTTCTCCATCCCTCTTGTTTCAGCCAGTTGCTGCCAGGCCAGGCGTCTGGCACCTGCCACTTACCTGGTTTGGTTCTGCTGTTTCAGGCAAACATCAACGGTCGTGTCCTGGCTCAGTGCAACATCGATGAGCTGAAGAAAGAGATGAGCATGAATTTTGGTGACTGGCACCTCTTCAGGAGCATGGTAGGTGGTTAGGGTTCAAGGCAGCATCACTCAAGGGTCTTTTTGTGATGATGAACCTTGTCTTCTTTCCTTTCCTCTTGCCCTTTTGTTATCAGCAAGATTCACAGAATGGTTTGGGTTGGAAGGGACCTTAATGATCATCCCGTTCCAACGCCCTGCCATGGACAGGGACGTCTCCCACTAGCCCATGTTGCCCAGCCTGGCCTTGAACACCCTCAGGCAAGAGGTGGCCACAGCCTCCCTGGGCAGCCTGTGCCAGAGGCTCAGCTCCCTGGCACTGAAGAACTTCTTCCTCAGCTCCACTCTGCCCCTGCTCTGCCTCAGCTCCAAACCATTCCCCCCTGTCTTCAGCAAAAGTCTCTGCAGCCTTCCTGCAGGCTCCCTTGAGGTGCTGGCAGCAGCTCTGAGGTGCCCCTGGAGCCTTCTCCTCTGCAGGCTGCACAGCCCCAGCTCCCTCAGCCTGTGCTCCCAGCAGAGCTGCTCCAGCCCTGGGAGCATCCTTGTGGGGCCCTCCCAACCCAAAGCATGCTTGGAGTCTCTGAGCTGCTGTTGCCAGAGTTACACGTGTGTGATCATTGTGTATGATGTTCTCTTTCTGTGTCTCGAGGTGCTGGAAATGAGGAGCTCGGAGAGCCAGGCTGCCCAGGAGGATCCTCGCGCCGCAGCTGAGCACGGCCCCGGCGGCGGCGCTCACAGCGAGCTGGCCCGGCGCCCCGCCGCGGAGCTGCCGCACACCGAGCTCACGGGGCTCGCTGCCCAAGCTCCTTACACTCTCAACTTCAGCTTTGAAGAGCTCAACACCATTGGTCTGGATGAAGCTCCTCCACGCCACAGCAACTTAAGCTGGCAGGTGTGTCAGGGCAGTGTTCTCTGCCTGCTCGGCTCTGTGCTGGAGGGCTGCTTCCCCTCTTGGGTACAGAGAGGTCAAGAGAGGTCTGCTGGGACCAAGCACTTCAAGCATAGGATGGGTTGGGTTGGGAGGGACCTCCAAAGCTCATCCAGTCCCACCCCCTGCAGGCAGCAGGGACATCCTCCACTAGATCAGGTTGCTCAGAGCCCTCTCCAGCCTCACCTGGAAGATCTCCAGGGATGGAGCCTCAGCCACCTCCCTGGGCAGCCTGCTGCAGTGTTCCAGCAGCCTCCTGGGGCAGAACTTGTTCCTCACATCCCATCTCAATCTGCTCTGCTCTCATTTCAAACCCTTGCCCCTGGACCTGTCCCTGCAGGCCTTTGGGAACAGTCCCTCTGCAGCTCCCAGTGGCCTGGGCAGCCTGTTCCAATCCCTGACCACTCCTGCAGCAAAGAAGTTTGTCCTTATCTCCAGCCTAACCCTCCCTTGGCACATTTCAGGCCATTTCCTCTTGTTCCATTGCCTGATAGTAGTGAGGAGAGACTTGCCATGCCTGAGGATGTTTGACAGGGAACTGCTTTTCCTGACAGCAGCTGGAGTTTTGCCAGGATGTGTTGGACTGGTGACCTTTGGAGGTCCCCTTCAACCCAGACCATTCTATGTAGCAAGCAGGCTGGCAGCCTTTGAGCAAGGCCTGAGAGAGATGCTCTGCACTCAGATGAAATCTTGCTGCCTTGCCAGGAGAAGCTGCACAGAAGCTTCTGACCAAAGCCCATCCTGACACAAATCCAGTGGTTGGAATCACACCCTCAGAAGATTTAGCCTCAAGTGCCCTGCATCAGATGCTTCTGTTGTGGACACCTTCCACTGTGGGGCCCAGCAATAAGAATCTGGTGCAAGTTTAGTGAGTGTTTGATTGCCTCTGTGGTTGTAGCCAAGGCTATTTTAATGACAGCTTTGACAGCTTCACTTCCACCACACAGAAACCACTGAAGCTCAGAGCTGCTGCTTGGAGTTACTGAATTTGAGAGTTAAATATAAATAGTTCCTTTAACTGCTCTCTTTCTCTTTGCTTTCTCTTTCTCCCAGTCCCAGACTCGTAGAACTCCAAGCCTCTCAAGCCTGAACTCCCAAGATTCCAGCATTGAGATCTCCAAGCTGACTGACAAGGTGCAGGCAGAGTACAGAGATGCATACAGGGAGTACATTGCTCAGATGTCCCAGCTGGAAGGCGGTGCCAATTCTACTACAGTCAGTGGTAGGTCCTCCCCTCATAGCTCCAGTGCTTTCTACATGGGGCAGAGTACCTCGGGGGGCTCCTTGCATTCCAGTGCAGAGCAGGAGAAAGGGAAGGAGTGTGAGCAGAAGCAGGATGATGGAAGGAAGCCCTTCCTGCTGAAGAGGAATGATGTTGCTGATTACAGCACCTCCGGGGTTTCTACGAGCGATGCCTCTCCTTTGGATCCCATCACTGAAGAGGATGAGAAATCTGATCAGTCTGGCTCCAAGCTTCTGCCAGGAAAGAAGTCCTCAGAGAGAACCAGCATCTTCCAGGCTGCAGACCTGAAGCTGAAGGGAGTCACTCTGCGCTACCAGAAGCTGCCAAGTGATGAAGATGAGTCGGGAACGGAGGAATCCGACAATACTCCGCTGCTGAAGGAGGGGAAGGAGAAGAAAACAGAGAGCAAAGCAGAGAAGCAGCCCAAGTCTCCAGAGCATGGGTCTGAACCCATCAGAACCTTCATCAAGGCCAAGGAGTACTTGACAGATGCCCTCCTGGACAAAAAGGATTCCTCTGACTCCGGGGTGAGATCCAACGAGAGTTCTCCCAACCATTCCCTCCACAACGAAGGAGCAGACGAGGCGCAGCTGGAGAAGGCCAATCTCATAGAGCTGGAGGACGACAGCCACAGTGCCAAGAGAGGGATCCCCCACAGCCTGAGCGGCCTGCAGGACCCGGCCGTGCTCCGCATGTCCATCTGCTCCGAGGACAAGAAGAGTCCCTCGGAGAGCAGCCTGCTGGCCAGCAGCCCCGAGGAGAGCTGGCCGGCCTGCCAGAAGGGCTACAACCTCAACAGGACCCCCAGCACCGTCACCTTGAACAACAACAGCGCTCCGGCCACACGGGATAACCAGCCCTTTGAGGAGCTCCAGGCTACCAGAGAGCCCCCCCAGATCCTCCTGCACCCCGGCTCGGGCTCGGGGCCCTCGGTGGTTCAGAACGAGAACCTGAGGAGCGCGGCGCAGAGGCGCGGGCAGCGCGCCGCCTACGGCAGGCTGCCCAAGGACGCGGCGGAGCTCCACACGGTGGCGGCCTCGGAGGGGGCTGGCTTTGGGGAGGAGAGGGAGAGCATCCTCTGAGGGGCGGCCGGCCGGCCGGCAGCAGGGCGTGCCCGGCAGTCGTAGCTTGCTTGCAGGTCTTTGTCAGTGTGTGGTTGAGCTGAGCTCTGTAGTTGAAGCTTGTGCTGTGGTCCTAGGAGGCTTAGAGAATTTCCAGCCCTTGTCTTAGACAGAAGCAAATCGTTTGCCCGCTTCAGACCTGCCCCCCAGCAGCAGTGCTCCCGCGTGGAGGGGGAGGCCTTTGCTGAGGCACTGCGGTGGTGTGGCGAGGGGCAGACGGTAGAGGAGTGTGGCACGGTTGTACTGCAATGACGCGATTGCCCTGGCTCTCGGGATGGCTGTGACTTAGCCCTGCCAAAGGGCCCAGCCAAGGCCTCCTTCCTTGCCAGGAAAGGTGAGGCCTTGCAGCCTTGCCCTGCGGTGGGAGAGATGCCAGAGGGTGAAATACCACAACCTGTGGCCCCCTAATCTCTGCATTAAGGAGTGGCTCGGGTGTGCAGCATACGTGCCACGTGTTGAGATCCCAGTGCTCAGGTCCCTGCTTGGCTCTAGCTGTGCTTTTAAACTCTGTGTGTGCAGTACTTGCTGGTGGCTTTTGTGAGCTTCAAGTGGTGCTAGGGTTTGTAAGGAGCATTGTCTTGCTGTGTTGTTGGGGCTGGCAGTCAGTGAGGAGGCAGTGCCTGGGCCATTAGCTGTGAGAGGTCTCTGCTTTGCCACTCGCTGCTCTGAGTAGATGCAACCCCTGAGCTACACTGAGATGTTGTAGGGGATGGAGTAGGGCCTTTGGGGAGTGCCTGTTGCTGTGTGTCTGTGATCTTGCCTTGGTCCAGTGTTTATCCATGGCTCTGGAAGGAGAAATGAGCTGTTTGTGGTTCTACAGATGACTCTTGCTGGGGTCTCAGCAGGGCTGTGTGCAGCTGCTCCATTCTCCAGTGCAGTGTTGGAAGGGGTTTCTGTCGCCCAGGTACCTGAATGTTGTAGCCAATTCTTGTGCTGTCCAGTGAAATCTGCATGGTCTGGGGGAGGGATTGATCAAACTAGACTCTGGTAGTGCAAAGAGAATAAAAAATAAAGCATCATGTTGGGTTTGTGTCCACATTTCTGTTCCTTGTGCTGGGTTTATTTTTCTTCTCTTGGTAGCAGTGTCCCCTCCAGGCTGTTTTGGTCCTAGTGCTTCACTGAGCTGAGGAGCAAGAGAACATCAAACCAGTCTGGCTGTGGCCACAACACCAGAGCAGCACCAAGCAGGCAAAGAGGCACTCAGTGGAAGTGCCAAGCAGATGTTCCTACAGCAAGTGCCACCTCCTGCCAGCCCCAGGCAGTGATCCTGCTGCTTGTGGCAGCTCTCATGTGCTGCTGGCTCTGGGCAGCTCCTTCCTAGTGCATCTCCAAGCAGATGTCTCCAGCAGGACCTTGTGGCCATGGCCTTTATCAACCAACTCAAAGGGCTGCTTTGCCCTGCCAGGTTCAGCAGGAAAACTGCCTTCATCCAGACTCGGTTTGCACTCCCTGTCTGCTGCCTCCTCGGAGCGCTGGGAGCGTGCTGGGTGGCTGCGTGGATGCTGCTACGTTGGTCATTAGTTGGCTGAACTCAGACTTGACTCCTCAGGGTGTTGCAGGAGTGCTGGGAGCTGTGTGTGCATACTTCTAGCTGTGAGACAGGGTGATGGGGTTTGAGCTGGTAGTCAAACCAGAGCACCTCCAAAACAAGCCCAAGGAAGCTCCAGAGCCCTGTGTAGCTTCATGACATTTTGCTGGATCTTGGGGAACAATTTTTCTGGTTCAGGTTCTTCTTCCTATTAAAAAAAAAACCAAACATCATCAGCACCACCACCAAAGCCCAGACAAGACAAAAACCCAGCCCCAGCCCCAAGACACTGGTGTGCAGTGTCTGCTGAGAGGACAAGAAGTGACTCCTCCCTCCTTCAGTGTTGAAGGATGCCAGTTCCTCCAGCTCCTTTTCTGTTCACATCCTCACTTCAGACAACTCAGTTTTGAACCTTATAATTGGTTTTAACTTCTCACATGGTTTCAAGATCTTTTTCTTCCTCAGATCTTTGTCCCTCAAGCCTTCCTAAAATACCAGTTGGGATCAAGTAGGGAG
Organism: Colaptes auratus; assembly: GCA_015227895.2. Taxonomy (NCBI): domain Eukaryota; kingdom Metazoa; phylum Chordata; class Aves; order Piciformes; family Picidae; genus Colaptes; species Colaptes auratus. Next base: position 5,185,103 of record CM037641.1, on the reverse strand, counting down.
CTGAGTGGAAAGCTTGGCAGTGTTTGTCTTGTGTCCACTAATGGCAGCAGTGAGGAAGAGAGTTACAAGCAGAGAGTCTGTGTAAGATTGTAGAGGGCTCACTGGGTGAGTAGATCTCTTTGGTGAGTAGATCTGTGTCCCATATTGGATGTGGGGATCTAAAATCATTCCAGTCAGCAGTGAGGTCCTGTTGCTGGTAGAGGTTGTGGGGTGTGCTGGCAGACCTTGAGGAGCAGGCAGCAGCTTCTGCCCTGAGTTTCAGCAGCAGGTTTGAGATGGATACCAAAATAAAAACTGCTTCACAGATTGCATCAGGTTGGGAGGCAGCCTCCAAGGGCATCCTGTCCAACCCCCCCTGCAGGCAGCAGGGACAGCTCCAGCTGGAGCAGGCTGCCCAGGGACACAGCAAGTCTGATTTTGAATGTCCCCAGGGACAGAGCCTCAACCACCCCCCAGGGCAGCCTGTGCCAGTCTCTCCCCAGCCTCCCTGTGCAGAACTTCCTCCTCATGTCCGACCTAACCCTGCCCTGCTCCAGTTCCAAACCATTGCCTCTGGTCCTATCCCCACAGCCCCTTCTGAGCAGTCCCAGAGCTGCTGCAGGCAGTGGAACATCTCCCTGTGAGGCCAGGCTGAGGCAGCTGGGGCTGGGAGCTGGGAGCAGAGGAGCCTGAGGGCTGCCCTCAGTGCTGGGGATAAAGCTGTGCAGGGCTGGAGCCAGGCTCTGCTCAGGGCTGGCCAAGGCCAGGGCCAGGGGCACTGGGGGCAAGCTGGAGCAGAGGAGGTGCCACAGGAGGGAACAGAAGGGAAAACTTTGTCCCTGTGAGGGTGGCAGAGGCCTGGAGCAGGCTGCCCAGAGAGGTTGTGGAGTCTCCTGCTCTGGAGGCTTTCCAGCCCCAGCTGGCTGTGTCCTGTGTGCCCTGCCCTGGGTGATGCTGCCCTGGCAGGGGGGATGGACTGGATGATCTCTGGAGGTCCCTTCCAGCCCCTGGCACTCTGTGACTGTGTGTAGACAGAAGTGGTCCTAATACTGAGCCCTGGGAACACCTCCTCTGACCACCAGCTGGCTTTAACTCAGCTCCCTTGGGCACCACTCTTTGGGCCCTGCCCCCCAGCAGTGTTGGTCCAGCAGAGTGTGTGCTCATGGCACCCAGCACCAGCTCCCCAGGCAGAGAATGAAAGCCCAGCAAGAATCCCACATGCACTGCAGGTTCCTAGCTAGAACTTGGGTTTTCCCTTCCCTCTCCCACAGTTGCCATGGTTACCAGCTTGCTTAGTTTGTTGCCCAGCTCTTGGAGTTAAGAAGCCATAAACCATTTCCAGTGCTGAAATATGGAATGTTAGCTCTGTGACTTGTGGGAAGGATGGAACCCAAGAGCTCCATGGAGAGTGGAAAAGAAGAGGACAGAACAATGAGACAACTGCAAACTTCTTGCTGCTGCTGCTCACCACTTCCACAATTCTGGTAATGAGGATTTATGGGTCCAGGCTGATTTGGGATGGCTGAAAGCTAAGGGACTTGAAACCAGAGCAGGGTGGGCAGCAGGGCAGCAGAGGGGATTCTGCCCCTGGGCTCTGCTCTGCTCAGACCTCACCTCCAATCCTGCCTTCAGTTCTGGTGTCCCCAGCAGGAGAAGGACACAGAGATGCCTGGAGGGAGGCCAGAGGAGGCCACAAGGATGCTCCCAGGGCTGGAGCAGCTTTGCTGGGAGCACAGGCTGAGGGAGCTGGGGCTGTGCAGCCTGCAGAGGAGAAGGCTCCAGGGGCACCTCAGAGCTGCTGCCAGCACCTGAAGGGAACCTGCAGGAAGGCTGCAGAGAGACTTCTGCTGAGGGGAGCTGGAGCCAGGCCAAGGGGCAATGGTTTGGAGCTGAGGCAGAGCAGGGGCAGACTGGAGCTGAGGAAGAAGTTCTTCAGTGCCAGGGAGCTGAGCCTCTGGCCCAGGCTGCCCAGGGAGGCTGTGGCTGCCTCCTGCCTGGGGGTGCTGCAGGCCAGGCTGGATGAGGCCCTGAGCAGCTGAGTCTGGCTGAGAATGTAGAACAGAATTAACCAGGTTGGAAAAGACCTTTGAGCTCATCCAGTCCAACCTCTCACCCAGCACCCTCTGATCAACTCAACCATGGCACCAAGGGCCTCATCCAGGCTTTTCTTCAACACCCCCAGGGATGGGGACTTCACCCCTCCCTGGGCAGCACATCCCCAGTGGCCAGTCTCTCTTTCTATGAAGAACTTCTCCCTGGGCATGGCAGGGGCTTGGAACTGCTTGAGCTTGAAGGTCCCTTCTGTGAGTTCTGTCCTGGAGCTGTGTGCTCATGGCAGCGTAGCTCAGCTCCTGGCACTGCCATGGTTCATCTCTCCTGTGGTGAAACAGGAGCCTCCAGGCAGAGGAGGTTTTCCTTCTTCGGTTGAGCATTGCTGCTCTCCTGTGCTGCTCTGCTCCTCTGATGCATTTTGAATGTAAGTGAAGTTTGGGTTTAAAAATACATCTGTCCTGCCTTCCAGAAGGCCTCCAGCTCCAGGTTTCAGCAGTGTTTTCTCAGTCAGCAGTGATTGCAGATCCTCCACAAGGCTGCTGGTAGTCACAACACCCAATGTTTGGCCCTTCAGAAGTGGAGCTGTTACTTTTTAACCCTGAGCATGTTTGGCCGAGGTTGTGGCACAGGATCAGTGCTGCTGGCCAGTTGCCTTCTTTTCCTTTATCATATCTTAGGGTTTCCTTCTTCTGCAGTGGGAGGAAGACAAAATCCAACCTTGGAGGAAATAACAGCCCTGGGCTTTGGGAAGAACAAACCCAAGCAAGCAGGTGAGCAGCTGTGTGAAGCTTTGTGTTTGAGATCTGTTGCTTTCAGCGGTGGGACCCTGGCTCCTCGGTGTGCAGACTCTTGTGTGGCCACCACGCAGCACGGTGGAGAGGAGGTTTTGGTGTTCCAAGACCTCTTTCTGAGCACTCAGGCCAGAGAAGCAACCTGCACTGCTGAATTAGTGCCTGAGAGGGGCTACAGGAAAGCCAGGAAAGGACCTGTGACAAGGGCTGGGAGTGACAGGATGAGAGGCAATGGCTTGGAGCTGGGAGAGGGCAGATTGAGACTGGAGATGAGGAAGAAATCCTTGCCAGTGAGGCTGGGGAGCCTCTGGCACAGGCTGCCATGGGGGGCTGTGGCTGCCTCCTGCCTGGAGGTGTTCCAGGCCAGGCTGGATGAGGCCCTGAGCAGCCTGGGCTGGTGGGAGGTGTCCCTGCCCATGGCAGGGGGCTGGACTGGATGGGCTTTGAGGTCCCTTCCAAGCCAACCCCTTCTGTGGTTCCATGAAGCAAATTCCTGTAAGACCAAACCTTTGTGCCTTCCTCTGCAGCTTGAAAGTTCCCTGCCCGACTTGTGCTGCTGCAGCTTGAGCAGAGCAGTGACCATTCCAAGTTGGTTTGGTAGGGTGTAGGAGGTGGTGAACGGGGAGGGAAGGCTTTGCTGCAGCTGCCTAGACCCAAAATACTCTGCTGAGACATTGCTCTGCTCCTGGTGGAGCCAAGGCTGGAATACTGTGTCCAGCTCTGGCTCCCCAGTTCAAGAGGGACAGGGACCTGCTGGAGAGAGTCCAGTGGAGGCTGTGAGGATGAAGAAGATCCTGGAACATCTGTGTGATGAGGGAAGGCTGAGAGCCCTGGGGCTGGTTAGCCTGAGGAAGAGAGGAGATCTGATCAATGTCTGTAAATAGCTGAGGGGTGGGGGGCAAGAGGGAGGGGGCAGGCTCTGTTTGACAGACTCAGTGACAGGACAGGGAACACAAACTGGAACCCAGGAGGTTCCACCTCAACATGAGGAGAAACTTCTTTGCTGTGAGGCCTGGAGGAGGCTGCCCAGAGAGGTTGTGGAGTCTCCCCTGGAGCCTTTCCAGCCCCCCCTGGCTGTGTTCTGGGTGCCCTGCCCTGGCTGCCCTGCTCTGGCAGGGGGTTGGAGTGGAAGAGCTCTGGAGGTCCCTTCCAAGCCCTGCTCCATTCTGTGATTCTGTGACTCATGTATGGGGCCTGAGGAGGGCTCAGGCTTTTCCTCCAGCAGGGGTCTGGGGGTTGGTCTCTTCTCCCTAGTCACAAGAGACAGAGGGAGAGGAGGTGCCCTCAGGTTGCAGCAGGGGAGGTTTAGGTTGGAGATGCCTCTCTGAGTGACTCCTGCAAGCGAAGCAGAGGCTGTGCTGGTGCTGAGGCCAAGGTGTTTGGGGAGGGGAAGGGAGCAGAGGGCTGACACTGGTCCTTTCTGGCAGTTTGCTTTGTGTCCAGGATTTCTCCTAACAGAAAACAAAAGCAGCAAAGTCTGAATGGTTTTGTGTGTCCCTGGAACCCAGGAATAAAGAACAGAGGCATAAAATGCTGGCTGTGGGGAACAGTAAAGGGGAAATGGAATTGCTGTGATGCTTTGCTGCCTTTCCTCACTAATTAAACTGCAGGGAAGCAATCAGCAGAGATTTAACTTTTTGGTGGGTTTAATATTTCTTTCTTCTGACAAAAATAAAACCCCAAAAGTGATGGTTTGTGCTTGGCTGGAGGCAGGAGAGCTGCTTGACTCTCTCTCACCCAGCACACCACCTTCACATCTTCCTGCATTGCTCACAGTGCTGCTGAGCACCTGGTTTTGGACACCAGACAGTCCCTCGCACAGGCTGCATCAGGTTGGGAGGGACCCTCCAAGGTCATCTGGCCCAATCCCCCTGCCCTCAGCTGGGACACCTCCAGCTGGATCAGGCTGCCTAGGGCCTCAGCAAGTTTGCTCTTCAGTGTGTAGTGAGGAGCCAAAACCTAGCAGAGTATTTGAGGAGTGGCCTCAGCAGTGCTGATCCAGGGGCACACTCCCTGCCCTGCTCCTGCTGCCCACACCACTGCTGCTCCAGGCCAGGCTGTGGTGCCCCTCTTGGCCACCTGGGCCCACCCTGGCTCATCTCCAGCTGGCTGTTGACCACTACCCCCAGGTCCTTTTTGACCAGGTGTCTTTCCAGCCACTCTGCCTCAAGCCTGGAGCCTTCATGGGGTGGTTGTGACCCAGGGCCTTGTTTAACCTCATCCCACTGATCCAGCCTGGCCAGGGCCCTCTGCAGACCTTCCTGCCCTCCAGCAGATCACCACTGCCAGCCAGCTCAGTGCTGTCTGCAAACTCACTGAAGGAGCCTGGCTCCCCTCACCCAGGCCGTTGATAAAGGCACTGAAGAGAACTGACCCAGCACTGAGCCCTGGGGGAGCACCACTGGTGACCAGCCCCCCCCGGGATTGAACTCCATTGCCCCCCACTCTCTGGGCCTGGCCAGCAGGCAGGGGAGAACACAGCAGTGAAGCCCTGGGGAGCAGGCAGCTCCTCCAGGAGGATGCTGGGCTCCATTGATTTGCAGACTCCAGCCTTTGGTGTTCAGGTACTTTTCCCTCTGGAAGATAAAAAGCAGTCTTGATGTTCTCGTTTCCTGGAGCAGCCAGCTCCTCAGGCCAGCAGCCTGTTTAACCTCAGGCCATATTTACACCTTTGGAATATAAAGGAGAGTTTAGAGGTTTTGTTGTTCCTGGATGCCTTCTGGTCTTAATTTTCAACATCATCTTTTTCAGTAGCTCCTTTCAAGGTGTGATGAGGAACCATGAATAATTTCCTCTGTTTTCACCATCTGTGCTACCTTCTGCCTCTCTTCCATCTGATGACAGACTAGCTCAGCTTCATCAGGTCTTTTTATATGCTAATATCAACCAGAGGCTTTAATTTTGTAGTCCATGGCTACAGTGTTTAATAATTATCTCTTCTTTTTGGTACCACAGTCCTCAGATCAACTCTCAGGCCTCTCTGTACAGTCATTTCTTGAAGCACCTGGTAGGTTCCTGGCGAGGCTGGGACCCACAGCACTCATTTCTCTGCATCTACAGTGGCAGAAAGTAGAGTGGTGATTCATAGCAGGTTTGCAGGAGAAGACATTTGTGCTTCACATGGAGGGGAGTCAGGCCCCCTTCTGCTGTTTGCCAGCACAGGAAGGGGGCTGCTGCGTTGTTCTTGCCCTTGAAAGTGGTTGGATTTGCAGGGGAGGGGGGAAAGAAACAAATTCTCTTTGCTTTGGACTCCTTGTCTTCAGCCAGGAGCCCACAGGGATGGCAGCTCAGCTGAGGGGGACCAGGACTCCTCAGCAGCTGGAGTCTAAACCCCTCTCAGACCAGTTTGCTCAGTTCTGATGGTTCTTCAGCTTCTCTCTTCTGATTTAAGGGCAGCACACCAGGAAAAGAAAGGTCCCCTGCACTGAAATAGTCCCTGGAGTTGATGGGAGGGCAGGGAAGGCAAGAAACTGCTCTGGGTTTTTCCTCCTGAGGATTCGTTTCAGGCTGGGAAGAGCTGGGTAGGGCAATTGGACTCTCATCCTCCTACAGTGATCTCCTTCCTGGTCTCTCTTGCCGTGGCCCTGGGCAGCCTGATCTAGCTGGAGGTGTCCCTGCTGACTGCAGGGGGGGTGGCCACAAGGTGACCTTTGAAGGTCCCTTCCAACCTGGTGCAGTCTGACTCTGGTTCTGTAACACCTGGAAAAAGAACCTCAGGGCTTTCCTTTGTTGAGTTTTGCTGCTTGGCTTGTGGTTTTGTTGTTGGGCTTCTCTCTCTATCAGCACCTACTCGGAGGTCTGGCTGTGAGCTGTCTAGTCCCAAGGCATACTTCTAGAGGCTGAAAATTCCCTGCCTGGTAGGCAGAGTCCAGCAGCTCATGCAAACAGCTGTCTCTCTCTCTCTACCTCTTGCCATGACCAGGCCACACCAAAGCACTTCCCAGAGAGATGCCCTGTGGCCTCTTTGAGGACAGCCCCAGGGGCTGACCTAGGAAGAGATTGTCCTTCTCTCCAATTAGCTTACCAGAGTGAGCTCTGGTGAGGAGGCATTGAGAAGTGAGTGATGAGTACAGGAAGGGAGCTTTGGAGATCAGAAGCAGGAGGTCCTAACCCTCATTCCTGTCCAGCACACCAACCACTTGTTGTCCAGGGAGTAATTCTGAACACATTCCTTCCTCTGTCAGTGCCTGGCTCCAGCCAGCCTGGCCTGGCTCTGCCAACTGAAGCTAAGGATCCAGGCAGAATGATCACAGAATGGGTTGGGTTGGAAGGGACCTCAAAGCTCATCCATGGGCAGGGACACCTCCCACCAGCCCAGCCTGCTCAAGGCCTCATCCAGCCTGGCCCTGAACACCTCCAGGCAGGGGACATCCACAGCCTCCCTGGGCAGCCTGTGCCAGGCTCTCCCCACTCTGAAAGGTCTTCTCCAAGCAAACCTATTCTGTGATTCTGTGAATTTCAGAACCTGTGAAGCTGAAAAATTGCATCTCAGAGGAACCTGTTGCTGCTGGTTCTGATAAACTGCTTTCATTGGCAGCTGCTTTTGACAATTAGATTGACAGAGATTAGAATTAATTAGGCTGATAGAGGAACTGAGATGCCAGAACTCCTGGGGGTGGTGTCAGTCCTCTCCTCTCTGTCATTTACTGAACTCTGTTATTTTTCCTATAACAACAGTCATAGAATCACAGAAAACCTTGAGTGGCTCAGGGGCAAGGGACCTCAGAAGAGTGTGGCCAGCAGGGCAAGGGGGGTTCTCCTGCCCCTATACTCTGCCCAGGTGAGGCCACACCTGGAGTGTTGTGCCCAGTTCAACTGGAGCTCCCCAGTTCAAGAGGGACAGGGAACTGCTGGAGGGAGTCCAGTGGAGGCTACAAAGCTGCTGAGGGGCCTGGAGCAGCTCAGGGAGGAGGGAAGGTTGTTTAGTCTGGAGAAGAGTAGCCCCAGAGGGGATCTGATCAATGCTGATCGATAGCTAAAGGGTGAGGGGCAAGCAGCAGGGGCCAGACTCTGTTCAGTGCTGTCCTGAGGCAGGACAAGGAGCAGTGGACACAAACTGGAACCCAGGAGGTTCCACCTTAGCATGAGGAGAAACTTCTTTGGTGTGAGGCTGCTGGAGGCCTGGGGCAGGTGCCCAGAGAGGTTGTGGAGCCTCCTGCTCTGGAGAGCTTCCAGCCCCCCCTGGCTGTGTTCTGTGTGCCCTGCCCTGGCAGGGGGTTGGACTGGATGAGCTCCAGAGCTCCCTTCCAAGCTCTATCGTTCTCTGCTTCTATGCTATGGAATGAGAGGACCTGTCCAGATCTGAAACCCTAGCGCTGGCTGCAGGGTCCTTACCCCTGCCATTCAATCCCCCAGGGGGCAGCGTGCCCGCAGCCAGCACTTGTGCGGCAGCCCGGGCTGTTCCTGCTGAGAACCATGAGCTGGAGCCAGCTCTTGGGTTTTTGCTGCTTGGTGGCAGAGCTTCAGAAGCTGTCAGAGAGCTCTTTTGACCTTTGCTTTTAAACAGAACGGTGTACATCTGCTGAACTTCATTGAGAAGTGGCCAAATTGCTTTGGTCCTTAGCAGGTGGCACTGCAGTGCAGGCACCAAGAGCAAAGCTGCTGGGGGGCTGCTGTGATCCCTTCCTCTGTGGGGTGCAGTGCCCAGGGGGGATCCCAGCCACCGGTGGCTAGAAGGGAGCCAGGGCTGGGGAGGGGTCTGGAGCACAGCCCTGGGAGGAGAGGCTGAGGGAGCTGGGGTTGCTTAGCCTGGAGAAGAGGAGGCTCAGGGGAGACCTCATTGCTCTCTACAACTCCCTGCAGGGAGGTTGTAGCCAGGTGGGGGTTGGTCTCTTCTCCCAGGCAAGCAGCACCAGAACAAGAGGACACAGTCTCAAGCTGTGCCAGGGGAGGTTCAGGCTGGAGGTTAGGAAGAAATTCTTCCCAGAGATTGGGATGTGCTGCCCAGGGAGGTGGTGGGATCTGTGTCCCTGGGGGTGTTCAGGAAGAGCCTGGGTGAGGCCCTTGGTGCCATGGTCTGGCTGATCAGATGGTGTTGGGTGACAGGTTGGATGGGATGATCTTGGAGGCCTCTTCCAGCCTGGCTGATTCTGTGATTCTGTTCTCAAGCTGTGCAGGGGGAAGTTTAGGCTTGATCTCAGAAAGACAGAGATTGGCCTTGGTGTGGGCTGCCCAGGGAGGTGGTGGGGTCAGGTCAGCGTCCCTGGAGGTGTTCAGGAGAAGCCTGGATGAGGCTCTTGGTGCCACGGTGTGGCTGATCAGATCGGGTCGGGGGATCAGCTGGACTTGGTGGTCTTGGAGGTCTCTTCCAGGCCGGCTGATTGTGTGCTTCCTGCAGGCTGGCGCCGGGATTGCTGCCGTCGGAAGGTGGCCTGGCTGCGGGTGAGCAGCCTGGCGCCTGCCTTCTGCCAGAGGGTGGCAGTGGCCCTCCATGCAGCCGCTGCAGAGCAGCCAGCTGGGGGGACCTGGCCTTCAGCTTCCCGCTCCTGCTCTTGCCCAAAGAGTGGCACTTCAGGTGGCTTGGGAATATTTTGGGTGCAGAGGGCACCAGGCTGTGCCTCCAGGGGAGAGCAAACAATATCTGGCCCTCGCTCTCTGCCTTTCCCTCTCTGGGGGACTGGAAGGACTCTACCACCCACAGCCCCTTTCTGCCGGGGGATGGCTGTCACCAGCAGTGCTTCAGCACCCAAGGATGTCCCCTGAGAGACTCGCAGTGCAGATCCATGTGGTGCTCAGGGCACTACGCAAGCAGAGCCAGCTTGGGAGACCTCTCTTCTGAGTCCTCTTCACAGGCTGCATCGGGTTGGAAGGGACCCTCAAAGGGCCTCTTGGCCAAGACCCTGCTGCAGGGGACCCTCCAGCTAGAGCAGGCTGCCCAGGGCCACATCAAAGGCTGACCTCGAATGAATGCTCTTCATTCTCTCCTTGGATCCCTTCTGGGGGTGTGTTCCCCGTGGGGAGGTGTCTGTAGGTGCATTTGGAACTTTCCTGTGTGGCTTGCTGGCATTTTAGTGTTTTAATGTGATTGCTGCCCAAAGTGTTTTGCTGTCACCTAGCTGAGGGTGACTCTGGAGCTGCTGTGTCCAGCTGGTCAGTTAACAGTGGTGGGATCAGTGTCCCTGGAGGTGTTTAAGAAAAGCCTGGATGAGGCTCTGGGAGCCATGGTCTGGTTGATTAGGTAGGGTCAGGGGATCAGTTGGACTTGGTGATCTTGGAGGTCTCTTCCAGCCTGGCTGATTCTGTAACAGGGCTGTGGGCAATTGCCCTGGCCAGAGCCCAGGGGCCAGGGAAGGTGGTGACAATCTCCCAGGCTTTGCTGCTGTGTTCTGAGACTCTGCAGCGCTACAGAACACAGTAATGCACAGCTGTAAGGGAGCTCCAAGAACCAGGGCATGGTGTAATGGCCATGGTGGTCTTAGGCTGAGGGTTGGACTCAAGTGATCTCAGAGATTTTACACCTGAAACAAGTCCAGGAACCGGCATTGAGGCTTTGGACACTCAGCTTTGACCTTGCTGTTGGTCTTTGCACCACACGAGCCTAGGAGCTATGCCAGAAAGTGGCTGCAAGCAGAGCACCTCTGCAAGCCCTCCCGAGCAGAGGAGTGAATCAGTTAATGCTGCCGGAGAGAAGATTGTTGCCTGTCTTCATTTCCATTTTTAAAAGCCTGTTTGTTTGTTTGTTTTGCTGCTCAGCTCCCCCACGCCTTGTAAATTGTGAATTTCTCTCTTGGCTCCAGCACGATAAGGAAATGGGGCTGGTTCCACAAGTGTCTTAATCATCCTGCCGCTTAAAAATACCACAGAGCAAACCCGCGGCGCCTAACGGGGGTGAGCTTCGAGTAATTACCGTGACCCGAGAGCTGCAGCTCTGCGGCTCCCGCAGCTGCAGCTGGTGCCGGCCGTGGGCTCACCTGACAGCGAGCAAGGGGCTGAAGGATCAGGGTCGGGGGCAGGACTTGGGCGGCGATTCGATTGTAGCTGGGTTTGGAAGCAGGGAGCTCTCAATGCTGCCATTGAAACCTGAAGCCGCTCTTGGGGATTAGGTTAAAACGCGCAGGGAAAGGAGGATGTGGAGGACTGGTTTGTGGCGAGGGAACGCTTTCCTGCTGGGCTGCCAGGGTTAAACGTTCGGTGCAGGAATCCCCGGGTGCGGGGACAGTGGCTGGGTCTGGCCACGGGAGGCACCGCCGCCGTGTGCGGCACCCGGAGCTCGCCTTAATCTCGGCCGGGCAGGGTGAGCAGCAGCGGATCAGCTCTGCCCCGGCTGCCTCTCCCCCCCCCCTTCCCTTCCCTGCCCGGCCCAGCTTTTGCTAACCCTTGTCTCCTGCTGGCACCGATCCTCCGAGAGAGCGCTCCTGCATTAAGAGATCAGGGCTGGCTTTCTCCCAGCCTACGTGGATGGCTTTGGTGTCAAGGGCAAGGCAAGGCAGCTGCTGCCGTACCGCCGCCCTGTGCCGGTGAAAGTGTCCTGGCCCAGGTGAGGCTGCTCCTGCCTTTCGCTGCGGCCCCGGAGCAGGGGAAGCAGGACCGGGGGAGCCGAGACCACGCTGCTGCCCGGGGCTGCTGCCAGCACGGCCAGCGCTGCGCTTCCCTTCCCTCCTGGAGCTCTTGGGTCTCTCCAATTCAGATCTGGGGCTCGAAACTTCCCATTTCAGGCCAGTTTGTGAGCGAGCTTTAATTAGAACATCATCTGATGGGGCACAGTTCCCCTAGCCGCTGTCTTATGACAGCGATGGAGGAGGTGTAGGGGACAGCGGCAGCCTGGGGCTGAGGGACATTGCTGCATCGCTCCTGAGGGCGAGAGCAAGAAGAAATCGACCGGTGCTGGCTTTCAGGACTTGAGGGTCTGACTCCAAACTTGATTTAATGCTGATGGAGGCAAGAGCCCCTCCAGGAGCAGCCAAAGTTTAATCAGGAACACAACAGCACTTACAGGCTCAGTTCTCGGTCTCTTAGTCATACGGAGGAGCTGCTGCAACCAATTAAAAACCCAATTTCATTGAAAATAGTGCGAGGGAGCATGAGAATTCCAGTGTGGAAAGGCAACAGTCACTCCATCATCCCAGCTCCCTCGTTAACGCATCACCAGCTCCAACATTCACAGCTCGCTCTGGAGAAAGCAGGGAGGGGGCGCGGGGGAAAACTAATAACCACCCACAACCCTTAATTCTAAACACAAATTAACAGATCCGGGCTGTTACTCCGGAGAACTGAATCATCCTGAGGGGAGGGAGGGGGAGAAGGGGGGGAAATAAAAAAGGCACAAGAGAAGGGCAGAACTCCATGGGAATGGCTCAGGATTAACTGCTTTTGTATGCTCCCCAAACACTGGGTCAATAGCAGCCCCTCGAATGTACATTCCTGGCCTGGTTCCTTTCCCAGGCAGAGAGCTTGGGGAAGCTCCATGACAGTTCAGCAGACAAATAACCATTTTCCAGGTTACAGGGGAGGTTATTCACTTCAGCTTCATTTTATTCTTGGTCTCCTCTACAGAGTGAGGTTGGGTGGGTTTGGGGTTTTTTAACTGGGTTGAAGCACAGCAGAAGGGCGAGAAACAAAAAGCCTCCCCACGAGCCCAGGTCAAGCAGAGCCAGCCCCCCAGGGAATGAAGGGGGGGGAAAAAAGAGAGGCAAGCAATCAGTTCAATAAACACACTTGGATTTATTATTATTATAATTTTTTGTATAAAAAGGGGTTAAAGTTTAACAACTAAACTTTTATAAAAAGTTTAGCAACGATTTAAAGTACATCATGACACTCTCTGCGGGGGGGTGGGGGTGTGTGCAGAAGCCTGCCGCTTCCGCCGCTGTACAGGGGGGCAAAGAAAACAGACAGAGAAAACTCTTCCGTTAGAGTTCATCACCAGGGTTTGTGTCACTCATATATAGATTTATATATAAATATATACACACAGCCTGCAGCTCTCAGGGTTTGGAGGGGGGGGAGGGGTGTCAAAAAAAAAGAGACAGCCACAAAACAACGAAGGTTAACATTTCTGACCACCGGTTTCTCCCAGGAGAACTGGAGGCTGGATTCCTTCTTGGTACTCACGCTCCACCTTTGGAATAAAAAGGCAAAGTCTGCTCGGAAAAAGAGAAAGGGCAACTCCTTGCGAGGCTTCTGTTGGCGCCGTTGTGGTGTGTGTCGCTCCCCACGTCGGGAATAGTATATAAAGGAAGCCTTCCATCTAGGGAAAGGGTATTCAAGAGTCTCTTCATAAATAACTAAGGTTCAGTCCAAGTTGAAGAATGAGGGGTGGGGGAGGATAAAGATCTCGAGTTTAGTTTTCTCTTCTTTCTTCTTTATTAGTTTTTAAAAGTCCTTTTAGTTAACGTGGATTTGTGTTTTTTTTCTTCTTCTTCTCCTCCTCCAGATACAGCTGAAAAATAAGTTCAGCACCTCAAAAGCGAAACAAAAAAAAAAGGGAAAGAAATCCTGGAGACGTTTTCTTGTGCAAAAAAAAAAAAAAGGGGAAAAAAAAACCCAACCCTCTCCTCAGTGGAACACCTGCAAGAGATTGAAAAGAGGCGGATTCAGGAGAATGCTAACAGGGCAGAGATCCGGACAGACTGGCGCCAGGGAGGAAGCCACAGTTTGAACATTTAACCAAACACTGAGAGATTGGGCAAACCCTGGCGTCCAGATGCAACACATGCAAGTCTCTCTCTCTCCCTCCCTCCCAGCTCTTCAAGAGCTCAAATCGAACATTTGAATAACACACTCAAGGGGAAAAAATAATAATAAAGGGGCAGGAGGAAAAGCCTCTCTCAAGCCCAAATCTCGACTGAGATCTCTGGAACTGCACTGCTGCGAGGCGCCAGTCTGCCTCTCCCGCTGCAATTATTTGATTAAAAGCAGTCCCTTCCCGAGCTGATAGCGCAGACAATCCCACATCACACAACCGCAGCCACTGCGCCAAGATTCCCAACTTAGTCACTTTGGCCCAGGAAGCGAAGACTTGAAGAGGAGATAAGGATGGGGCTTGCATTAAGCAGCGGGTAGTGTCAGGGCAGCTTAATGAGCAGATAGCGACAGAACACAGCCTGGCTGCGAGGCAGGCTAATTCCTCACCGATTACAAAGCCAGCTCCTACCCAGGACGGATTCTCAGCACATCTCCCGTTCCCCCAGTGGGCATTTTTTCTTTTCAACGTTTAGTCTAAAAACGAAGAGCATCGCACTCACCGTTCGGCTCAGCCACAAAGTGCTTTGCTGTCGCTTGACATGAGCTCTGAGGGGAACTCAGACGCCTGCGAGGAGAAGGAAAACGCCACAAAGGTAAGGGGGAGGTGGCCGGGCGCTGGGGGAAGCAGGAGAAACCCCTCCCGGCTCGCCCGGGGCTTCAGCCGGGGCTCGCCCGACCGCCCGCGGCTCCCGGCGGCGGTGCCGCCTCTAGCCGTCCCCTGGGTGACCACCCCCGCGCTCGGCACCGCGGCCGTTGCTAACGCCGACCGGCACGGCCCGAGCCAGGCCAGCGGGGAGCCGGGGGCGCCCGGCGGAGGCGCTTACCTGTAGCGAGAGGATGCTGATGTCTGTGTTGAGGGTGGTCAGAGGAGTTCTGGAGGAAGGGTTCTGCCCGGGTCTCTGGTGGTGGAGGCTGACGATGCTCGGGTGCGAGTCCAGGGCGATCTGCAGGTCCAAGATGTAGTCGATAACGTGCTGCAGGATTTCCATCTTGCTGACTTTCTTGTTCTGCGGGATGCTGGGCACCAGCTCCTTCAGCTTGGAGTAGCAATCGTTCATGTTGTACAGCAGGCTCATGGGGTCGTCCACGGGCGTTTTGCTCCGGGAGATACCCAGGTTGTGTTCCGAGAGACCGTTTTTCCTGACGGACCGCACCGGGCTGAAGGCTTTCATGCTGGAAGACGGGCGGGAGAAAGCCGGGTTCCAAGGAGCAGACAGAAGGACGGGGCTGAGGGGGAGCCTGCCAAGCGCTGCCACTGCCCTCCCGCTCTGCGCGCTGCCGCAGCTCGCACTGAGGTGCGCGGCCGCGCCGCCTCCCTTTATGGCGCCGCCGCCGAGCCCAGCCCGCGCTCGCCGCCATTGGCTGCCGCCCGCACGTCAATCACCCCGCGGCGCCCTCACTGGTGGGGCGGCGGGCGCGGGGGCTGCGCGGGCCTTCCGCCCGCCGAGCCAATCCCGGCAGGGGGGCGGGGCCGCGCCGCACAGCTGAGGGCAGTAAATAGTGCGCGGCCCACTGGCGCCCGGCCCGCCACAAAGGCGCGGGCAGCCGGCGCCACCGGCAGCCTGCCCTCCCTTCTTCTGTTGCCTTCCTTCGCTTTTCTCCTTAGTGGAGCTGTTTCCCACCCTGTCCCTCTCGATGAGCCCAAGCAGCGGCCGTGAGGGCTGGCAGTGCCCAAGCGAGGGGTGCAGAGCGTGGGACAAGCAGCTGAGGGGCTGATAGGGGCTGAGACACCCCCAAAGTCCCTGCGAGTTACAGCACGGAGGGGCTTGGCGTGTACCTGCGTGGGGCCAGCAGCAAGAAGAGAGAGAGAGAGAAACTTTATGTCCGGCGTTGCGCCCCGCTGGGGACACCCGGAGCCCTGGCAGAGCTGTCGAGGGCAGGGCTACCGCAGATGCTGCCGCCGTTAATCGGCGATCATTAAGCCAAGGCACATATTGGAAGTGCATTCACATGGATTGCCCTTGAGCGGCTGCTCATCTGCACCCCGGCAGCCACGCGGGGCTGTCATTAATTAGGCAGAGATTGTTCCTGGTGACAAATGCAAATGCTCGATACACGCTGCACTTTTTTTTTTGTGCAGCTTCTGCTTGCAGCCAATGA